>JADKLZ010003044.1:25991250-26013099 GCA_021533235.1 Biomphalaria straminea | reverse complement strand
AAAACCTGATCAAACAAATCTAAAACACACTTCTTGTAGACAATGTTTAATGATGAAATAGTCCGAGTTCAAACTGAATGAATACAAAATGATTTAAACATTTTCATTAACTGCTAAGTTCATGGCATAAATTGACTATGTACATAATGCATAATGTAGACCATATAACAACACAGTCTTGTCTATAGCCATAATACATCAGAGAATAAACAAAACTCTTCTCAATAAATAGTTAATACATAAATGCCTTGTAGTATCATATTAATATTCAGGATAGGTTTTTTATAGTGTATATTTTCGCTTTAACAAAATGAAAACTGTACAAAATAAGTTTTCATCCTATGAACATCACAGGTACTATATACTTGCTAAAGTTCTATTAAACAAAACAGGAATTGTCTATAATGTATATATCATAAATTCATTGACCAATTGTCTGTAAAGTAACAATAAAATCTTTCAAGACTTGACACTCATCTGGCTATATAGGAAACAGTGGTTACATACCTTTCAAAACAGACAAACAGAACCCTAACTTCATGTGTTATAACAGAGGAGAAAACTAAAAAAAAAAAAAGGAAGAACCACAAACTTATTTCTAATTTGAAGGATAGAGACATTATAAGACAAACATACAAACTCATAACAGCTAAAAATTGAAGACTGGTGTTGTGAAGCCATGGCACTCATTCTTCAGTAGAAAACTACACAGTCACACCAGTTACATCATGTACATTCCTAGCTTTGTTGTTCCGACTCGGCATAGCCCCCAACAAACTAAATGCAAAGCTTGGAGAGAAACCATTGCCCTCTCCTTCACCAACATCACATTAGGTCACACAAGGCACTTGAATAGAAGGCAGAATGTCAACATAAGAGGAGACAGAATGGGGAAAGAAAAATATATAAAAAAAAGTTATTCACTACAACAAGAGTATACATCCTACTAAGAAGAGGATAGCCCCTAGATACTACATGGTTAGAAACACCTCCATCTCTGTATCAGTGGGGTCAAGGTTCAAACAAGTGTCTCAAACCTCCAAACATCAACATTTTGTTAAGTGCTGGGTTAGAATATAGAGAGTGAATGGTATACTTTGTATTCATCAAGTAAAAGTGTAAGAACATTCTATACAGCAACCAAGTGACCAGTTTTTAAAAACCTAAAATAACTTCATGGCTCGACAAATACATAAAAATACTATTATTTACATTGGTAAAAAAAATAGAATAGTATCCAATGAATTAAACATTTTAACTGCTTCATAATTCTGAAGCCATTAACTTCAATGTTAAAAAAAAAAGCACAAAAACTGACATCTAAGATTCATATTGAAATTAATTGATGATAAGTCCAATTGTTGATTAGAGAAAAACACCACTTCCTTTAACAAGTCATGAGTTCGAATAGATAACTGTTAAGCTTTATCCACTGCAAGAGGTAGCCAACAATGGTGCACACATAGGATCTTGATGACAAACAATCCAAATGATATTTAGATGAAAGCACTCAACCAACATTTGTCCATGAAACAACTTTTTAACAACTTCTTGATCAGGTTTCATGTATTAGTTCTAATAGACAAATACCTTATTAACTTTTAGTCTTAGTAAGTGAACCAGTTTCACAATGTCTAAGGCTTAAAATTATTGAACTAAGACAACCACTTATTTTTTTTTGTGGCAATTATCCTTGCTAAGTAATCTCATCCAAAATTCGTCCATAGATTAAATGGTACTTGTACTACAGTTAACTGTGACAGGTTTATTCTTAGTGAGCTATTTTCTTAAATGTGACTTGATGCCCTGGGTGGTAATTCTGTATGTGAGAAGCAACTTCCAGAGCTTTAAGCGTGACTACTCCTGGGCAATATGGACACTGATAGATGGAGCTGCTGCGCTTGTGAATACCCTTTGAAGGCCTTGGCAAGCCTGGACTAGGTGACACACTTGTCAGGCCTTCTGAAGGCTTCCTATGTTCCAGAGATTGTGATGTGGCTGTAGCAGAGGAGGAACGGAAAGCTCCAGCTAGTGTTGATACAGAGCGAGCTCCTGACATCTGAGGGTGAGGAGGTCTTTGTCTTTGGAGCTCCATCTGTTGTTCTTTTAAAAGAGGAACATTTCTATTTTTAAAGTACGAAGGCTGACTCTTAGATGAGGATGGCTCAAATTCTGCTAACGGAGAGGGCACATTTGTTGGTCTCATGTGTTGCTCTGAAGGCATTGATAGCTTTATCCGTTGCTCAGGGGTTGAGGTTAGAGCAGACATGGTAGATGGCCTCATGCTTTTACCACCATGTACCGTTGATTGTCTGGGTGCAATCATCATGGCTTGAGGTTGATTGAAAACAAAAGGCACTAAGTTTTGTGGAACTACCATGCCTGCTGGAAAGCCTGCAATTGGTCCCTGAATAAATCCAGTATTTACAGAAGATGAAACAGGAGGGAAGACCATAGGAGCATTTGCAGATGGGGAAGAGGATGGGGGGAGAGGGGCTGTGGGGCGAAGATTGAATATTTTGAAAGCGTCAGGACTGGGATCAGTATCTGGCAAATTGTTGACCTCATGAGACGCAGGGCTAAAGCCTTTGATCGGTGATGGGATAGTATGTACTGGAATGTGCCTATGAGACTGATCAGAGGGGCTAGATACTGGAACTGATGGCTGGGATACCCTAGGCTTAATATTGGGGACATTCAACACTGGCAAATGCTTTGGTTTGATCTGTCGGACAGGGGATGTGGCCTTTAAGTCAGCAGTGCTCTGCTGTTGAAATGCTGGGGATAAAAAGCTTGGCAATCCAGAAGTACTAGGCAAGACTGAAGCTGGGCTGGGAGCAACAGATGAGATTAACTGAGGAGGAGATGTCAAAGTGGATGTATCAAACAGGGCACTGGAAAATGCTATCATCGGCCTAGTCCCGGATGCTGTTGGAAGATTGCTTATGCTGCCAGGCATTAAAGGAATAGCTATGAGTGGGGCCTGCGAGAAGACCATGTGTGGAACTTGCTGCTGGACTGCAGGCAACGGATTCACTGCAGCTAGCAATGGTGGCATTGCTGAAGCTCTTCCTGGCGACAACTTGGACATGTCTTTGGAACTTTCTCCTGTCAGACGTGCTGCTGCTGTGGAGGCGTCCTGTGATACAGTTGCCCCTGAATCTACAGTCTGCTTCATGGAAGGATCCTCAGAAGCAGTAAGACTTTTTTCAATGTACTTTCCCCCTTTAGAAATGCAGCTCAGAACATGAAACAAGTTTTTGGGCACAGAAACATGGACCTTATCCGTATCGAGAGCAGAGTTGTGCGCCTGCACACAGTGGATAGATATCTCTTGCAGAGCTTTGCTCTTAAAGCCCTGGCAAACTGGACAGACAAATTCAAAGAGATCAGAGTGCTTGTTGTTCAAGTGCTCATAAACCTGGGCCAATGATGTCATCTTCAGCTGACAGTATGTACACGTGTGAAGATCTTCCTCCAGCACTATCCTGTTACCGACACGAATACATTCCGAACTGTTGGGAAGCACCATGGCCTCTACAAATTTCTTCGCCTCATCGGAAAGAGCTATTTCGTTCCGGCCAATTTTATCCGGGTGTGCATTTTTAACATGATGCCTGAGCTGCTTTTGGCTGATAAAACTGTTGATGGCCTTGCAGTACGGGCAGGCAAAGCATCGCATGTTGGGGTGTCTGGCTTTCAGGTGCTTCACCATCATCAGCAAATATGGGGTGTGCACTTTGCAAGCATTACATTTGTAAGAAAGAGGCAATCCACTACTGGCAGAAGATGATGTCTGGCCAGCAGAGGCAGGAGTAGAGGATGTAACTGGGGCTGGAGCAGATGTAGTTAAAGTTGTCAACTTGTGCTGATCTTTAGTACTAGTTTGCTTTTTGACTGTAAGATCTTGTGGAGTCTCATCTGTAATAGCATCACTTTGTTCAGTTTGCTCTGGAATAGTCTGAAAAACAAGCAATACAAAAACAAAAGATAATAATAATAAACAAAGCTTACCTAAGGGAAAGAACACCTAATTACTGCCATTTATCCAAAAATAGCAGGGTTTATCTCCCTTTCTGCTATATAAAACAAAATTAATTTATTTGTATTAATTGATATATTATTGGGTTAAGTTTTGATTAATTTGTGTACAGTCATCGACATTGAATAATTTAGCAAAATTTCAATTTGATCCAAGTTCCCCTTTTAGAAGTTGCAGTCTATAGGGCACCTGTTTCTGTGGCCCACCTTCAACAGCACAACGACCAACCGCCCTTACTTTTCCCCAGCTAGTGTCAGGTACCCATTAGTGCTGGGTGAACCCAAAGACAACCAAAGACCAGAAATAACAAATTTCAGTCTTCACCAAGATTAGAGCCTGTGACCTTCAGTTCGTAAGTCAATTGCAAACTGCTCATCCATCGCAAGGATGGGAAGCTGAAGCAGGGTAATATTGGGGTGGAACAATGAGTTGGAATGAACATTTAGTAGCCAAGCAAACTTTTATAGTGAGCCATTACATGATATTGTTCTGAAAATGGTATAATTATAATAGATTATTATCTTTATTGTTTAAATGTAATAGCCCTTTGTGTTAAAATTATATATTGTCAAAAATGTAAAAAATAAATGCTTGTGAATATAAATAAAGTAATGAGTTTCATTAATTGTTTAATTTATGGATTTACCTGCTGGTTTGTTTCACTTGCCAAAGCTTCTAAAACTTCTTTGGCTATGGGATCTTTGATTAAATTCTCAGGGGCCTCGCTCAGACTGACAACCTGAATAATTTTCAAGCCCATACTATCATCAGCAGATATATCTAAATTATCAGTGTTGGTAGTCTCTTCATCTTCCACTGCTGTATCAGAGGGTTCAATGCCTCCTTCCACTGCTGTATCAGAGGGTTCAATGCCTCCGTCCACTGCTGTATCATGTGGTTTAGTGCCTACTTCCATTGACTGCTCAGTACTTTTTAAAGAAGAAAAAAAAATGTTGCTTGAAAAATTCATATACTGGTGTGTGTGTATATATATAGAGAGATAAAAATTAAGTAAAATTTTAATTTTACAATAATTAACTAAAAGAAAACATTGTACTGAGTTTTGAACATTCTGTTTAAAAAAAATAATTATATTTAAAAAGAAAAGGTCATACCTTGAATGGTGTAGAGTTTTCTCAGCGCACTCTAAGTTTTGGCCTTTCTGTTCTTCTTCTTCTTTAGTAATAGGTACCTCCTTTACTTCAACAGTACTGGATGAGCTTATAGTGACCATTGCTTGTGGTACCGGCTCAGTGGATGTTAAAGCGACATCAGATAAGTGTGCGGAAGTTTCAGAGTTGGCAGCATTTTCCTTCCCTTGACTCAAAGACTCGGCGCCAGATGCTGCATCTACAATGCCCTCTTCAGAAAACTCTACTTCTGTTGTGCTGTCTGCCTCGACCGTGGTCTTTTCCCTCCACTCCTCTTGCAATATGAGATAGTCTTTGGCCTTCTGTCTGTGGTCAACAGTCGCCGAGTCCTGAGAAGGTTTCTCTCCATGAAGAATAGAGGTCAGTTTCTCCAAAATATCATCCCCCTCTTGGCTTGGACTACTCCCCTTCGCATTCAGATGTTCGGAATCGTAAAAGTCTGGCAACTTTCTGTAGGAGCGAGCATGAGACGGGTGCACTGAGATACTATGCTGCTTCATTTCTGCCTCGGAGGAGAAAATTGTCTCCTTGCAAAGGACGCAGGCAAAGAGGTTATCTGACCCATGAAGGTCATTCTTGTGGTGCTCCGCATCCTCTTTTACATTAGTGGAGAAACCACAGTGTGTACAAACATAGCGCCTAAGTGGAGCCGATGACCTTCGGTTGTCACGCTTGACGACCAGAGATATGATTAAAGGGGGTGACTGACCACCCCCTCCTATGTTGGACGTCTGGGATTTAGCCAAATGAGTGCTCTCGTCAGAGACGACCGTTTCATCTATTTCATAATAATTTTTTTCATCTATGTGGCGGCTGATGTACAGTTGGGCCTCTTTTCCAGAATGAATGTTCTTCAGGTGTGTCACAGTTGCCACAACAGAGCTGAACTCTGACTCACAAAAGCCACATCGGAACTGAACTCCATGATGGTGGCTATAGATGTGCGACTCAATGGTCAGTTTGACTGAGCTTGTAAAGTCACAACGTCTACATTTATACTGACCACATGAGACTTTGTCTTTCTGATGGATGACCTTTAGCCTCCAGCCATCGGGTGAGGAGTCATCTTGTGTGGAATGTATAGGACTTTGGTCTGAGATCATTGATTTTTTCTTCCCATCTACAACAGCTTTGGGAGATTGATAGCTTATGTCTTCTGATGCACTTTTATCTGCACTATGTTCTGATGTGATATTCTCATTCAACGACTGTGGTGTTTTTTCATGAATCTCATTACTTGTTTCTAGCCTAGTTTCTGTTCTCTGTATCTGTACTTGCTTTGGTATAATATCTGTATTTTTCACTAGGTCTTTGTTTATGTCTGAAGTATTAATGCTACATGCTAATGCTGAATTGTCTTTGACAGTAATATTACTTTCTTGAAATGCAGTCTTTTGTACTTCACAATTTGTATCGATTTGGTCAGATGCCTTCTCACGAGACTTACAATCTGGTAAATTAAGTTGGTCAGGAACTACATCATCTTTGCCATCATGATATGAAGATAGCATTAGTCCCATTTCGTCATTGGAAATGGTTCTCTGAATGAGATTTTGTTGGGTCATTTCTGAGTTCTCATCTGGGTTGCCTTCTGTTATTACAGAATCATTGTCTTTATTTGAGTCAATAGAGTTCTGCTCATGGACCCCATCTTCCAGATCAACAATCAGCAAATCTTCATCCTCCTCCTCAGCAGGTAAAGTCTTTCGAGACACAGTGGGGTTTTCTGGGCATGCCTCATTAACAGTTGCAGTGAGCAAATTACTATGCATTCTATCTTGTAAAGGCTTGGAGGAAAAACTCTTGTTTTGGCCTTTTCCCTTGCTATGACAATCTTTTAAAAAATCCACATAACTTGCTTCAAACCCACTGGGTACCACTGTTGACAAATCTAGACTAGATTTGAATCCACTATAGCTGCAGTCAGTGACAGACTCAGCTTTGATGACTAGTTTGATAGGCTCTTGTACTGGTTTAGGAGTACTAGATAGTGGGCTTTTCTTTCCAGCCTCTAGAGCTTTGTCTTTTTTCACAACTCTCTTAAGCTTTAACCTTGGAATGTAAGGACGATACTCCTGCATCTCATTAACTCTCCATTCTTCTTCTTCCTCGTCACTTTCAAAGCTCTCCAGGTCTGCACACCAATCTTCATCATCTTGATCATCATCTAGACTGGCATATTTTGTAGGAGACATATTTACACTTTTCTCAAGCTCGTCATGAACAGAATTGTCAGAGAAGGATTCTATGCTGTCTAACTGCAATTTCTTGACAAAGTCAGACAAGAGAACTGAACAGGGTTTTATCACGAGTTCCCCAACCTCAATGTCCTCTTCAAGAGATCCATCGGAAGATTCTTTGGCCACACGCTTTTCTCTCAAAAGAATGCGCCTAGTTTGCTTTCTTTCTTCTTCCATATCATAGATAGCTTCCTCTTGTCTTCTTTTCATTTCAAGCATTTCTAACGGGGAACGAGTTAATTTTTTCCTCAGTGAAAATGTGCTGCTTGGCATGCTGTCTGGTGATGTTTTCAGGGATTTTCTGGCTGTTCTTGGTCGTTTAAAAAACTGGTAGATAGTTGGCTGCTGTTGGTAGGAAATTGCAGGTACTAGATTGGTAACATTTTTGGACTGTTTGGCATCTGCTTTGTGTTGCTTTTTGGTCTTTTCCTCCTCCGTCATTGGCATGCCTGGGGGCTTTCCTCTTCGACCCTTCATCTTTGGACGACCAACCTTTTTAGGTTCTTTAGGGAGTAAGGGAGATGAGTGCGTTACTGACTGAAGTATATCTAAAGATGATGTAAGGGTTTCTTTCATTGGTGGCAGTGCACAGAAGTTTAAAAGCTCAACATTTTCGCGAGACGAATGGGCAAATGCAGAACCAGTAGAAGAAGGATCTTTCTGTGGTGACTGATCTTCATCACTAACTCCAGAGAGGTACAAATGAAGGTCCGTTTCATCAACATTTTCAAAAGGGATATCCCCGTCCTGACCCAGTTTGTAGTCATCAAAAGTAAACAAGTTAGGAGTTGAACCATTTTTCTTAGAAATAGGGTCAACCTGTGGTGACAGGTGAGGAGGGGATTTCCCTCTTAAAGCCCTGCTTACTGGTCCACTCAGATGAGACGGAGTTAACTGAGGCAAAGAGCAGTGCAATTTTTTGGGTCTCCCTCTTCTCCGTTTTGTTTCATCTGGAATGTCTACCCGCAAGGCAGTCGTCACGTTAGAACCCTCAGAACTGGTTTCAAAATCACTCCCATCTTTAGGATGTGAACGTCTTAGAAATCTGCCTTTAAGGACTTCATCATTTAAAACTGCATTAGCTAAATTTGCATTGGTCTGAAGTCTTTTGAGCATTCTTTTTTCTTTTAAAGAACTCATCGCGGACAATGGAGCATCAGTGGTTTGATCATGACATGAAACCTGCTCAACAGAAACATCACCTTTAACATCTTGTGGATTTTCTGTAGCTATCAGTATTTTTGAACTTTTATCCTCTGAAGGAAGCAACTGCTCAGATTGGAGATGTTTCTTCATTCTATTTGCAAAACAGGTTGGCTTTTTTTTCACAACACCCTTTTTCCAAATATTTCTTTTCTTTTTCCGAACGCGCCGCAGTGGAGTTTTCATAGGTATTTGTTGTACTGACATCAATGGAATAGACTGATCCTGATGTTTAGTACAGAGAGATGCTGCAGCTGCTGTGATAGTTGATAATGAAGAGCTGGACTCCGGGAAATATTCCAGAGGAGAAGGTATTGTCTTACTGTCAGCCGATTCATCAACTTTCAGATCAGATGTTGTAAGCTCCACAACTTTGTGTGACTTGCGCTGGACAAAACAAAGTTTCTTTTTCTTCTTACGTTTCCTTTTTCTTAACGCTATGTTCTCAATATGAGACAATTTAGAGAGTAATTTAGTAGCATTGGGGCCAACAATTTTGTACAGCCCATTTTCTAAGTTATCAGCGAAGGCAGAAACTGCTTGACCTGTTTTCTGTGTGAATGCCAACTGTTGCTCATCATTTAAGTCTTGAATAGTGTTAATTTCAGGCTGAATGATATCATCTATTAAGTTTCCATTAGTTACAGTTTTGTTTAGTTCATATTTTGCATCGTCCTCACCAAGTTGTTCAGAGGTTTTATCAGCTTTTCCAAATTGTTCTGAATGGCCAGAACTAAGTTCTGTAGTGGAACTGGTATCAATTGAATGATCTAGAACTGGAGTAGCCGGCAAAGAACTATTACTTGAAAAAGTCTGTGCAATGATGGTGTCTTTTAAAGATGCGACCTCAAACTTTTTCCTTCCTGAACTTTCTATGTTTTCAGTTATATTGGATGTATTATCATGCACTGCTTTTTCACAACTGACCATGACAATAGATTCTTGATCACAAGTAGAAAGGGCAATGGTGTTTGGCTCTGTTTTAAGCTTTTCATCCATGTTTTCACTCACAATTTCTGCTTTCCCCTCAGACTGTATAGACATCTGATCATCTGCTTTTTTCTCACTCTCCTGTTTTGCTTCACTAACTGCTTGACTGAGCATATCAAATATGTTCTCCCTTTCTTGTTTCTGCAAGTTCAGCAAAGCACTTGTCTCACTCGCCAAAGCACTTGTCTCACTCGACACAGCATCTTCATTCCCATGCTGCAGCTCATGGCTACTCTCAACCAAATTCTGATTGGTTGTCAGAGAAAGCTCATCTGGTGAAGTGTCTGTCATATTTCTGATGAGATCTGGTGCTAAAGTGCTTGTCTCAATGTCATTAGCAAGATTCCCTAAATTAGTAGCAAGCTTTTCTACATCTGCCGCATTACTTGGATTGAAGCAACTACTGGTAACTATAGTTCTGTCTTCAGCTTCTAAACTATTTTCTTCGACACCACTTGTGCAAACATGTTGGTCGATTGGATTTGAACAGCTACCAGAAAGTTGTAAATCTGAGGAAACTTGTTCTTTGATATCCTCAAACTTGACACTGTCTACTTGCATATCCTCAGTTATATTTTGTGTTGAATCAGTCACTGAGCCAATCAACTTTGGGCTTTCTTGCTCTTTAGCACATTCTTCAGTTTGAAGTGTACTTACATGTACATTTCTCTCCAAACAAGATACACTTTCAGATTCTTTGTGTAAAATTTCCTTAGATATGTTAATTACACTGCTTTCACTATTTTCTGATTTCACTGCATCACTCTTAATTTTAGACAAAATCTTCTTTAGTCTTTGTTGCCTGCTTATCTTTTTGATAACTCTTGGGGGGGAAGCGCTGTCAGCGTTGAAAGCTGGGTGCATGGCGCTAATGCCAATGCTGCCAGTGTCAGGTTGATGAATGCCATCTGTCACATTTATATCTAATTTTGACAAGTTTCTGACTTTATGTAAGGTTTGTTTTAAGGAGTTCAACATTTTTTTGCGATGTTGGAGCAGACTACTTTCTGGCTTAGCAACCCAGGGAAAACTTTGATTGTTCTTCTTGTTTTTCACTACTGACCTTCTAAAATTAGGCATATTTAAAACAGATCCAAAATCTGGGGTTGGTGCCCAAAATCCAGCAGTGGTGTTTAAGCGCCGAAGTTCGGGTGTTATGCGAATATCAGAGGTCAAGGGCTTTAGGTCAGCAGATGCTGGACTACTACTTATGGCTAGTTTTTCATCCTTTTGACTTTCAGATATTTCAGGCACATCTAGTGTTTTCTTTTTTCTTCTTTTCTTGTGCTTTGTAGGAGGTACTTCTACAGTTTCTGTTACAACTGAATTTTCAAGAATAGAAACATTTGTCACTGATTGGCATTCAACAGTTGCCTCCATATTTGAAGTGTTAGTGTCCGCGGTAGCTTCTTTACTATCTAATGATCTGTTTTTCTTTTTCCTCTTCTTGCCAGGCTGAGATGTGGTGTGTTCAGTAGTTGGTGCAGCTTCCTCTAACTTTGTCCCACGTGTGACTTCAGGTGCTATGCCAACACTATCACCGTGTTCCAAGAAAGTCTCAGTACTATTGATAGCATTAATTTTCTTTCTCCTTTTTCTCGTGGGCTTTACAAGCTTAACTTCAGTGGCAATAGGTGGTGTATTGCTTGAAAGTTCTTCAGTCAAACTTGGTAAACTGGCTACTGATGGAAGATTAATACTAGCAGTAGCACCATCTACTGATTTGATCTTCTTTCTCTTTTTTTTTCCTGGTTTGACAAGTGTGCCATCAGCGACCACAGGTGGTGCAATGCCAGACTCAGAGCTTAACTGTGACTCAAGTGATGCTAGTTTCTTTTTCTTCTTTTTCCTTGGCTTGACTAATGGCGGATGAGTTGCAAGAGATAATGATAAATTCTCAGGAATAATAAGGCTCTTCTGTTCTTCATTGCTAAGTACATCAGTAGGATTCAGGTGGACATTATCACTGTCCATAAGTTTGAATTTCTTTTTTCTTCTTTTCTTCACAGCTACACTCTCTAGACAGTTAGTTTCTTGATTGTTTACCTTCTCTGGCTTTGACTTTTCTGTTTGCATGTGAACTTTGAGTTTCTTGTCTACAGATGAAGAAGCAGGACTGAGTTGACTAGAATCTTGCTTCAAAAAGGCCATCCCAGAGCCAGTATTTTTAACTTTCTTTCCACTGATTTTTGTTGTTGAAACGTGTTGATTTTGCTGGTTAGTTGTACTTAAATTTTTACGTCTCCCAGACATTCTAGGTTTGCCTAATTGTCTACGAGCTTGGTTTATCCCTTTAGGTCTGCCTCTTTTTGGCTTGTTACTTGAAACCTCTGCAGACAATGAAGGAACTTGCAATGGCACTGTCTGTATCTCTTCACTTGAGCCAGTTTCGGTTAGGATAGACCCAGCAGTCTGTTTCATCTCATCTGCTGACAATGAAGGGTTCTGCCTTTTAGGCCTACCTTTTGGTTTTACGGTCTTTAAACTTTGATCATTACTATAATGTGCTTTTGCAACTGTCTTTTTCATTATTTTCTTCACTACTGATATAGCTGCTGCATTCCCAATGGATATTTTTGTCTTAGGTCTACCACGACGTTTAATGAATGTAGTTTCTTTTTCCACAGCAGAGCCTGTGCTTTCTTTTATAGCTTGCTGTTGCTCTTTAGAAATAGGAGCATTTCTTGACTTTGCTTTCTCAAGCTTATCTTTCTTCATGATGCTGAGTTTGCCCACTTTTTCTTCTTCGCTCGTTTGCACCAACTGTTTATTTTTTTTACTGAGTCTTTCTAAGGAGGATGAAGCAGAAGAAGGGCTGTCATCCCTGGAGCCAGCATTTCTTGGCCCAAACTGCAGTGTATTAGGGGACCAGAAGCCATCAGTTGTTTTTAAACGTTTCAACTCCAAAAGTTGGTTCAATTTAGCTAACTCCTCACCCTCAAGATCCTTTTTCCGCTGCGTCGCTGACGCCCTTGACCTTGCAGACGAAGGAGACACATCTGGTGTGGCGTTGCGACTGCCTCTTAATGAGGCTACTGGTGTTTTCTGATGCAAATGGCTATCTACTAGATCACCCATTATAACTGGGCTGTTAGATCTACTAGTTGGCTTCGATGACCAGAAACCGTCTGTAGTAGCCAGGCGTTTGATTTCTTGAGTCCTAACTTCTTTCAAGTCTTTCGCAACTTCTTTTGATACATTCGGAGAAAAACTATTTTTTTCACCTGCATCCAAGTCTCCAGAGTTTTTGTTATGTGTATCCAGGGATTGTTTTCCTTTAGCTTTTGGTAATGACAAATCTAAAGCATTTGTAGCTCTGAGCTTTGTAGGTCCTTTCCGTTTGCTAGCAGATGTGTCTAAAGAGTTTCTTCGTCTTTTTTCGTCATGTCCATCTCCAACTGGACTAACTGCAATTCTTTTTTTAAGTACTTTTGACACATTTAGTTCTGGATGATCACCAGATTGCATCTCAGCGGTCAAAGCTTTTTTATCTGTAAACAAAAATAAATATAAATAGCATTTCTTGTTATGTTTTAAAATAGAATTCAAACAATGCAGCATATATATATGTATGTATGTATGTATAATATAATATATAAATTATATATAAAGCAATCTACTATTACCTATAAATTGGTCATCCATTTTTTCTGCCATTTTTGATACACCTTGTGATTTCCTAGTTGTAGCTCTACTCCTGTCAGAAGATATCTGACTTAAACGTTTCATGATAATGTTTCTCTAGGTACTTTTAATAGAGACATCTTCTGTGAAAATGTAAATGTGTTAATTTAATAAAATGTTACACCAAATGTTATAAATTTGTAAAAGTTCATGCTAGTTATTATCAGCTATTTACTGAAATTTCCTGAGATCCTTCAAAGCTTAATATTTGTCTTAAAAAAAACTACAGTCAAAAAATATTCAGATTTTTAGACGTTAGAAACACAGGCTTTTTATCTTGTAACTATACAAAAAATGGTACTTTATCATTAACCTCCTTAACATACCAATACCAGTCAACTAAACTTTATGATTATCCATTTTTTATTCAAATCATGGCAGCTCATCAGATGGACAAGCGCTCTTTGTGTATTGAGGTGTTTAAATGTATTTGCCATGTTATAAAGTATCAGAAAGATTTTTATCAAACGTAAGACAAAATATTATAAAAGCGACCAACTTTGGTCGACAACTCCAAGCGGAATGTAAAGAAATGAGTTCCAGGCCTTATTAAAGGTTATAGAAGTTACTGGGTATGATACCTGAAGCCCAAGTAAATAAATAAATAAAAAAAAGTCTATACAAATCAATAAGTACTACTATACTTAGATGTTGGTTTAAGGCTAAGCAAGAAATTGCAGATCTGTATTATGTACATTAAAAGCATATATATTTATAGGTTTATATTCTAAGCAATTACAGTAAGAATTTATTAAAAAATTTTTTTTTTACATTTTTCTACCCTCTTAATAATAATCATCATAAGATTTCATTAAAAAATTGGTACGACCCTAATGAACTCTAAAGGAGTAAAGGCTGTGGGATTTCATAAAAAATATTTTTTGAATAATTGAATATTTAGAAATAGATCTCTAGTCCCAAAGCATTTTATGAAGATCTATCTCTCACAGGTATATTATTGTTGGAACCTCTTTATTTGAATGGTTACAATGGAACCACTTCATTGGTGTGTTACATTGTGAATGCACAATTTTTTTTTAGACTTTCAACAGGTGGGCTTCATTTCGTACTGTAAAACTTGGCTGAAGTAAAAGAGGTGTATCATACTTTTTTTTTTAAATATAGACTAACAAAATAGACAGTCAAAACGTTTTTTAACTTGTATTTAAACTTGAAATATAAACAAAAAAAAAAACATTTAATAAAAATTTTAATATATGCAAAATTTATGGATATTAAAAAAAACAAACAAATTTATCTTATTATTTTATTAGTAAATCAACATCATTAAAAGCCTATATATACATATTGCATATATATATTTATATAATATAATTACTCATATATAGATCTAATATGTATATTATTACTAGATCTAGTCTAGTATCTATATTATATATAATATATAAATATATAGACACACATCTAACTCTTACATGATAGATAGTACTTAGTATTCCTAGTAATGTCTAGTATATTTAATAAAGTATATGTATATTAATTAATTTAATTATACTTTTTTTATCTATAAAAACAAAACAAAAGTGTGATACTAATGATAGTGACTGTCTTGGGTTTAGTCAAAGACAAGTCTAGTAGTAACTCAAGTAACTGTCTGTATTGAGTATTGACTGTATTCTGAGTATATATCTAATCTAGATTCTAGATCTTTAAGTATAATATTTAGATCTAAATAAAAATAGAAATACTAGGACTAGATTACTAGTCTAGATCTATAACTTTTTCTTTTTTCTTTAAAACTATTCTAGTCTAGAATTTACTATATTCCCTATATAGTACATATTATTAGTATAATACTCTTTCTAGATCTAAATCTAGGACTTATAATAGACTCTCAGCTAGGCTAGATGGAGTAGATCTAGAATCTAGACTAATTTAGAGGCTAGCCAGAGCCATCTACTAGATTTAACTCTAGAGATCAATCTAGACTAGACCTAATAAAATAATTTAAATCTATACTATTAATATTATTTTTTTTTTAGATTGAGTGAGAGTCGACTCTGTAGTCTATACTACTATCTGACTATGACTATGTCTAACTCTAGTCTAGATCTATTTGTGTATATAAATATAAATTATATTTACTTGTATCTTTTCTAATCTATTTAAAAAAAAAAAACTAGACTAGAGTCTAGACTCTACCAACTCTAGACTAGTACTAGTAGTAGTATTCTAGTAAATCTAGACTAGATTCTAGTAGTCTAGTTACTAGACTATAGTATAGTAGAGTCTACATTTTTAATTATAAAATTATATTTATACATAACACACTTCACTATGTGACTATAGTGATTAAGTGGTATTAACTATCACATGTCTACATATAAAATCTAATTCTAATCATTATTATAATGTCAATATTATAATTATATAATCTAGATCTATTAAATATATATTTAGACTATAGACTCTTTTAGACATTAGTCTATACAGTTAATTAATATAGTCTACAGATCTAAGTCTAGATCTACGATATCGTACCAATATCACATCTGGCACGTTTAGCGGTGCCACCATGTAAGCCTACTGCCTAATAGCGCTATTGTAACATTCTGTCCTTCGCCTTTTCCATAGAACTTTGTCCCCCTTTAAAATCGATAACGTTTTTAGTCCCAAACATTGTCAAAATGATAACAAACACACTCACTAAAGCTTTAAAATTAGATCAAGATAGTTAAGATTCTAGAAAATAAACATCCTCTAGATCTAGTGAGTAGAGTCTATACAAAAGAGACACCACTTACATTTCAACGACCACATTTTTTTTTAACATTTCGCTTCGCACAATATTTATCTCTAAACCGAGAGCTCCATGGCGGCAAGCTTTTTGTTGTCAGTTGAATAGGGCTAGCGGATGTGACGTAGACTCTACATCTTACTAAGCCTAGCTAGATCCAGATCTAGATTTATGTCTGGGAATTTAAATAACACTGAAAATAAATAAATAAATAAAATCTAGGCTGATAGTGATAGAGACAACAGAGTTCTAAAACTAGATACCTAGATTCATGGTCAATACAGTAATTCCCAAATTGAAGCAATGCTGGCTAAATTTTGGAACGCATTTGTCAACTGTAAAGAAGAAATTGGATTAAGTTCTAAATTGGGCCTAGACTTCTGACATTAATTGACACACAGGGGCTGATAGGACCTATACCTTTAAAGTGTCAGCCGCTTAAGGCATATAGGCCTATAGATCTAATTATTTAAAAAAAAATTAAGGATGTGTTTCTATAGATTTTTTTTTCTGCATAGCCCGATTTGAACATATTGCAAGTTCGAAGATCTATATTCAAATAAGCCTAGATTATATATGGAACGTCTCTTATTTATAAGATATATTTAGCCTACAACAGATTTTTTAAAATTAAATTATAGGAGTCCATCAATAATAGAGTTTTGATGGACCTTATTTTTAATAACTTAGTTGTACAACTTTTAGCACTTTAGCTATAAAGGGGGAGTAGCCATTGAGGGATTATATAATGGGTACGGCATTGCCTAAATTGTGCCGATGTGCCAAAAAATATCAAATATTGAGATACTTTTTCTTGAATTTTATTCATGTTAATGAAACAGATCAAGTTGAGTAAACTTACTACTTTTCGACCATTCTGATGATTATTCAAGCCAACGACAAGTGGTCTGGTCTGGCCACCCTCTGTTGCATGAAACCCGACCCCCCTCCTTTTGCCGAAATTAAATTTGAATTTTGTAAATGGTTTTTGCTTTATGTTTATTGTATTGATATTTTAATGTTCAACCATCACTTGTCTCAGCGCAGCCAAAAGGGGGTGGGGTCCTAGAGTTTAAAACACTCCTTTGCAATAAAAAAAAAATAAGAAAACGACAGTTACTAAATTTCTTTGAGGTAACCAGAGGGTTTTGAGTCCCCCCCAAAAAAAAAAAAAAAAAAAAAAACAGAGTTTTTTTTTACGTTAAAAACCCTTTCTTCAATACAAGATTATAACAGTCACCATATTCTGTGTTCGTATATAAAGCCATATTTTTAGTTAAACCCCCTCCCCTCCAGAAGTTTTTGGGGTAAAAACCCCTCTCCAATATAAAAGTATAATTAAGCATAGTGCACTCAACGTATTAGGCTATATAAATGTAGCCGGCGTAGGAGAGCTGTTTAAACTACCTCCAGAGGGTTTTGATCCTAAAAAAAACTCACTACAGAGAGTTTTGAGATTAAATATATTATTAATATTACAGTAAAGAAATTTACTGCAGTCACCAAATTCTATGAGCGTAACTAAAGAGTATTTAGAGCTTAAAAATCCCATCCAGATGATTTTGAGTTTAAACCCCACCAACAGATGTTTTTGACGATAAAACTCATTTTTCTATAGAAAAAAAAACAAACAAACAAACTGAAACAAACACCAAAATTCATGAGCGTAGTCAAAAGGGGTTTTGTGGTAACCCTCACAGTCCAATAGAAAATTAAAGCGAAACTATAGTTAATGATTTATACCAGTTGCTATCTCCATTAATAAAGTGCAGTGTATAGAATTTTTTTTCAAGAAGTGTTGCAGGATGCACCGAAGACATCTCAAAATATGTTGTTTTTTTTTTTTCGTTTTAAATAACGAAAATTATGCTTGGCGTCGGGGCACCACCCTTGACCCGGCTGAGGGAGTTCCAATCGCTCCCCCAGACTCCCTAGCTGGCAAGGGAGCAGTGGCGTAGCTAGGGTGTTTTATGGGGCCAGTGGAATTAACCTGCTGAAATCAGGCGTGTCTATAATATATATATATATATATATATATACTAGTTGACCGGCGGCATAGCATACGTCGCTATTTTGCAGGGCAGGCCGTAGGCGCTGCAACATATGCGACC
This sequence comes from Biomphalaria straminea, assembly GCA_021533235.1. Lineage (NCBI taxonomy): Eukaryota > Metazoa > Mollusca > Gastropoda > Planorbidae > Biomphalaria > Biomphalaria straminea. The sequence continues at coordinate 25,994,920 of JADKLZ010003044.1, read as the reverse complement.
GCAATGGGTCCCGCACTTTCTTTGGACCCGTGCTCATTTTTAGGTGTATAAATTATTAAATTAAACCATTTCATAACATGATATAACAGATTTCCCGAGACCTCTTGATTTACCAGCTTAGGAGCCCCTGAAAATCTCCTGAAATTGCAAAACATAGGCCTACAAAAAAGTCCTGGAAATCTCCTGAAATTATTAAAATCTTTTGTAAAGTAAAAGTAAAGTAAAAAAAAATATCCGAAAATATATAGATAAAAATTGAAAATGGAAGTGAGATTAAAAGGGGGAAGCTAGAAGGATATGAACAGGAAGCCATTGAAATTATTATTTTAACGTAATTAGTCACAGGAAGTACCTAGAAGTATTAAAAGATTTGAGAAAAAAAAAGGAAAAAAAAAAAACAACTAAAAATAATAAATTCCGATGTGGATGAAAAAAAGGTTGCGCACCCCTGATCTAGATCTATGCTGTCTAGTAGGCCTATATTTTGACTTTACATAGCAAGATTATATGACAGTGGCGTAATATTTTATATTTACAAAAAAACCTCCCTGCAAAAAATCCTGGCTACGCCCCCCCTGACACATACGCACTTGTGCGTTAAGTCCTTAAATTTGAGTACAACTTTTACTTATTCAATCTCCCACTCCTCTCTCCCGTTCAAAATAAGACAAAAGCTAGTCAGTCCTACCTAAAATCTCTGACTTCTTCGGCTTCTCAATTCAATATTTTATACACCTTACGTTGATTTTGACCGTAAGGGGGGGGCGCCGCCCGCCCCCCTCCCCGGCTCGAGACAGCTTTCACACTTTTCAGCCCTTTTTTATTACAATGAAAATACTTAACTTTTTTTTTTTTTGTTATCATCCTTCGATTGATCGACCTTTCACCACACATTAGCAGTTTTTACGTTCTTTATATATAGCACCTTATGGTTAGTTCTTCCTTTTATTATATAAACGCATCATATAGTCATACGGTATAAGACACAGGAATCATTCCTTTAGATCATCAGTTTCAGGCCTAGAGTAAAAAAAAGGGTTCATGAAGGCCCTATTCCCCATACTACATTTATGATTTTTAGCGGCCCCCGTAAGAAAAAAAAAACCGTTAACAGGTTGTTAATAAATGCATGTTTAGTGTAATTAGGAGGTTTTAATTTTAGCAGCAAAACGTACCAAAAAAATACAGATTACTAATATTTATATTTGTTGTGAATATTTCTTGTACATTTTATAAATAGATTCGAATAAGTGAAACTGAAAATACACAGAATAGGGCCTTTTATCTTTTATTTTGTAACATATTGTAAACATAATCTCCCTTACATTTATGTATTGTTCTAGAATTGGTGTATTTTTATGAAAAGAAATCGCTTGCATAATTAATTTTATAAACTAATAAACAAAAACAAGGTTACAAAGACAGTTTGTGTAGAAACACAAACTTAAAATCGGCCCCCGAAGTGGTCCACCCATGCAGGTTTCAATAGTTTCAGAAAGAACATCCGAATGAAATTATATCAAAGATAATTGTCAGATCATGTGTAGTGCCCCAGCAGTCAAAATATACATCTTCCGTGCTTTGATCTATCAACGTTTGCCTTGTAAAGCCGATGTTCTACGCAACTGCCACACCTCTTTTATGAGTTAGTAACTTATATATTACATACTTGTAACTTTGATCAAAGTAAAACGTGGAATACATTGCAGTTTATAACACTATTAATTGTCTTAAATTAGGTCTCATTTATATTGCATACTAATTAGTTTTTTTTCTTTAAATACTGCTTGCATAAAATATTTAAAAAAAATAGATTTTGAGCTTTTAGAAAATAAAAAAGTAGCCGTTGCATCAGAACTTTGAATGATCTAAATTATTTTGATGTCTGATTTTCATTTTCTCTTCTAATTTCTGTGATCTAAACGGGACGGACGGACAGACAGACAGACGGACGGACAGACAGACAGACAGACAGACGGACAGACAGGCCACACAAAACTAATAGCGTCTTTTCCCCTTTCGGGGGCCGCTAAAAACAGCATCTCAACTAAACACGAGATACTCTACGGAAATGTAAACAAAATTTAAACAAACAAGATTACAAAGAGAGTTTGTGTGATACACAAACTCAGTGGCGGCCCCCGTCGGAGTCGGATCCCTGTCAGATCCGCCTATTCGCAAGATGTTTCGGATGTTCCTTCTAAGTCCCTGGCTCAATTCTGTATGCTGCCATCATTAAACTATCGCAATATTTCTGAAATAACAGACAGACAGACAGACAGACGGACAGACGGGACACACAAAACTAATAGCGTCTTTTTCCCGTACAGTGTATCCAAAAAGTTATTATATAATATTCTTTTACCTATACATTTAAATATGTAAAACACTTTTATTTTTATTTTTTTTTGATGATGAATAGTACACATTTAAGTATAGTTCTATTTTCGATTGCCGAAAATGTAAATGTATTTTTTTTTGAATAGCAGACAAAGTAGCTGCTCTATGTTGGGATTAGGGATAAAAACACTATTTCTTTCCTCTGTCGAAACCCTTCCCAGTTCTACGCTTCACTACGACGTTGGCATTTCTTTAGTTCTTTATATCTTGACCTTTTTTTTTTTCTTAAGGAGCAGTTCGACAATAACATCCGCTTAAACATAAATCTTCTCACCACATAAACTCACATTACTTTTATTCCTCAGTTCTATAGTTAGATTCATTTATCACTTAGATTCGCCTATCAAGTACTAAAATTTTTGACCCGACAGTTTTAATCCTTCTTAGCCTACCATCTAACAATACACTTCGGATCATCTTTCATATGTAAGCTAGAGATCTATTTTGTCTTTCCTAATGAAAAGAAAAAGACATGGCATTGAATATTCCCATACAAAATTTGTCAACTAACATACAGTCTCAGAAATGCAAGTTCACGATTTGTTCTTTCTGAAAATAGTGGTCTCCAATTAGCTTTGTACAACTAAGTACGTCTATTTATTAACAGTCCAGTTAATGATTTGACAAGGCGATATGGACTTGAACGTCATGTTCACATAAGAGGATGCACAAAATGTTTTTGTACGTCTATTTATTTATTCAACAACTTATCTTATCTTATAAAATACAGACGTTACTTCAGAAAAGAAGATGATTACGTCCAACGCGTGTTCCATGGATACAGAGAAACATTTGAGCAGAATGCGATACTTCCTGATGAAAAAGAAAGAATTAATCTATATTTCATTTCAATCTAATTATATTCAAATTTATACAGGTCAAACCAAAGTTTTCATCTAAAATACACAAAAGTATTATATCAAGTTTGATAACATCAATTGCAGCAGAAGAAGCATTGCAGTAGACAAAAGATTTCGACTTTGGCGTGGTTCCTTTTAGTCGTAAAACCAATATAATGAAACAACAACAAAAAATGCAAGATTACAAACAGAGTTTGTGTGATAACACAAACTTAGAGGCGGCCACTGACTGACCATAGATAAGAAGAATTCAAGCTAAGTTCTTAATAATATCGAAACGTATTGACAACAGACTTTATTATAGATCTTAAATTAGGAAAATGAGATTCTAATAAATGTCGGTGTATATACCCTACAGTCGATACGAGCAATTTTATGTATAAATATCCTATACTCAAAAACGAGCAATT
>JADKLZ010003044.1:25950632-25966444 GCA_021533235.1 Biomphalaria straminea | reverse complement strand
CTGGTGAGTAGAGCCAAATAGCTGGTGAGTAGAGCCAAATAGCTGGTAATTATTTTTCACAATACATCAACTGTCACATTTCAAGGAAAATCGTTAGGGCTTTATTCAAGAACCGCGTCCAGCCAGGATTTTCAACCCAAGAATTTGTAAGCTGAATAGAGTGATTTTAAACAAAAACTGTAGGTGATATAAGCATTTTTTTTTATCATTATTGTCATAAGAGTTGAGTTTGAGACTCCATACCTAGTTGTTTAGCCGAGGGGATAGTATGAGGTTGTCTCGCTCATACATTCAAGGCCCTTAAGATACCTAAGAAGATTCCCGTTACCTGTCTAAGGGCATAACAGCTGCAGACCTACCACACCACTAGAAAATTCTCCAGTGGACACTGTTAAAGGGACTAAACTGAATTTTCATTCCTTCTAAGGTTGACCCTGAAAAAAACCCTAACAGAGTCAGGGAAAGTAAGTTAGCTCAATACTAGTATAAATGACTCCTTTTGTCTCTAAAGGCAATGGATGCGCCCAGATGAGTCACTGGTTCCGGTCTTGAGGCGGAGCAGAATCTGGTGTGGCTAATGAAGCCAACTCAACAAACTCAATACTACAATAATAATAATAAAAGTAAGGCTAGTCATCGAGTCCGAAGATTAGAAATGAGTGCAGTAGTTTACGTGGATAGCCAGTCCTAGCTGTGACCTAAATATTTTGCCACATCGCACACAGCCAAAAACACTTTTGACTGCTTATGTTATGCAGTAACCTAATAAAATATTTTCTGTTATAATAAGAAGGATTTTAGAAATAGATCAATGGAAGCGATTGGGTTTGACGAGTGTGCCCGTACACTTCACCCTAAAACACTTGCTCTGTACGTGCCTGATTGATGCCTTACACTCTTTATAAAAAGTCATTCGCTTTTATTTTGTTTCATAAGTCTATGAACTACGTGCTATGTGTTGGTGTGTTAGTCACTAAGTTGTTGCTCTGGAGTGTGTGGGGACCATGACGTCATTACGTCAACATCACGTGTGCACGCACACACACACACACACGGCGAGGTCACCATTACAGTTGTGTTGGTCACGTACCTCACTGATCACGTGACTATGACCAGGTCAGCCAACTGACTATGCCATTGTGTGGAGGGGCGTAGCTAAAGAGTATGAAAAGGGATGGGAACGGTTGTTTAAAGTGTTGGACAAGAAATTTGCTTGGTCAGCTCAAATATTCTCTCCATGTTGTGTTCAATCTCTCACTGATGTTTAACTGCAGTTGTTTGTTTCTCTAAAGAATGCAATATTAAGTTTGAGAATAATGCACACAAATATATAGAAAAATACGCAGATAGGCCTTTATACTTGTTTATTCTCAGTCTCAAGCAATAAGATTCGATCTAATGTTTGCCATGCAAAATGTTTTATGAGTTTTAAGTCCGATAACAGAAGCTTACACTTGTAAGTGGATATTAAATATCAGAAATCAATTGTAGTTGAATACATAGAGACATACACATATAGATTATAGATCTACATTTATGGACTTTCTTTTTTTTTTTCTAGAATATTAACACTTCTTATCTTATACAATGCAGACGTTACTTCAAAAAGAAGATGATTACGTCCTACGCGTCATGCATTCAGTCATGCATATTTATCAATGACTTAAATTCTGCCAAGTCGCTGGTTTTCCTGGCTAGCTCAGGCATTCCATTCCATGTTCTAATAGCGCTAGGGTAGAAGGTGCAGTGCTATGTACGCCTATCAACAACCACAATACTATTATCTCAATCTGTACAAAATAAAACTAAAGCAAAATACAGTCTCTACAAATGAAACGCTAGACTGTAACTATAGATGCTGCTAAGGCTTAGTTTGAATAATTTTTGAAGTAATTATCTAAAGATATTAATCATTGAAAGCTGAGGTGCCCGATGGATTGCGCAGTATTTTTAGTGGATTGGTATTGACTTTCAAAAACCTGTTCAAAAATATAAAGCAAAACAGAAACGCAAATTTTTTTTTTCACTTTCTTGTTGAATTGTATTTTTAACGAACATCAAACATTTGGAGGAAAAATACAAACTTTGTAACAATAATAACACGCCTGGTATATACATTAACTTATAATTAAATTTAAAAATTATACTTTAGCAAGAAAAAAATAATAATTAAAAACTAATTTTTAAATAAGACATCACCTGCACTATACAAGTTTAAATAAAATATATTCTTAAAAACCTTAATTTAAAAAGATTACCGTTAAAGAATATTTGTTCTTTTTTTATCATTTCATTTTTTTTATATTAATGAGACAGTTGTCATCATCATCATTGGCCTCCTTCAGTCGTAGAACGACTATGGTTCATCTCGCACACTTCCTCGTGTGGATGTGGAGCCCTATTTTGGAGCGACACTCCCGCCACAAGTATCGCAGGTAAAGGTGGTCTTCGCTTCAGTGGTAGAGGAGCTGGCCATTTTCAGCGTTGTCCGCCTTTCTTCCAGAGCTGAGGCCCATGCTCTTTCGCTGTCCATAGCTTTCTTGGTCACTGTCTCTCTCCATCTGGTGCGGTCTAGAGCTATGTCTTCCCACTGGCCAGTGGTACGGCGATGTCAATAATGGTAACGTTTTTTTGTTTTATTAATAGCAAATCAGGGGTGGGGAGGGAAGTCCACCGTTTTGTCAGTAAAAAATTAACTAGATTCTTTTTCTGGCACTACCAAGGTTAAGCTGAAACAAAATTCATTGTGGTCCCTTTAACAATGTCGACTGAAACATTTTCTGACGATGTGGCATGTCTGTCACAGTAGCGCACTCTGACAGGCAAGGAGAATATTCGTAGGGATGTCAAAGGGCCATGAAGAAGTCTGTGTTATTAATATTGTAGAAAAAAAACGTAATTATCATTCTCTGACACTGCCAGGGTCACAACGATCTTAATAGCAAAAAAAAATAATTAAAAACATGTTATTAAACCCACAAATCCTCGCCCTGTATGATGCCATACTTGCAATACGCAAGAACAGCAGGGGTATCTGTCTAAGGCTTTTGTAAGATAAGATTTGAGCCTCTCAAGCCCTCACTCAAATGGAGTTTGATGATGATGATGATGATTAATTTTATCATTATTATGTTTAGCATTGTTCCTTTAGACTACGTACACTCTAACTCTAATTAAAAGTACAAATAAACCAAGCAGACGAATAGAGTTGAAAGCAACGATTGCACATAAATTAAGTTAGCATTCTAGTCAATCTCACATGACATCTCTACTGGCTCACTGTAAAAATAAAAAAGATAAATCATAACATTGTCATCCCATCAGAGATGGTCATAATAGAGTAGGAACTTTTAGTTTAAAAATATACATATTGAATGAAATAGAAATCTATAAAGAGAGACATAGATTAATATATATATAATAATCTTTATTGTACATAAGGAAATGTGTCTTACAATTTGTGCATTATACCAAGCAAAACATTTATAACTATAAAGAGAAACAAAATGTTCATTCACACCAGACTCACTTACAATGTACATGTCAAAAGTTTACATCAGATTGTTTCTGTTAAACGATTTGATTGCCAGATAAACAAAAGAGTTTTTGTGTCTGTTTGTCTTTGCTATCGGTGTCTTGTATCTCTTTTATGATGGTAAAATCACAAAATCCTGACCCAAAGGGTGATTTTTTATTTCTAGAATCTTTTTAGATTTTGTAAGGATATTTGTCTCAAACATCTGCCCAAGCGGGGCTTGTTTTTTGCCAATGACTTTACCAGCAGCATTTAGGATTCTCTGGAGTTTATTTGTATTCTTAGTGCTTAGATTGCCATACCAGACAGTGATATTAAAATGTAAAATATTGCCGATGTGAGCGAGATAAAACATAGCCAAGACCTTTTCGCTAACATTAAAAGAGGACAGTTTTATTAGTAATCGTAATCTTTGCTGCCCTTTTTAGCTGATATAGTCAGTATTTGCTGTAAAATTTAGATTATTGTCTAAGATTGTAGTACTTCAATAGTCTTTCCAGCTACAGTAACAATATCCTTTTCATTCTTTCCCCTACGAAAATCGATAATCATCTCCTTGTTGTTGTTTTTTTTTACATTTAATAATATAGATAGATAGATAAATAGATAGATAGATAGATAGATAAATGATAGATAGACAGACAGACAGATAGATAGATAGATAGATAGATAGATAGATAGATAGATAGATAGATGAGAGATAGAGACAAACAGACATGCAGTACAGTATTGCTGTTTGATATTCGCCTCTGACCATCTGGCTTATGATGATTGCTATTCTCTATGTAGAATGACATGCTAAAAATATTTCAGAAAATATCGCTAAGCATGTGATAGGCCTCCAGTGATCCTGCATACCTATCACTAACAGAAACAAATATGGCGCTGGATTCCTGGCTTATCTAGGTCAACGAACTCGATACTTTTGCTTACCTTAGATTTTGTTGTTGTTTTACATCTTAAATATTTATATCAAAAACTACAACTTAAAAATTAGTATACTATATATAATGAAACTATGCAATGTCATAAAACATTTTCAAACGAGGAAATCGAAGAACATTACTATTTTATTTTATTATTATTTTCTATCAAAGATGATATACTTTAAGATAATAATTTTGTCCTGACTACTTTGGATAACTTAAAGATATTTACTAAGAACTGTTTATCTAAGAATGTGTTGAAATTTTTATAAGTACGATTAAATTTTCATTTTTTTTAAATTAAAGATAACTTTTTTGATGATAAAATCAAACGCTCTATTGAAAATACATTTTTGCAATTATCTTTATTATGTTTGAAATATGCATATTTTGTAAGAACTTGCTAAAACGTGTCTTTATTATAATATAAAAATGTCATATAAGATGTCACATAAGATACTATTTAAGCAGGTTATTATCAGAAAAATGATGCAAATGAGTTTGATTTGAACTGCTGTTTAGAGCGTTGCCTAATTCTAGAATTTGAGAAATCAAATTCTTGTAAGAAATGGTTTAATTTTTTTGTCCAATTAAAATGTTTATGGTTTGAAATTCATTATAATTTTGTCAATTATATTTTAATACTGCATACATTATGTGATACATGTTAGTGGCCTCCTTCAGGCGCATAAAGCATATGTTCACCTTTAGAAAACTTTTTCATGTGAATTGTTATGCCACGATTAGAACGTAGATTTATTTCGGGAATAATAAAGGGATAAGTTTTAATTAGTTACGGAAATGAGGAAAAGTGAGATTTAAAAAATAGAACGACTTAGTCGACCCTAATAACAAGACGCTTATTATTGAGGCTACAGACGGCAAGTACAGAAAGACACAGACGTATCCCTTATTGAGTATTAAAACGTGTTTTATATTTAAAACGCTGGTCGACTTCATCTATTGTTTGGCATTTCGTCTGTGGTTGAGATTACGTCCTATTTATTTTGTTCGATATTTGCCACGGCGAAAGAGCCATAACAGAATGTAGATTAATGTGGAGCCCTATTCAGGAAAGATATCCCAGTCCACACACAAAGAAGGTAGATGTAGCATTTATTTGGATGTAGAGTAACCAGACATTTTCGTTTGGCTCGCCTTTCCTCCAAAGCTGAGGTCAATGCATTATCGGTTTCGGTGGCTTTCCAGGTCATCGCCTCTCTACATATAAAATGCGGTCTTCCCTGTAGACTTCTTTGAGATTGCATCCACATATCGGAGATCCCTAGTACAAAAGAAAGAAAGGGAGAAAGAGAGAGAGAGAGAGAAGGTGATAGAGAAGAGCAAAATAGAGAGAACGAGAGAAAGAGACGATCAGAAACAAAGGAAAAGAGAAGATTAAAAGAGAAATAGAGAGATATATTGTGGAAAGTAAGAGTTTAATGTCGTAAAATACTTGTTGAATTTGATATTGTTGTGTTTGGTACAGAACAATACGTTAATACCTGTAGATGTTCATTCAAACATTAATACAGCTTACAGAATCAACTAAAAGGAATACCTTCCACACAAAAAAAAATCTAAGTAAATCAACCACATTAGTCAACATGTCTACCGGTTGAATGCAATTAATTTCATATTAAAAAATAAAATGATCCAGTTCTGCTTTGAACATAATGACTAGGTAATGTCAAGTAAGTCTCAAAGGAGGAAGCAAAAGCCTTTAAGGTTAAGCTAACCAGTGATGGTCTGGTATTCCACCAAGCAATGTAAATTGTACACATATGTGACATAGATAAAACCTTTGACTCAGTTCCTCATGACTGGTACACTCAGTTCCTCATGACTGGTACACTCAGTTCCTCATGACTGGCTCACTCAGTTCCTCATGACTGATTCATAAAAACATTTAATCTATTTATTTTATTATATTTACTTTTACCTATCGTTACTTCCATGCTCAGTGCACTATGACCCAATCACTTATCAATGAGGTCTTCGTGCTTCATTTAGTCTCTCAGTAAACAGAAATGTGCTCCAGTCAGGATTATAAGCCCCCTTGTTAGATGACCAAGCCGTAGCAGAGCGTTTTTTTTTTTTTTGGTCTCTCGGCCACATCTCCATAAAATAAACCTTTGACTGGGTTTATCGTGATTGGTTGATAATAATATTGGACGTCCATAGACTAAACACACGGATTAAAATAAAAGAATTACCAACGACATATATTAACAACTGAACTAACCACTACATATAAAGGTTGCCCAATCGTATTACCTCCTCAAAATAATAGATAGTAAGTATTGAAGAGTAATACACTCTGCTATAACTGGCCAAGGGCATAAACTATCATTCGGTTTCATTGTTACAATGCAACAATAATTTCATCAACTTTACTTGAAAGGTGGATATGCAATCACGTGATATGGTGTTTAAAAGAGAAGGAAAAAAAAAGAAGAAGAGAAGAATTGAAGTTTCTTTCTTCGATAAATACAATTTTCATTTCCATTTACTGAAAATTCTGATTTTGTAATTGGTTTAGGATAACACAAACAACAAGGTTCATCAACGCAAAGAAAAGATAACCGAAATGTTGTTTTTACATGACGACAGGGTTAAGGTTGCTGAATCTTCATTGAACTCATATATCTCAAAGTATAAAACTTTGTCACATCACTGTAAGACCGACGTCAGTCATTGACGTCCAGATGATGTCGAAAAAAAAAATGGTCAGTGGATATAGGAACAAATGGCAAGAGATCCAGAATCTGCGAATGTAGGTCACCCTAATCAAGTTGGACAACTAATCTGTCAACAGCTCGCCACATGACCTGATAGATATAGATAAGCTGGCCCTTTTATTTTTTCCTACATCTACTCTGTATAAGCTGTACTTGAGTTGGCAACAACAACATTTTAATGTCATAGGACTTCAAGTCTACCAGATCTTAATTTCATTGACAAGCAAGACAAATCGGGAATAATGAATTATATCGCAATATAAAGTTTAATAAGAATTAAAATGAAAAACTAATGGTTCAGATATAATGTAACAACAAATCACGTGTTCAACCCCCTTTCCCCTTTATAAGAAATAGTATTAAAAAAAAATCAATATAACCAGGGGCGGACTGGCTATATGGGCATTCGGGCAAATGCCCGGTGGGCCGGTACCCCACTGGGCCGGTAGGGCCACCGAAATGGCCGCATGAATGCCAGTAAATTTTCAAATTGTATAATATTCTCTTTAATAGCAACACTTTGAGACTCGTGATTAAAAAACAACAACACCATATTATACACTTTCTAATACAAATCTAAAGCATTGTCGTAAATACTTTATAAATCTATATAGTTCTTCTATACTAGACGATAAACACGAGCGTAATGCTTTTATTTCTTATAGAGAATGACGTTAGTGAGAATATATTCTGAGTGATTCTATAAAGGAACCAACAACCAACGTTGTCCTATAGATGACAAGTTCAGTCACAAACAAATTCTTATTGGTTTGATGAAGTTGTCGCATGATCTCGAGTGGGCCCCGCTACGAAGTCCTTCATAAATCACAATTATTTTCTTGAACAGTGTAGCAATGCGTTAATTGGAATCAAAAAGCAAATGGATAGAAAAAGAAGGAACAGAAAGTAAGTCAGATACAAAAAAAACTATTGCACGAGTCCTGTGTCAAAAAAATTAGTAAAATTATAATAATATGAGTTTTCTCGCAAGCACAGGAGATTCACCAACCTTATATGAATGAACAGGCTCAATGCATTAAGAAATACCAATACCAAGACAACTAAGATATTGAGTTAATATAGACAAAAGTGGAAATACATAAGAGGCTTGCTAAAAATGAAATAATTTTGACAGCATTTGTTTTACTGAACGTAAGGATATTGATTTCTCTTTTATTATGATATTGTTGCGTTTGTAGTCAGCTCTGAGATGCAGACAGATAAAGTAGGTTTACAGGTATATGACATTGTGAATAAATTTTCCCTTTCAGACCTTGCGTTCTTTATGGAAGATAATGTTTAGGTCATATGTCTTTGGCCAACGATTAACAAGCAGGATGTCATGTGAACAGCACAGCCACCAACCGGCTTTACTTTCCCCAACTAAAGTCAGGTACCCGTTTGAGTTGGGTGGACTCAGGGTAGCCCCAAAATTCAAGAAATTCAAAATTCCAGTCATTATAAAGATTCAAACCCAGTACCTCAGGTTCGGAAGCCAAGTTCTTGTGAGATGGGCAATTGAAGAATGTAAGATTAAGAAAAATGTAAATTGACGTCCATATGCCTGAGGTAATGGCAAAAATAAAACTGAAGCATAAACAATATGTTTGTTGCTGGAGGATCTTCATTTACATGTAAATGATAATGTATATGGAGCAGGAATTCGTTCACATTATTCATTATTCACATTAAGAGATGAGATTCTTGTGTTTAGGTTTTACAAGCATCTAAAAAATTATTCATATAGCTAACTATTTTCGATACATTATTAAACTTTACACAATGCTCTTGAGTACTTGTGTAACCGGATGCCCATTATGTGGGCCGGATTGTATAAAAATGCCCGGGCCGATTTTAACACCCAGTCCGCTCCTGAATATAACCCCTCCACAGTAACATAACAAAAAAAAAAATTTTACAAAAGACTAATTTATAAATTATCATTTTCCCAAATTACATTTGTCATCATGGTATCTAAGGAAATGATTGGGAAACTATCGCCTTCGTTCATCGGTTCAACAAAGTATTTAGTTGTTTCTTTCCCCAGTAGTGTGTATATACGTAGGGCGAACGATGGAAAACCCATGGTGAAAAAAAAAAAGGGGGTGCATTTTTCCAGTACTATTTTTTGAAAATCCATGGTAAGTGAAAGTAGGACTTACGAAAGGTATGGGACCACTGTATCTATTAATAATAATAATTTTGTTAATTCATATAATATGAGTTAATTATTAATTAATTTTACTAATTTAAATTTATTAACGCCATGCCAGCAGAGCACGCTGCGATAACAATACAAACATAAACATTGTTTTGAATTTAGTCTTGTTTTTGGTACGTAACAATATCTTTACATCCCCACCCCAAACAAATCACAAATCGTAAAATGTTTATTGTATACCCCCTCCTCCCTACGAGTGTACTTCCACGAGAGTAGAATATAATTAAACTACATCAGTGCTTCCCAAAATATTGTTTAACGGGACACGTTGCACAGTCTAAGTATATAACGGAACATTTTGCTTAGTAGTTTTAGAGAAGTTGATTCACATGGTGCCCCGGAAGTTAATTAGTCCAGTAGTTTGTAGAACACAAATTTAGGCTTCGCGGAACACTACAGTTCTGCCCAACACAGTTTGGAAAACACTGGACTAGATGATCTCAGACGACAGGTGGTAACACTGTCAAGACATCTTCGATATTATTTCATTTTAAACGGGATTTCAAAATAATGTATTGGTGTCTTGTAATATAAGACTTTTATTTTTTCACCTGGACATTCGGTCTGCATTTATATGTGCGCACGATAACATACTTAATTTATGAAGTCCACTGGCAACGGTCAGTCAACATGTAACACTATGTTGATTTGCTGTTTGGTGTTTCTGTAGCTAGTGTTTTTTTCTACAGGGTAGGGTAGCTAGCCGTACGCCCAACCCTCCTCCTTTTTCCGGGCTTGGGACCGGCATATGACGGAGTTCGGCATATGGCGAAGTTATGTAACACTATACATACACCTAAAAATCGTAACTTTTTTTCTTTACTTCTCAAAGGATTCCAAGCTAGAAGAGAGACCCAGACATTATTTTAGTCATTGATTAACATGCATGACTAGATGCATGACGCGTAGGACTTAATCAAATTCTTTTTTTTTTAAATAACGTCTTTATTTTATAAGATAAGATAAGATAGGAAAATATCGAATATGCTACCCTTTTAATTAAGCTTTGTGTGAGTTGTTTACCTGATGGTATAGTACTCTGGAAATTAGATTTGACTTAAATACTGTATTTAATAAATACAAGGGAAAAAAAGTAATATAAGAGCAAGCCCTTATGTATTTCAAGTATTTTCTTCCGAAATGTGTATGATGAAAAGTGTCTTAACCTAAACAGGTGACCCATGTGTGCTTTTCGGCCGGCTGACGTATTTCTTATTATCATCAACCATAAATATTCAATGAATTGATTGTCATGTATATAATGTTTGACACTGCGCTCCATGGACTTCACGCTTCTAGTGATGCCACGTTTCTCCGTCAATTGTTACGGTTTGCGGGCTTTTTCGGTACAGGGACCAGGGGGTTTGAACTCGCTTTCCATTGATCGAAGACAGACAACATGCCTCACTACTTTCAAGAAGAACATTAGGATAGTTGTGTTCAGAAACCTTTTTAGATTAGTTTGGCATTTAAGCTCTTGTGTTTATATGTGTAATGTTATCACAACGCCTTGAACCTACAACCAGGGCCGGTCTTAGACCACAGCAACCTATGCGGTTGCAGTGGGACTCGCGCTTTCATAGGGCCCCGCGCTAATTCTATGTGCGTTATTCATTACGAAAACTAATCCTACGCGCGTAATACGACGAATTTTTCCCCATAACCGGAAGTTCCAAAACATTATTTCCTTTTATAGTAAGTGACATATAAATATGCCATAGGTTGCAATATTAGTAAATTAAAGTTAACTTGATCGCAATTTTGTACTTAGAAAAGAATGAATAAAATGCAAAGCCGAAATCTTAATTTTCACTTATTATCCTTATTCCCACCCAGACTAGGCCCCGCGCAATCAGTTTCACATGGGGCCCCGCAATTGCTAGTACCGGCCCTATTAACAACTCTCTATAAATTAAAAATGTTATTATTATTATTGTTCAGGGTAGATCTGGGGTAACGGATAAAAGGGCATCGGATTGATGGTTCAACTGAACTACGGACAATGTGTTGATGAATGACCAGCATGTCTTTCCTGACCCCTAGACGAAAATAGTCCTTTGACAGACGGACATGCTTGACGTTTCTACTGATATACAATGTTATACGTACAGAGTACTCGACTGTGCGTGTTGAGACTCGTTTTACAAATGTGTAGACATGTAATTGTGTACATACAAAGTGCTTTACCTGCTCAGTATTAGTAGTAGCTCGTACAAAAGAAATCATCATATTTAAATAGTTTACATATTTTATAATTTAATTTTATTTTACAAAATAACAAAACAGTATGCATATATGTTACTAGCAGTACACACTGGATACGCCCGTTGATTTGTTCCTGACTCTATATTGCATATTATGGACGAAGCATCCAGTTTTGTTTTTATATTAATTAACAGACCACATTATACTATAAGCCTTACATACTTTTTTACCCTATGAATTAGTTTCAAATGTTAGAAAGAGATTTCACGGCCCGCTCTCTATTTCCTTCTCCATCTCTCTTTACCTCTCTTAAAACCCCATTTTTACAGTTTTATAAAGTACCATTCCTTACTCTCTCTCTCTCTCTCTCTCTCTCTCTCACACACACACACACACTCAAAAAAAAAAAAGAAAAAAGTTTTTAGATCAATCTTATTAAAGTTATTACGATTGGATTGTTTTTTGTTTTATTTAGACGGCTTCTTAAAAGAAGAGGAAATGACGTGTACAAGCTTTTTACCAGACAGACATACGGACAGACAAATATACAGAGTTGATATAAGCTTTCTAAAAAGTAGTAATTGGAAATTAAACTTGCCAACTTTAATTATCATGAATTCGGAGTTTTAATAAGTTTCCTATTCATTGAAACCTAAACGTAACAGGACTGACGAGGAAGTCAAACTCAGAGACCAAAACAAAACTAATAGCGACCTATCCCTATTCGTAGACCACCAAGGAAAGTCTTTAAAAGGTCAACAAAATTAAAGAAATACGCGCAACGTTATCTTACATAGCTTTCTCAATTTCCACTTTCTCAAATCTTTTCTTCCTACAGGCTTAACTCTTTCTCTCCTAATCGACGATACCATCGTTGATTTCGGCCTCTTTCAATTAATATTTAATTTTTTTAAACTTGGCTTTGAATTATTTAAAAGCACATGCATTTTCCTTTAAATATATACTAGATAAAACATTTTCTGATAACAAACATCCAAGCTATTGAAGCCCAATCATAACAGGGTTAGTGAAATAGTAATGAGCAGAATGAAGAATTTCTTCAAAACGTGGAAAAATAATTGCGGAGAGAAAGAGTTAAGATTCTGGTGGGAGAAAACGAAAAAAGAACACGAAATTGGAACCTTTAATAACATTGTTTAACTTAATACAGCATCAACTCAAAATATTCATTTTTATCATTGCATCGAATATTAAGCTATTCGGACTATTTTTAATTTAGATATGTGCAAATAATTTCAGATTGGATTCGCTAATCTTAATATTACATGATGACCTGCTAACTACTGTTAAAAAACGCAAGCTTAAAATCTATGGCCATATGACAAGATCTTCGCGGCTCGCAAAGACCTTCCTCCAGGGAACAGTACCAGGAAAAAGAAGACGAGGCAGACAGAGAAAGCGGTGGGAGGAAAACATAAAAGAATGGACGGGCCTACCAATGAAAGAAGTTCTAAACAGGGCAAAGGATAGAGAGGAATGGAAGAAGACGGTCTACAAGTCTTGCATGGTACCCCAACGGTCCACAGACTAAGGGATAGGTAACAGGTAATATTACAAGTCATACAGACACCTGGTCAATAAGTCTGGACTTTTTTTTTTCAGTCGCTCGTTGTGCTTGTAGTAAAACTTGTCAGTAGTCTTACGCTGATTAATCGCTAAGACTTTTGTGTCTTATAAAATTAAGTTAATTGTTCTCTTGTAGCGAGCACAAAGCCAAAGAAAACAAAAATCTGACACCAAGTTCCGCTTTACTGAATAGTCGTGGCTTTATTCTCATTCAGTGAACGCCAGCCAGTGAACGCCAACCAGGATGTGTGCTCCTCAAGTGTTTGAAATGACACACCAGGCTGTAGCTCTTCCTAGTCGATATCACTTGTTGATATAGAAGCTTCGATATTAATCCCAAGGGTTTGAATAGAATCTTAGTTTAGTATTGCCTTCTTTTTAAATTCAAGAGCTCACACCATGAACTTAAAACTCGTAGAAAATAAAATAGAATATATTTATTATCAAAGAATGTATCAAACGTTTTAAGTTGCTCCCGTAAATACAAAATGCCGTTTTTTTTTTTTTTTAATTATCTGACAGGGTATCCATCTTGTCTGTCACATTTTAGGTTTAAAAAATAAAAACAAAAATAAATTTATCATTTCATATGTTTCTATCGCGTAGAACAAACTAATGTGTAGTATTTGTTTTGGCGACCAAATGATGTTTCAGTATATCGTTCCTGACAATGTTAAATTGTCTAATTGTTTCTAAGCCTCTCCCAAACGTTCTCATTCCTTTCTTACGTTTTGCTGTAGGTTCCATGACATTGCCACTACTTCTTCTTATCGCTTTACACTCTTCTACTGTCTTCATTTAAAGAATCTCAACAGGATCTTAAAAATTAGAGTGTAAACAAAGGAAATAGCTTTTAGTTTGAATATCTCCATTACAGAGCAATACATAATGAGACAACTCAAGTTCCGGAATTAGGAAAATTGGAACCAGCGAAATATGTCTTCGTGGAGAGTGCCCAAGAGAATACATACATATCCTTCAAAGTGTTATACATTGTCAAGTAGCCCGACCTAGAAACTATCATCAGAATAAGGCTCACTGGAAAATTACTGGAAAGTTGATCTCACTTATAGAACTGGAAATAAAATTATTACTTGATAAAGAGAACAACGATGCAATAAAATGAACATTTTACCTGTTCATAGAGACTCAGTAGACGACCTTGCATTTTAATGTTTAAACGTATACCTTTCTTAAAGTTTAATTATTGACTGGCTGTAATGTTGAAGTCAAAGAGATTGATCTTTATTAATCAGCAAGGTAACAGTATGTTCAGTCATGCGTGCACATTAGGTTACTAGAAGATGTATCTTGTATAGATGTAACACAAGATGAAAGAATGTAAACTAACCCTAAATTAACCCTAAACTAATCCTCAACTGAACTATGTGAAACATTTTTCTACAAAAAAATACTATCATTTGCTTTTAATCTTTTTCTTTACAAATAGACATTATTAATATTTCTACTGCGCTCGTATACATATATAACTCAAGTCTTGACCATTTTAAATACATAAAGAGCAAAACAAACAACTTAATACCTAGCCTTCTGATTCTACATTAATTATATTTTATTTTGCTGCATTCTTCTCCTGTTTACAATGTACACAAGTTCTTTAAAAACACAGGTAACCTAGCCTCCTACTCATGCACGACTCGCACTCGTGAACACACTCCTCTCAGAGTGGACTACAAAAGTTATTGTAATAAACATACGAACGGGCATAAAGTGTATCATTTTGTTTGAAATATAAAATACTTTGTAAAACATATTTTTCTTTAATTTCAGTGTAATTCTTTTCCCAAGTGTATGCATTACTTTTTCAATGAAAGCCCTTAGTTTTAATATATTTACAAACTGATATAAAGCTGTATAGTATGCTTATCGTAATTTGCGTTTGTTCTTTTTGAGTTTTTCTTTACACTAGAAACAAACTAGCATGCTTTATGCTACAGTGGCTTGTAAGGTTTATATTACTAAATCAATAAATTTAGAAATCCTTCAGGATAGAAGACTTAAAAGTAAAGTAGCAATTATACATAAAACACTGAACCATATTCTTAAAATACAAAAACAAAACCTACTGAAATACTCAGAAAGACATAAAAATAAAGAACCATTCCTTGTTCCAAATGCTAGGAGAATTTATACAAATGCTCCTTCTTCCCTAGTGCTCTGGAATGGGTTGCCTGAGTCAGCCAGGAAAACCAATGACGTGGCAAAATATAAATCATTGACTAACATGCTTGATTAGATTGACCTAGGAGCACGTGTAAGACTTAAGCATCCTTTGTGTTTAAGTAACGTCTGTATTTCATAAGATAATCTAATATATGAAGCAGAAAGTAAGGCGTATGTATGTATGTATGTCCCGCATAGAAATCGGTTCAACCTGTTTTCACATCCATGTTTAACATAGATCTAAATTCAGGCTATTAGATCAGTAATACCGAAACTAGGGCCCGCAGGCCGTGGGTCATATCCGGCTAGTGTATATTTATATGGCGACGAATTATATCGGAAATCAGTTTGACACTATTAACCAACAATTATTGAAAGAATTAAATTCACAAAAACTACAGGGCTCCTAAAGA
>JADKLZ010003044.1:25930431-25945411 GCA_021533235.1 Biomphalaria straminea | reverse complement strand
TGTTTGAGACCCGATCTGTGTAACTGACTCTCAGAATCCGTCTCAGCCATTTTTGTTGAGCCACATTTAGTCTCTTCTCAATTTTGACAGATGACTTCCATGTCTCACATGCATATGTTGCAGTTGGAATGACAATTGTGTTGAGAAGGTGTATTTTTGTCTCGAGTCCAATGGCTTGGCTTGTCCAAATAGGCTGATGAGGAGAGAAAGAGTTAAATATTTTAATGAGTCCAAATCAACGATGGTATTGTTGATGAGGAGAGAAAGGGTTAATAATCTCGAATTTGAAATTAAGATTTTTTTTTTTTGAGATTCTGACTCTAGTCTATATAGGCTAACGATGTCTACCAAATGAACAAGCCTGGTCGTAAATGTATAACTTAAAACAGCTTGAGTTCAACTGCAATCTGAGACCTCGGAGTATTTCTCAGGTAACGATCGCCTTTTCTCACTTCTACGCCTGGCCATTAAATCAGAACAAAGGTGAAGTGTGGGAGTGTGTGTGTGTGTGTATAGGTCTTTAAATCTTGAGCACATTGACAGTTAATACGTATGTGTGTAATTGAAAACATGTCAAAGTTGTCTAACCTGGTACAGGAAGTTGTAATTTAAATCATTGTAATGAGTTGTATTGTTTTCAAATATATTTTTGTGAATCATTTTAAAGTTGTGAATGTTTTATCTCAGCCCTGAGTTGAAATAGAATTTCAAAAGCTGAACAGTGAAGACACTCAGGATAAACTAAGCAAGTTCAAGGACACTCAATTAAACTCCACTGTTGCCAACTAAGGAAAGTTCCCCTGTCAGACCTTGTGGTGTAAAGGTCATTTGTTGTATGTGGCTCACGGTTATCAAGGGTGTTATGTGGTTAGCTTTTCCACAACTAGTGTCAAGTACCCATTAGAGCTGAGGAGGCGCGGTGGCTGAGCGGTAAAGCGCTTGGCTACTGAACCGGGGGGTCACAGGTTCGAATCCTGGTGAAGGCTGGGATTTTGAATTTCGGTATCCTTGCTACCTGACATTAGTTTGGGGAAAGTAAAGGCGGTTGGTCTTTGTGCAGGCCACATGACACCCTCGTTAACCGTAGGCCACATAATCAGATGACCTTTACATCATCTGCCCTATAGACCACAAGGTCTGAAAGGGGAACTTTACTTTACATTAGAGCTAGGTGGACTCAGAGGCGCTCAAAGATCCCGAGATCCAGGATTCGAACCCTGGACCCCTGGAAGCCAAGCGCTTTATCCCTCAGCCTGTGCGCCTCCACTTTTGCCAACTAAATGCAAAGAATTAAAATATTGTTATGACTCTGCCATGCGCGCCACCATGCAGGCTAGTGCACAAATACGCACCTCTAGTGAACGGACTAGAACAGTAAGTTGACATTAAGAGATTAACGATTTCCGCCCACATTGAGAGCCAAGATGAAAAGACAGTGTAGATCATGTTTTGTGTATCTGTTATGTCATGTAAATAAACATCTTATGTCTCGTTGAGTTGCCTCCCTTTGAAGTTATTACAATATTTAGATCTAGGATTGTCTTATCTTTTCCATCGAAACTAAAATTGTAATAAGCTTTACAAAATAGAATAGCGTGAATTTTTTAACTATTAAAATCCACGAAATGGGATTGCATTATTTCTCATCTCTGAAATCAGTCACACTGGATGATGAAGTAACTAAGTGTTTCTACACTCTCTCTATTTAGCCATTTAGCCATCCATCCAAATAATTATGTTAGTCTGCATGCCTGTTTGTCTATCTCTTATCTATCTATCTATCTATCTATCTATCTATCTATCTATCTATCTATCTATCTATCTATCTATCTATCTATCTACCTATCTGTCTATCTGTCTGTCTGTCTGTCTATCTGTCTGTCTGTCTGTCTGTCTGTCTGTCTGTCTGTCTGTCTGTCTGTCTGTCTGTCTATCTATCTATCTATCTATCTATCTATCTATCTATCTATCTATCTATCTATCTATCTATCTATCTACCTGTCTACCTGTCTGTCTGTCTGTCTGTCTGTCTGTCTGTCTATCTGTCTGTCTGTCTGTCTATCTATCTATCTATGTATCTATCTATCTATCTATCTATCTATCTATCTATCTATTTCTCTCTCTCTCTCTATATATATATATATATATATATATATATATATATATCAATCCATCCATCCATCCAACTAACTATGCTTATGTAGTAATCGGGTGTAAGAAAATACGATATCTTACACTAGTTACTTGATCACTTGACTTCAAAAAAGTGAATAAAATTTTTTTGATATTAGACAAAGTTATTTGATAAGAGGGCTACAGTGAATCTTCTTTTTCTTCAGCTCATGTTTAAAAAAAATATTAATACAAATATCTTGCTTCACTTGTTTCCTTAGAATCATAGATTATTACAACCAACCGCAGGACGACGGACCTTGGCAGCAGGTGGAATGCGACAAAGACAACTGTCTAGCGTGCATACCACATAACCAGACAATCATTAATATAATTTATATAATGAATGCTATTAAGAAACATAAAATCATTTCAGGGTACATTAATACTCATAACAGATGTTTCTTAAAAAGTATGCGAGAGTCGATTAGAAAAAGAGAATCAATAAGATCATTGTCCACATAAATTGTGTACAGGTAGGTCATGATGCTATTTATAGACGTATTGAAGAAAGTTATCTGTCTTGAGTTCGATGGGTTTTATTTTCGAAGCTTGGGTTTAATCACTTGAGGCAATCTAAGTGCTTGCATTTCATCTAAAACCTAATCTATGAATACAAGTCCATGTTATGTTGGTCATTAAGTTTTTTAGCCCCGTTTCTAAGAATTGAAACACGGATGTTTAATAAACAGAAAGACTCGATTTGAATGTGATTCATCAGATCAACGGTACATGTTCAGCTGGTGTCACGTGATTGATTCTAAACGTGATTGAACAGATGTACAAGAAAAGTTCAGCTTGTGTCACGTGGCTTTTTCTCTAATGCAGCTTTTTGTTTGTTTACAGAAAGTTGACCAGATGTTTATTTTCTCTTCAGACTAAACAAGTGAATAGTTAATATCTTATCTTATATGTTACAGACGTTACTTCAAAAAAGAAGATGATTACGTTCTACGCGTCATGCATATAGTCATACTTATTAAACAATGACCTAAACTCCACCAAGTCATTGGTTTTCCTGGCTGGCTCAGGCAACTCATTCTATGCTCTAATAGCACAAGGGAAGAAAGAGCTTTAGTACAAATTTCTTGCATATGGGATGAGGAATGTGCCTTTATCTTTGTGTCTTAATGAGTATTTTATTAAATTTTTTTTTTGTATTGGAAGATTATGGTTCAGTGTTTTATGTATAATTGCTACTTTACTTTTAAGTATTCTATCCGCTGGATAGTCTAAGAGGTGAGCCGAAAGCTCTTCGAGCTCTAAGTTTGAAAACAAAACCTGTCTGAATCCGTCTAAACGAACAAAAATCAAACAGTAAAAAAAAAAAAAAAAAACTGTCGTGGGAGCTTTTTTTCAACTCCGCTAACAGTGCAAGGGGTAGACTCTCGTCCACTAGTGGGCTCCCCCACGGGAGTTATGTTTTTTAGCGAGCCACTTCCTCTGGTAGCCGTTTCCACGCGGAAATGTAACGAGATAGCGAGTGTTCTATCCTGAAGGCTTGCTAAATTTGGTGATGTTACTAAAGGTTTTACTCTAGTCAAATTTAACTGCAATAAAATCATAACCAGGTTTTGTATAACAAGAAGATATCCCTAGCAGTTTGGGAATTTCCACTCGATTTTTTTTTTACGAATGTCAGGAAGTTCTATTAGCTGACAGTTGCATTGTGCTTGAAGTGAAGGAACTGATATTTAAAATTTAAAAGTGTACAAAATCTATATTGCAATGTCTAAATGGACCTCATTCACCAATCGTAAATAAACACATTTAGCCACGTCATAATTTTGATACAACAATGGCAAATACGTATCACGTGACTGCTTTTATGGACTACATAATTTGTATAGAAGATATAGAGAATCACTTTGCTAAAAGTTGTTTCTCAACGATTGGTGAATGAGGTCCATTACATGGCTTATAAGCACTTCCTATTCACTGGGATATACCAAAGCGCTAGCTATTTAAAGTTGACCGCAATAGCTGAAAATGTCTAACGGGTCAGATATCGTCAGGCTTCAGTGATCGAACTTTAAAAAACGGTGTCTTGTGGTCAATATAACGGCCTCTATTTTTTTTTTTTAATTTTGGTCTTTGCGAAAAATATATATATATATATTGAGCAGGCACTAGAGTCCAGGGACATTAAATTACAAATAAAATAAATAGATTTTAGCGTGTAAATGGATTGCAATTCAATTCCGTAGCACTTTGCTACGCAGATAATTATATTATAATTCGATATAATGCAATGTGGAAAGATAATAGATTACATTATTATTAAAGCAGCCAGTGCAAACCAATAAACTAATGGTTAAACAGACTCTCAACATTGGAGGCCATCTGTCTTCCTTGTCAAACTCAACACACACATTTTAAAATTGCAAGTCAAACGTGTTAAAATATTCTAGTTATCGGACTCGCTTATTGTCTGAATTCGTATGCTAAACAACAGCTATGTTTGTGTTGATTGATTGTGATAATATCACATTACGTAGAGGCTTGGCTTCATGTATTGTGTACCCTAGCTATGTCTAATTGACCATTGTGACTAATACTACTCTGTATATGTTTATGTGTTTGTCTGTGAGAGCGTGTGTGTGTGTGTGTGTGTGTGTGGGAGAATGACAAAAGAGCTAAATTTAACTTTGCAAAACACTTTTTGTTTTCACTTGTAGCAACTTGTCATTTTGTTGCTTAATTATTTACTGTTATTAGGAATCGAAATATTGTATAACTATTAAAACCAATGTTTCTCAAACTTTTACCGGCGGCGCCCCCTTATAAGAACACAAAAAAAAAATGTGTGTGTGCCCCCTTGCCAGCTGGGTACCTGAAGGAGCATCTAAGATATGTTAGAGGATAATGGGTTGAGTCGATATGACAGGCTTGCAAGCAGACTGCGCTATTAGTTAGATAAACACGACAATTATTAAAATTCTTAAAGCATTAACAACAAATGTATAACTTATGTAAAGGATGAAGAACTACACATTTACAACTATATGTATCTCAGTAATGTAGAAGTTATTTCTCTTTTCCATTTCAATCAAAATAATTAATTTTCAAAATTTTATTTAAAAATTCGATTAGTTTGTTTAAATTGATTCATGTTTTTGAGAAACAATAAAAATATGTTTAAAGTTTTAACTTGAATCGAGCATAATAACAAGTACAATTATCTAAAGGGACAAAAAAAAACAAATAGTCAATCATATCTCTGAAAACTGAAAATTTATTTCCCTTGTAAGTGTTAAATAAAATAATTAATTACCAGTAATTAATCGACTATTTGGTTTTTTAATAATTAATTAACATGTTGTCGTTGCCAATGACTAATTGTGCAAATTTTCAGCTGATTCGTGAATGGGTGGGGAAGAAGTTACGTGTTTAAATCTTTTTTACTAGACAGACAGACAGACAGATAGACAGACAGGTAGACAGACAGCATACAGATATACCGACAGCATACAGACAGACAGCAGACAGACAGACAGACAGACAGCAGAAAGACAGACAGACAGCAGACAGACAGACAGACAGACGGACAAACGGACGGACGGACGGTCGGACAGACAGACAGAGTGAGCTGATATAAACTTTGTAAAAAATAAAATCATAATGGTCGCAGGTCAAAGTAAGTGCAAAGTAAAGAAGGCGGCAGTACTGATAATACTATTAGGCTATAAATGTCGTCAACATAATTTACAGCAGTCGGGAGAATTTCGACCATTTTGACACAAGAAAGTCGTGAAGAATCTCATTAGCGGAGACGCTTTCAAATGTCTTTTTCAAAATTAGAAAATGAAACGCCATCTTTTAAAATATAATGTCGGGGAACATTAGTAGTACTATCATTCTACGAGGGGCATATTCAAATATTGATTGGAGACTTAAAAAATAAATAAATAAATAAATCAAACCGGAACCGCCCATCCCCTCTTTCACCCCAGAACGTTGTGACTCACTTAAAAAGGCGTCTTTTGGGGTGCCACCCAGAGTTTGAGAAACGCTGACTCACACACTTATACAAGTGTTTACCCGCATAATAGACTTAATAATAGTCACAACAGACAGTACCAACAAAGGAAACGATTATTTAATTTAAACAAAAATGTATTCCCTGTTTTAAAACACGAAAAGCTCATTAAATAGAAATGTTATTACTCTTTTCCTACCCCAAAAATATATTAATGTAAAAAAAAATGAAAGAGAAAGGAAGCTATTTGAACTAAATAACGACTGGGTTTGTTGTGTTAGTGAGTCAGCTAGTTTAAGTTCTAGTTCTTCTACACAACAGTAAATAGTTTTACTTTAGATCACTCACGATTTGTGAAACTTAATCTAAGATTTATGTTGATTCGGAGAGGCGGAGGGAGGTAGCTCAACAAGCCTCTGCCTTAGTAAGAGAGCAGAAAAGAGAAGTTAGAGAGCAGGATAAGAGAAATTAGAGAGCAGGATTAGAGAAGTTAGAGAGCAGGATAAGAGAAGTTAGAGAGCAGGATAAGAGAAGTTAGAGAGCAGGATAAGAGAAGTTAAAGAGAAGGATAAGAGAAGTCAGAGAGCAGGATAAGAGAAGTAAGAGAGCAGGATTAGAGAAGTTAGAGAGCAGGAAAAGAGAAGTTAGAGAGCAGGATAAAGAAGTTAGAGAGCAGGATAAGAGAAGTTATAGAGCAGGATAGATAAGAGAAGTAAGAGTAATACTTGAACGTCTGGCTCAAATCTTATTTTTTTTAGAAACAATATTCTTGACAGGAAGTAAATAGCTCATAAATGTGCCTCATGTCGCGAGTAGTAGGATGTATAAAGCTCATGAATGTTCCTCACGTCACAGAGAATTAAGATATATAAAACTCTTGAATGTTCCTCTTGTCACTAATTAATCAATAAATACAAATTAATTAATTTGTTCATATTGCAGAAAGGGGGCTCAATATAACCGCTTCAAGTCTCTCAGGGTTATCACTACTAAAAGTGAATTGTTATAAAATTGGAAAAAAACTGCTTGCATATTTAATTATACAAATTTTAGACGTTTCATTTGCTGAAAAAAAAAGTTGCATTTACATAATAATTTTAAAAGATCTAAAATATCGGATTTTCAATATGTATTCTAGTTTTTGCGATCTAAACGGGACGAACGTACGGACAGACAGACCACACAAAACTAATTGCGGCAATTCCATTTTCGGGGGCAGCTAAAATGCATTTCAAAGGTTGGCTTTGTATTTGTTCCTAGTGGTTGAGTCATTAACGTAGATTAATATTAGAACGGAGAGGTTGAATTCAAGGTTATTTATTGGAACAACAAAACAAAAAAAAAATGTAATTTAATGTAGAGGATATTCTTGCTAAAATGAGAAAGAGAGATGAAATATAAATATACTAGTCGACCGGCGGCGTGGCATGCACCGCTATTTTGCAGATCCGACCTTAGGCCACTGCAAGCTATGCGACTGCAGTGGCCCAGCACTTTCATAGGCCCCGCGATATTTTTAGGTGTATACATTATTAAATAAAAACCATTTTATAACTTATAATATATTTCCAGCTGCCTCCTATCGATTTATCAGGAGCTCCTGGAAATCTTCTGAAATTCCAAATATACGAAGAAGTCCTGGAAATATCCGGAAATTATTAAAATCTTTTGAAAACTCAAAAAAAATCTCCTGAAATATATATGAAAGAAATACTTAAAATTTCAAATTTTAAATAAAATCCTTAGAGCTGTTTTCGAGATCTATGTCCAGATTCCAGGCTTCGTCCAATACGAACGTGCAATCTGATAAGAGGTATTGTAAGAGAAAGTCATTGTCGCCAACTAAATAGGTCAAGAGTTGATCTTAGTATCCACTTTGTGTCAATACCAATAGTTAAATGTTAAAGACGTCTCTAGTTGCGAAACTACTACTACTTCCATATTGAAATTACTTTAAACTAAGAACAAATTGCAATTAAAGCGACAATAACAAATGGATGGCTTGTTTATTTCATTGAAACACTGGGAAAGAAATCACACTTTGTATTAGATTTAATTTGTCTTGTTTACCTCAAAATGAGATATCGAGCTCGCGATGTTGACACCGTCAGCTTCATGATTGGACGATGCTACCAACTAGGCCAGCGGGCATTGTATGAGTAAATAAAAAAAGGTAAAGTTCCCCTTTCAGACCTTGTGGTCTATAGGCGGATGATGTAAAGGTCATCTGATTCTGTGGCCTACGGTTAACGAGGGTGTCATGTGGCCAGCACGACGACCAACCGCCTTTACTTTTCCCAACTAATGTCAGGTACCCATTAGAGCTGGGTGGACTCAAGGACGCCCGAAAATCCCGAAATTCAAAATCCCAGTCTTCACCAGGATTTGAACCTGGGACCTCCAGAATGGAGGCCAAGAGCTTTCCCGCTCAGCCACCTCGACCTCCATTGTATAAAGTACAACTTTTTTATTGGTACATCTATTGCACTAGAACTCTTGAGATCTAGTATAAATCTACATCTGTTTCAAGAGATCTATAGATCTATTTACATTTCAAGAATCTAGACATCTTTTTCATTAGATTTACGTAAAAATATCAGTATCGCTTTGATAGTACAAAAAAAATGTAAAGTGTCCCCTTCAGACCTTGCAATCTATGGGTCAGATGATGTTAAGGTCATCTGTTTCTTTGGCCAACGGGTATACGATCAGGGTGTTATGTGGCCAGCAAAACGACCAACCGCCTTTACTTTCCCCAACTAAAGTCAAGTACCCATTAGAGTTGGGTAGACTTATGGGCGCCCTAAAAATCACGAAATTCAAAATCTCAGTCTTCACCGGGATTCGAACCCAGGACTTCAGGTTCGGAAGCCAAGCGCTTAACCGTTCAACCACCACGCCACCAAAAACTTAGAATATACTAAGCAACTTTTAAAAATATTTAATAATTGTAACTCTTCTTCTTCTTCGTTCTCATTGTTATGTTGGAGGGTTCAGATCACTAAACCAATGTATGAGATGAACTGCGCAGTGGTTTCCAAGTCAGGGAGCTCTCCATATAGTTTTCTTTCTAATGGGGTGTTTTGGGGCCAGTGTCTTAGACGGGCCTCTTGGTAAAGAGCGCAGTCTTGGAGGACGTGGTCACTCTGATGACACTCCACATGGGCAGATATCACTGGTTCCAATTTTGAGCTTCCGGTACATGTGTTGTCGCATTCTGTTGTGTCCGGTCCTAAGTCGAAAGATTACACGTTGATCTTGTCGGGATAGCTTATAGTAAGCATCATCTTTCTTGTGATTTGGATGTGAGCTTGTCCATTTCTCATTTATTTTATTAATAATTAATTTCTTCATTTCTTCCGGGAAAATTTCAATGATATATATATATATTCGATGGTTCGATGATGACCACTTTGTCAACCAGGGGGCTGAGGTTTTATGCCTCTTCATGTGGCTGGTGAGACCTATGTGAGCCCGGAATGTTCGGCTGCACACTGGGCAGTTATTCCAGCTGGGATTATAGTTTGCCGTTGATATAGATAGATATTGATATTTCATGGTAACAACGTGAGAGAAATAATACTTTGCATGAGATCGAATTATTTTTTTTTAAATATTGATTTTATGTCGCAGATCAAGATCAAGCCGATAATTACTGAGATGCTTAGACAGGTGTAATAACTTGAACATATATCAATTCATTGACTGTCCTCATTGGTGAAAATGTCGGCACATGTTTATCTTTTGGTGTTAGCGCAGAACCTAAATATTTAAAAAGTATGACAAATGTTTTCCATTTAAATAAATTCATTTGTTTAGGAAAAACGATTAATCTATACATAGCTTCTATCAACTCACTCTGTCATTCTGTCTGTCTGGTACAAAGTTTGTATACATTATTTCTCCCACTGTCCAATCTCGGATCAAGCTAAAACCTTATTCATGTTAACATTATTTCTAACAAAACATATATCCATTTAAAAACAAGGTTACAAAGACAGTTTATGTGGAAACACAAATTTAAAATCGGCTTCCGAAGTGGTCCACCCAGGCAGGTTTCAATATTTTCAGAAAGAACATCTGAATGAAATAATATCAAAGACAAATGACAGATACGAATGTAGATAGAAGGTTGACAGATCTTATGTAGTGCCCCAGCGGTCCAGCAGATCAAAGGATAGGTGAAAGTGAATGTAAAGTTAGATGTGAGTCTGGACCGACTGAAGTTTATAATTGATCTAATTGTTTTGAGAATGCTAATTCTCTAATCCGAATCCTCATTTGCCAATAAAACATGTTTAAGTTTATACAACCGTTCACATTAAAATTGTTCATAAAACTGTCCAAACATGACCGTCACTAGATTTATCATCATAGGAATCCTTGGGTCATAGGCCTTCTTTCTTCATGCATTTTTGTGTTAATTATTTGGAAGTTGGAGCAAAATATAACATTATTAATTGTCTTAAATTAGGTCAGATTTATAATGCGTACTAATTAGGTTTTTCTCTTTAAAAAACTGCTTGCATAAGTTATTTTTAAAAATTAGATTTTGAACTTTTAGAAAAGAAAAAAATAGCCGTTGAATCAGAACTTTGAATGACCTAAAATATTGCGATGTCAGATTTTCATTTTCTCTTCTACTTTCTGAGATCTAAACGGGACGGACGGACAGATAGCAAGACAGACGGACAGACAGGCCACACAAAATTAATAGCGTCTTTTCCCCTTTCAAGGGCCGCTAAAAAATGAATTAATTAATAGGTGATAATTAATCAAATTTGTTTGATATAGAAAAAGGGAAATGCATTTACATTATTGAGATATATGTCCGTAAATATATAGTTCTAATCCTTATGAAAGCTTTTTTTTTCTTAATTTAGTTTTTAATATTTAGTTTGTGTTGTTCAGGACACGGCCTAAGTTTCTAATAGATTTTCATCCAGTCCTGGGTACAGTGTCATTTATAAAGAAAGTTATTCCCCATACATTTTAATTGCTTCTTTAAAACTCTGGTGGTGAACCAAACGTTGGGACCTTACACCTGTTGAGAAATCTGACACTATCTGAATCTAAACTGTAATTCCATTAGTCAACACATTAATTTTTTTTACATGCAATGCAATTTTTAAAATTTTTCATATCATACGCCGCTATTTTGCAAGGCAGGCCTTATAGGCACTGCAACATATGCGACCGCAGTGGGCCCTGCACTTTCTTTGGTCCCGTGCTAATTTTTAGGTGTATAAATTATTAAATTGAACCATTTTATAACATGATATAACAGATTTCCCTCGCTAAAGTCAAACCTGAGAGTAGTATCTATCTGTGTATTGACTGGTAGTCGTTCTTATCACACAAAACAATCTCTTCCGGCTTCCACTTTTTTAACCTTTCTTCCATTCACTACACAAATTCATAAGAGAGTTTTATGAAACAAAAATGTGTGCATTGCAATTGTGTGTAGGCCTACTTTATTTTTATACTTATAAATTGTGTTTAATCTCTAAGACTGAGGATAAAGCAATTTTTACATTTTTCATAATTTGGAAATCCGAATTCAATAGTAGATATATGTGCATGTTTTCACGTTACACTTGAAGTTACTTCCTTTTTCCAGTCTATAATATCAGGTGGCCGAGCCTTGCTCGGTTAAATAATTTATACTAAGAAAGGTAATATACTACTGCTACTGGCGCTACAGCCCATGGAAAGATATGGCCTGCTCTTACACATCCCTCCATTCATATATCTCCTGGACCTTTCGTCACCACGCCCTAACGGTAACCCCAAGTTTAGATATCTTGTTTAGTGTGAGAAAGTAAGGAGCAGTAGAGCAGCTGTGTAATCACCATTTCCTTTGTTTTGGTACGGGACATTAGACACTGAAGCATGAACACATGGTCATAATTTTACCAGCAAAATTATAATTATAATAAGGCTTGACATCAAATCCGAAGGAATCTACACCGCTCTACGCAATTAAAGTGTAAACAATTTATTATTTATGTATTAAGCACTTAAAACGCAATAACTATCATACATCGGTACATTTAATTTCATTACTTTCCTTCCATAGTTCTATAATAAATTAATCTTCAATAAGATGGTGCGCAAATGTTTAATTAGGTCCATTGATACTTTAAAACTCGTTCTTGTTTGCATTGTAGTAAGGTAAGCTTAGTGACGTAAGCAGCGTTTTTCCCGTTTACGTCATGGAAAACTTTCATTCATAAATTTTCCATTTCATTCATAAATTATTCTGACCAAAATTAAATTGAGACATTTTCATATCAAAATAACGGTCGAACTCGAGTTTTCCCGATGTGGCCAATGAGTTCAGAATTTTTTTCTCACTAATACGCACATACCTTGAAATTTTAAAGAAAATCGTTAGAGCCGTTTTCGAAATAAAATTTATAAATAAATATATATATATACAAGAATTGCTCGCTTAAGAGTATAGGATTTATTTACGTCTCTGTTATTTTGTTTCGTGAATGAAAAAAGTGCGGATTGGGATGCACCAATTTCCATGCACACCGCGTGCGTGCGCAATGGGATCTTCCCTATTTACTTGCCGCTTGCATGTTGTTGTTGTTTGACCTCTTACTTAGAGGATTATATATATAGATAGATTTATTATATGACAGAAATAATGAGAATTCAGGTCGTTTACCTTTGCTACTAAAATATAAATGCATTTAAAAAGCGATCACATTAAAAAAATATTTAAAAAGTGATCATCCAGATATCCATTCCCCCCCCCTTTTTTTTTTAAATGGTCCCAGACATGTGATAGGATTTTTTATTATTGCTTTTATATAGCGCTACTTTCATGCTTATAGCATGCTTAGAGCGCTTTGGTCCAATCTCATTTGTGGACCAGTGGGGGGAGGGGGTATCTAGGAGCTGGTTTTCCGTGCAGCCTTTGGGCGCTCAGTAAAGACAACTCTGCCCGAGTCGGGTGTCGAACCTCGAGCCCCCTTCTAGGTAGTCAAGCCAAACTCAAGCAGCACTTAGCCTCTTGACCGAGCTTCCCATGTATAGCGTATTATTAAAAGAATGCAATGGCCCTAATAAAAAACAATCTGTTTGTCTGTTACAAATTTAATTAGAGGACTATGGCTAATCAAAATTAATTGATACAACTAGATCCGATATAAGTTTTTTTTTTTCGTTTTTTTTTTTTTAAGTATTTTTTTTTTAAATATTTTTCATGTTTTGAATCTCCGGGCTCTCTGCTAGCCAATGTCGTGCGTCGACGTATCCTTCGCAGTGTTTTGGTTGGCGCTCAGTTCTCGGCATGTTTTCGCATGCTCCACAAGTATCATTCCAGACGGTGTATTATTTACGCGATTTGTCAAGCAGTTAAATTAATTCTTGAACTATTCCCTATCGTCCAATCACATCCATCTAACTTTGTAGCTCTATTATGTGCCGTATGAGTCTCTGTGTCTTTCAAACAACAACAGACCTTATCTTATCTTATTTAATACAGACGTAAAAAGAAGATGATTACGTCCTACGCGTCATGCATTCAGTCATGCATATTAACCAATGACTTAAATTCTGCCAAGTCACTGGTTTTCCTGGCTAGCTCAGGCAAACCTTTTTAGTTTATTAGACATTATCTTAGTGTAGGCCACTTTGTGATTACCTAAAGTGTACAGAATCAATCAGCATGAGTCCTGGTTAACATTAAATTTTTAAGTGCAGGTTTATTAACAATGCTTTCTGCTTTCGTTAATTGCATTCGGCTCTCAATTAATCGAGAATTCATTGTTTCATGCTATGCCCTTAGAGAGATCAATAATTTTATCTGATCTTATTAACATTAAAGCCACGTAATTGGTTTTATTAAATTGTATTTCCGTAAATTTTATTCTCAAAGTTCAATAGTTATATAAAGATCATTGTCTAATATTCATTTTACGTGTCATGATTAAATAAAAAATTATTACATAAACAGACGAATCTTCTTGATATAATCATTCTATATTCTTAAACGCATGGCTTGCTATTATAATTTTTTAAATCACTATATTAAAAAAAAAACTATAAGAATGAAAAACATATTTTACATTTAAGATGTTAATTTTTTGTATCGGTGTACTGAACGCTGGAACCATTGTCATTCATTTTAATACGTATATGATAAGTTTTGTTTTTTTCAATTTTCAGCACAGAAGAATCTCTTTCTTTTTTTGAATCCTTTCCATTTGTAAAGTACAATGTTATCACTGGGAAATACTAAATAGAAGTCAACTCAAGACAGTTGAGCAATTCGAAGTTATTGAAAGTTTTTGGACTATGAACTAGTCCTAATGAAGTATATTTTTTATACAAATTCAACAGCTTCTAATGTGATTTTTAGTTGACTAAAAATATAATTATTTTTCTATAAGGCCTATCTCTGTTTTTCAAATTTTATATTACTTTCAAAATCACTCCCAGTGTTATTTTTTTAGTTTTTTTTCTTGAGGTTCTCTTTTATCGCCACAACATTTCTCAATGTCTCTTTAACTTCTTTTTCTATCTTATTCTATTTTATTGTTTAAAGAATGTCAACTCTATCTGTAAGGTGTCAACAGAGAGCAGATTAATGTTTACAAAATCTATCGTGAAAATCCACAGAGCCAATTGACAAAACATTTCGTTATGCCATCGTTATACGAACAACCATAGAAACAGGTGAGCCTTATAACATCTGCCCCTAGAAATCGCAAACAAACAATATTTAGCTACGTGATTCTCTATATCTTCTATACACATTATGATATCCATAAAGGCTGTCACGTGATATGTATTTGTCATTGTTTTATCAAT
>JADKLZ010003044.1:25890582-25904338 GCA_021533235.1 Biomphalaria straminea | reverse complement strand
TCTATCTATCTATCTATCTATCTATCTATCTATCTATCTATCTATCTATCTATCTATCTATCTATCTTTCTTTCTTTCTTTCTATTAATCTATCTATTCATCTTTAGTTTCATGATCTTTCTCATACAGTGCAGCCTAAGACAGCCTTGCACC
The DNA here is from genome assembly GCA_021533235.1 of Biomphalaria straminea. Taxonomy (NCBI): domain Eukaryota; kingdom Metazoa; phylum Mollusca; class Gastropoda; family Planorbidae; genus Biomphalaria; species Biomphalaria straminea. Next base: position 25,904,185 of record JADKLZ010003044.1, on the reverse strand, counting down.
CATTCTGTTTATAGATTTATTAAAAACACATCAATAATGTTTAAAGGTAAATCTATTGTGTTTATAGATTAGTTTATTAAAACACTTCACTTCTGTTTATAAATAAACAGAAAAGATATATAGACATAATGTTCATATCATTTTTTAAAATCATTGAACATTGTGACTGTGTATGAGCATCACATTAAGGCACTTGTTCGTTAATTTAAAGATGGTTTATGAAGCTGATCATTGCAGTAAAATCTGCAGACGACGAAAAGAAAATCTAAATCGACCACCTGCGGACAATGGTTTTTGCTTGCCCTGGATGTGGCCAATATGTAGGTTACAGCTGGGGCTGCACAGCCACGGGAAATACTGTATTCCTCACTAATCTTCGGACTCGAATACAAGCCTTCTTCTTCTTCTTCTTCTTATTATTATTATTATTATTATTGCAGTAAAAACTAAGATCGGGAATTCTATTCTTTGATGTGTTGAAAACAAAAAGCAATGAGCAATAGTTTTAATACTTATAACGTAGTGACCTTTGACCTCGAGTGTATTCACCTATTCAGCTTCTTGTGTCTTGCAGTGCTCTTTAAGGAACACACTAATTGCCCTGGGACACTCCCATTGCTAATTAGTGTTGATATCTAAGTTTGAAATGTGTTCTGCGGGAAAGTCTCATGAGAAACAAGCTGCAAATAGTTTTACCATCAAATAGAAAAATCTAAATTTAGATTCCTTAAAAAAATTAATGAAGAGTCGACTTTCAGTTAAACGAAATTGTTTTAAATAATAATCATTAAAAATTATATAAATAAAAATAAATATATATTTTAGTTCTTGGGGGAAATACGTTATACAAACATTGACAAGGAACAGAGTATTATAAGGATAAAAAATGAAATATACATTTCTAGTCACAAAAGGTTGCATATTGTATACTGCTTATAGCACAAGACACGAGTACATTTTATAATTATTAAAGTTGAGATAACTATCGATTTAGAAGTGAAGTATTTTCTACCCTTAGCAATTGACAATATTATTATACATCCCTCTCTCTTTCTCTCTCTCTCTCTTTCTCTCTTTGGTATCGTTTTTCAGCAAGATATTGTCCAACACTCTTTTCTGCAGCCGTGACATGGTGCCGTCCCCTCGGTGATCCTCTTGCTGATGTCTTTATCCAGCAGAACATCGTTGGAGATGATGGAGCCAAGATAAAGACAACAAAAATAGGGTCTACAATTTCCAGTGTCCGGCCTATAATGGTTACGTGAGTTGCAGTATTTGTATTCTAGCAGAGTCCGCAACAAAAGCTGCATCTTCAGCGTTGAGCAGGGGCGTAGCTAGGAATTTTCCATCGTTTGGGGGCCCGAGGGGCTTGACCTCTTTGTGGGGGGGGGGGGGCCTGCATTTAGCGTAATATATAATTTTAAATGTAAAAAAAAATTCCTTTGGGGGCCTCCCACAAGTGGGGGCCCAGAGGGATTCTCAAAATCTCCCCCTTCTCCCCATCCTCCCCCCCCCCCGCTGGCGTAGAGGATTTCTCAGATTAGTACATTCCTATATTTGGTTTTTGCCCTGAACTTTGATACATTGAAGAGTTTTTCTTGTATAGTGAAATACAGCTTCGTTTCTATTGTAGTATAGTTTATAAGTAAAAAAAAAAAAAGATATATAATGATGACATTGTTTGTTTTGGTATGGTATAAGTGTCGACTATTAAAAACAAAAACGGTGCAAAATCAGATAAATGTGTATATGTCTCTCTTGATATGGAAGTTATAACTGTAAAATGTTTTTAATGTACTTTGACAATTTTAAAATAGATTTTATTGAAGTAGCGTACTTTTCGTTCGTTGCTTTTCTAAAGAAATTACTCTGATATCTGATAAGTGAACTGACTGGAACAAAATCAATAAACTAACCACGACACTAAAATGTAAATATACCATTACAAAATGCTCAGTGTGGTCTAGAACATTACACACAAATCAATAACTCTTTTATATCGAGTTCTTTCCCAGTGGTATTAAATTAATCTAAAAATAGCGAGCGGTGAAATGTTTTGTTTTCAACATTATTCACAGGTTCCATGTTCATCTGTGTCAAGTTTTAGGCCAACTGTCCATTGGAATCAAATATTGTTTGGACAAATCTTTTGAAAGATTACATTTTTGGACTAGTATCCAGTCCACACACACACACAAAAACCTGTGATGACAGCATATTTGTATCAATATTTAGAATATTGAAATGCTTTTAAAATGCAATGCAGTAAGAATACAATAAACAGTTCATTTCTTTCTCAAGACAACAAATAGAAATTCAAAACATTTCATCGATTTCCTCATTAGATCTATTGAAATGCATTGTTTTTTTTTTTTGTTTCAAGTCAATGTACAAACTATTTTGTTCATCTTGGAAGATAAAACGAAATAGTACATTTTTTTTTATTTACGTACATTAAATTTAGTTACATTATATTTCTAAATGTTTTTTTAATTACATTATTACTTCAGAATATTTCTAAATGACAAAAACTGTTTCTGAAGAAGTCGAATTTGAGTAAGTCCTTGAAAATATTCAGAATAGTTTCATCCTTTTAAAGGACGACCCATTGGTGTCATGGGAAATGAAAGGGCAGATAAGCTCTCAAAGGCAGGATCATCTATGGAACAACCAGATAGACCTGTCAACTACCTCACCCTAAGGTCAATGCTAATCAACAACTACAAAGAGGAGTGGCTCAACCAATGGGCAACAGGAAACACAGGCAGAGCCATGTACAAAGAAATGAACATGCCTAACAAACTGGACAGTATTAACTTCCTCCCCCGCAAAGAGCAATGTACAATCTTCCAACTAAGAACAGGACATACACCACATTTAAATTATCATCTCAATAAAATAAATCCCACACAACTCCCACTTTGTAGACACTGCTCCCACCCTTATGAAACTGTAAACCATATCCTTTTTGAATGCCCCCTCCTAATCCACCTTAGGCAGACCCTACAACCAATACAGCCCAACATAACCAACACCCTGTATGGCAGTGGTGAACAACTGAAGAAAACAGCACACTTTTTTTCCTTTGCACAGTCTGCAAAAGAGCTCACAGCTCAGCAGCAATAAAGCTGACTAGAAGAAGAAGAAGAAGAAAGGACGTCCCACACAAACGAACAAACATGCTATTAGCAATCTAATGACCTCAGCCATACTATAAATATTTTGTTATAAAAAAAAAGTAATATTTATTTTTCTATCCAACACAAATAAACAAATAAACCTCTTTTGGAACTCACAAATTGTGAAGCATTCTAGAATTAATTCTCCAAAAATTTCATCTGGAAAAAAAAAACGTGAATAAAGAATAGTAAATATAATTATATTATAACTTGATGCAATAAATAAATAAAATTTCTGTAAACTTCAAACGTTTTAGAGGCCCCAGTAAGGAAAAAATAACAACTATTAATTTTGCGTGAAATTCATTACATATGTATTGCTAAGTTATGTAATTCTGTCCTAATAACTACTACATTTACCCAAAAATAATGTTTACTATTTTATGAGAAAAAAATCTATTTAGTGTGCATATAGCCTAAGTTGGACATAATTCAAAACAACAATTAATAAGTAGGTTTTCATATAATCTCGTGCACTGCAGTACCACATTACGGCCATAAGTACTGAACTAAAGGAATTATTTTTTTACGGAAATGTTTGCTTTTTTTCATTTTTTTTTTTTTGAGGATTTGATTAAGAGATTGACCCTTTACAAAACAATTAGATAAATTAGATATTCATTATAAGACATCAGTTAGGCCAGGTTCGCATTTAACTTCACATTCATTTTCACTTATCCTTTGGTCTGCTTGACCGCTGGGGCACCACACAAGATCTGTCAAACTTCTTTCTCCATTCTTCTCTGTCATTTGTCTTTGATAGAATTTTATTCTTATGTTCATTCTGAAAATATTGAAACCTGCCTTTTTACCTGCCTGAGTGGACTACTTCTGGGGTTGATTTTGAGTTTGTGCGTCCACACAAACTGTCTTCATAACCTTGTTCTATAAGTGTAGTACATACTTTTCATTTCTTAAAAAATGAAACCTGATTCAATTTTCTTTAGGACAAATCCATAATCTCTTTGTAATGATTGGTGACACTTGACATTAGTAAATAGATATGATAGTTCTGAAGGTCTTTAAGGGGGTGTGTCCTTCCAAAAAAAAACAACACCCTCTCCCAAAGTTGCTCAGTGTGATGTGAGCATTTGGAGCAATTCTTTATCAGAAATAATTTATGTTTTAATTAAGTTGTTTGCTAATAGTTTGTTCCCCTAAAACAAGGACCATAATACCTTTATAAGAGTGAAAAATTAAGACAGTTATCATCATTCTACACTCCTTTAATATCTCACCAGTGTACACACACTAAACAACTCCACCTTCTCAAAAAAATAAGAGTGAACAATATGTAATATTTTAGATAGAAAGTTATTCCATCTGATTTTAACACATATATAAGAAATTGAACCCGATATTTGGAGAGATTGATCACTATAGAAACAGCGTGTTGGTTTGGTTAATCCTACTTTACAACCTGTTGTCAGTCTTTTGTTGATTTCAATCTGTTAGCTCTGTCTATTAAAAAGCGTTTAATTTATCACAGGTCTAGTGTTACAACAGGTCAAGTATGTATGGAAAGGTCTAGTCTTACGACAGGTAAAGTATGTATGGAAAGGTCTAGTGTTACGACAGGTAAAGTATGTATGGAAAGGTCTAGTGTTACGACAGGTCAAGTATGTATGGAAAGGTCTAGTGTTACGGCAGGTAAAGTATGTATGGAATGGCCTAGTGTTACGACAGGTCAAGCATGTATGGACAGGCAATGTGTAACGACAGGTTAAATGTGTTACAATAGGTCAAGTATTTTACGGCTGATTAAGTGTGTTCAGACAGTTCAAATGTGTTTAGGACAGATTCAATTTGTTGGTACAGGTTAAATGTGTTACAAAAGGTCAAGTATGTTACGAAGGGTTAACTGTTTTGAGCTTGGTCAAGTGTGTTACGACAGGTCAAGTGTGTTACGACAGGTAAAGCGTGTTACGACAGGTCAAGCGTGTTACGACAAATCAAGTGTGTCACGACAGGTGAAGTATGTCACGACAGGTCAAGTTTGTTACGACAGGTCAATAGTGTCACGACAGGTCAAGTGTGTTAAGACAGTTCAAATGTGTCAGGACAGATTAAGCTTGCTATGACAAAGCTAGTGTAATATAATTTAAACTTTAGTTGACAATTGTAGGCTATGTTGAACGATAGACTCACTCCTGTACAAGCATAGAGAACGACATCCTTTCTATTTTACCAAATGTACGTTTCCTAGAGATGTCTAGTATCATTTATTTACATCTTTTAATTTGATCATAACATTTCAGTCATAAAATTCTACAAGGTATACTCTTATATCATTCGATTCAATGATTAATTATCATTTTTTAATAATGTTAGTTATACAAACCTCTTCTTTTATGTTAAAAAATGTCTTATAGTTAACTTGTAGCTCTAGAGATTCTATATCTATGCAAAGTCTGAAAGAAATGAACATCATTCTCCAAAACGAACGATCACATGATAATATTGATAAAACAACGAAAAAAATAACTGTCACGTGATAATCATTGTTGATTAAAATTAGGTCGTAATTTGTATAGAAGTGATAGAGAATCACGTGGCTAAATGTTGTTTGTTTACGATTGGTGAATAAGGTCCATTCTGGGTAAATGTGTAATGAAGATCTGACAAACATTTTGATAAAACGGTATTTTTAAACATTAACAGAACGACCTGTTTTGACATTAATTTAAAAATGAAAAAAGGGCGATCCAAAATACTCTTTTGTCCATTAAAAAGCATCTTTTAGCGTATTAAAACTGACGTACAAAAAATATTGTGCGTTCTTTAAGAGCGGAAGAACAGATATATTTCAACTTGATATGTTTGCTTTTATTAAGTTTTGACTATAGGCTACATAAACCTGTCCATGTCAAATACGCATTAAAGAAAATTTCAAAGTTTTTCTATCGCAAACATTATTTCAAAGCACCAATTCAAGATTCATTTATTTAAATACACACTACCCATATAAGAAATATTCAAAACAGTGACACGGGAATTTTTTTATTATTTCTTCCTTCATTTTAATGTTACGACCTGCTGTGAATCGATTCCTCTAATAAATTATTCGAGTCCAACCAAGGCACGACTCTAGGGAATCGATGAAACGAAATTTTCCCTCATAAGTTCAACTTTTCAAATAATAAAACCACCTTTTTATATAGGCAATAATAGAATATGCATTCTCCGTTTGGGATTTCTTAACTCAAGAAAATATTAAGAAATTGGAACAGACATAAAATACAGCAATGAGATATATAAGTAACGAATATTAACCTTTTACTAGAGTAACACCTTTAGTAAAATCACTAAATTTAGAAAGCCTTCAGGATAGAAGACTTAAAAGTAAAGTAGCAATTAAACATAAAACACTGAATCATATTCGTCAAATACAAAATCAAAATGTAATGAAATACTCAGAAAGACACAAATATAAAGGCACAATCCTCGTTCCATATGCTAGGATAAACATGTACAAAAGCTAATTCTTCCCCTAGCGCTATTAGAGCATGGAATGAGTTGCCTGAGCTAGCCAGGAAAACCAGTGACTTGGCAGTATTTAAGTCATTGGTAAATATGCATGACTGAATGCATGACGCGTAGGCGTCATCGTCTTCTTATTGAAGTAACGTCTGTAACATATAACATAAGATAAGATAAGATATTTTGTAATCAGAATATTATTAAGTCTGTATGGCTGTGAGTTCTGCACTTCATACTTTCTATATGGTGGCCCTGACTTCGCACTCCATGTAGGAGTTTCCACCTGAAACAAGACGAACACTTCTTAATTTATGCGTAATATTAAAATAGTAGATCTACAAGTACATTTAAAAATAAAAATAATGTCTTAAAGCTCAACATCAATACAAGGTTTAATGTGACTACAAAAATGACAATTTATTCAATATAAGAATGAAAGTACCACTCGAAGATCTAGTTTAGCTATTTTTAAATAGTATGTACTAGGACACATTGTTAATGGCAACTTCCGGGTTCAGTGTTCCTGGTCTATGGAGAGAGAGAGGATGTTACTATGTTACTTTCTTGCATTATAAAGTTCACATCCGGTTACAGAGACCTTGATGTATAAATAGCGAGCTGCAGACTGGATGTCACGTGATTGATCACATGTTTAGAATGTATCTCATACAGACCCTTTCATTCACATGATTTCCTTTTTAATTATTTACTCTTTATAATAATTGAATACCTTTAATATAGTTCTTTTATCTTTATAATCGGAGGCGCGGTGGCTGAGTTTGAAAGCGCATATCTCCCAAACTGGTAGTGCCGGATTCATATCCTGGTGAAGACTGGGATTTTTAATTTCGGTTTCTTCAGTGTGCCTCTGAGTCTAATAAGCTCTAATAGGTACCTGATATTACTTAGGGAAAAGTAAAGGTGGTTGGTCGTTGATCTGGCATCATGACACCCTCATTAGCCGTGTGCCATAGAAACGGATATATAAAAAGATATAGACATAGATATATAGATTGATAATTGATTGATTAATATGGTACAAAGTCTAGATTTGAATTATGGAATCAATGTATACATGATTTTTTTTCAATATTAATATCGATCAAATCGTATCAATTTTTTGTTATTATCAGCACTATCCACCAATCAATGGAAGAGTTTCTTGACCTTTAAATGTTAGTTCCTTGAACTTTGACATTTCCTTGCATTCTTTCAACTCTCAGCTCACAAACAAACAATATCTCCGTTATCATTGCATTAGAACTGATATTTGTATTGATATTTTCCCAATGGCCTTCTTTCACAATCCGTTTTATTGACCGCAGGAGAAAACATTTTCATCATATCATAGTGTAGAACTGGACTTTTTCTTTTTACACTTCCTTTAAACAGTTATTGATCTCATAAGTTAATAGATTTATCCAAAAATATTATTCTTATTCAATATTACAAAAAAAATTTTTACACATTTTTTTTTAAAAACGTCCATTATACTACTTAAAAAAAAATATATCGGACTCATGATTTTGACACTGTCGGCTGCTTAAACGATCGATGTTGACCAGCAGCCAAGAGAAAACGTTGTTATTATTTAACTCTTTCTTTCCTAACTGACGATACTAACGTTGATTCCACCAGAATGTGATAAATAATTACGGAGAGAAAGAGTTAATGACACTTTAATTATATGAACTTCTAGCTCCAGAACTAGATCTGCACTTCTGCTTTAAAACTATGAAGATCTATTCTAGATCTGGATTTACTTCTAGATCTAGAATCTAGATGTAATTCATTTAATCTTTCAATAAACTTTTATCAACTTTAAATATATAATATTATTATTATTATTATAGCTTTTATATAGCGCTACTTTCATGCTTATAGCATGCTCAGAGCGCTTTGGTCCAATCTCATTTGTGGACCAGTGGGGGGGAGGGGGTATCTAGGAGTTGGTTTCCCGTGCTGCCTTTGGGCGCTCAGTAAACACAACTCTGCCCGAGTCGGGTGTCGAACCTCGAGCCACCCAAGCAAGCCAAGCTCAAGCCGCACTTAGCCTCTCGACCACGCTTCCCACAGTTGATGATATCTCAGTTATAGGTACCCCACTGCTGACTACGCCATGTTTTTTATTTTGTATAATTCCAATGATAGACCTTTAATTTAATTAAATTAGATATAAACTTAGAATTAATTTTCCTGAAAAATAATTTTATTAAATTCTTAAATCAATAATGGCTTACATTCGGAAATTCCCGAACGCAATAGTCCTTTGAAGAACGCGATAATCTTTTCAAAACCGATGATGGCTCTACATCTAATACTTGTTTCCAAGTCATATTTGCGTTTTTCTTTTTTTTTTTAATTTGAAAAATTATTAAGGTCAAACTAGAGCTTTCCCCGTGTGCCCAAAGAGCTAATCATTTTTTTCTCAGCTATATACATCAACTCTTAAATTTCTGGAAAAATCGTCAGAGCCGTTTTTGACATAAGCGTCCAACTTCCGCCTTCCATAAAGTTATGACTAGAATGGAGGTATTTTAACAAACTAGAGCTTTCCCCGTGTGCCCAAAGAGCTAATCATTCTTTTCTCAGCTATATACATCAACTCTTAAAAATTTCTGGATAAATCGTCAAAGCCGTTTTTGACATAAGCGTCCAACTTCCGCCTTCCATAAAGTTATGACTAGAATAGAGGTATTTTAAGAAAAATTTACCCTATTCAAACTATGTCAGCCGTGAAATACTGAGATGAATATTGCATTTGTAAAAAAAATATTATAAAGCAATAGATATAGATGTAAATCAAAAATGGTGCTATGTCGTCTCTTCTATTTCAACACCACGTTAAGGGGCTGTCGAATTACTGTGATCCTTGGGTCTGAGTATGTTTCATTGGGTGACTTCTGGAACATGACTTCCGATTTTCCCGAGGTTTATAGACATATCTAGGTAGCATAGTGTCAAATGACGCCTCACTTTCAAGGGAAGTTGAACCGTCTGGCCAGTGCTAGTAGCGCTTTTGGACGCCTTAAGAGGAGAGTTTGGAAGAACAAATCGCTCCGCCTACCTACAAAAATAAATGTTTACCAGGCGGTGGTTCTCTCAACCCTTCTATATGGCTCTGAGACATGGACACTATATAGAAAACAGCTAAGACTTCTTGAGCGCTTTCACCAAAGAGGCTTGCGCTCCATCATGGACATACGATGGCAGGACCGCACTACAAAAAGCGATGTCCTTGCGAACGCCGGTATGGACAGTATAGAGGGACTTCTTATGGTCCGACAGCTACGCTGGGCAGGGCACGTATCCCGTATGGGAGACAAATGTATGCCAAAGGCAGTCTTTTTTGGTGAGCTAAAAGGTGGTCGACGTAACAAAGGCGCCCCACGGAAACGCTTTAAAGACCAGCTTAAGCGTCAACTTTCCTTGGCTGACATAGAAGAGAGCACCTGGCTGCATGCGGCGTCGGGACGAGACAGCTGGAGGTCCCTCACGAAGGCCGCGGGATACACATTTGAGACCAAAAGGAAATCTGCCGCCGAGGACAAACGCAGACGACGAAAAGAAAATCTAAACCGACCACCTGCGCACAATGGTTTTGCTTGCCTTGGGCTGCACAGCCACGGTAAACACTGTATTCCTCAATAATCTTCGGATTCGAAGACAAGCCTTATTATTATTATTATTATTATTTCAACACATTCTAAAAGACTTAATAACTATAAACTTATAACTTTATTATCTTAACATTCTATTTCCATTCGTGCATACAGTCACCTTCAGCACTCTGCTGACCCCTCCCTCACCTGTCACTGTCACACATTTTTAAGCTGTTCATTCAACCAAGTACCAACACGAAAGGTCAGCTAGTGTGTCCATACCCAGTCACACACAATACCACTGGCGGATCCAGGGGGGGGGGGGGTGGGGGTGATCCCCCCCCCCCCCCCCACTCGGCCGACCCCGAATTTTAGTATAGAATTCACACAATTGTATATGAATTTATTACTTATGTTAATAATATATACTAATTATTTTATATTTCTACATATTTTTAGATAATTTCGCCCCCCCCCCTCTAGTATGTTGGTCGATATGGTGGGGTCTGGAGGGGGCGGTGGCATCAATTTCGCCCCCCCCCATAAGCTTTCGAGTGTGGGGGGGGGCGGTCCGAATTCGGGTGGGGGGCGGACGAATTTTAGTTTAGAATTCACACAATTGGTATACGAACTTATTACTTGTGTTAATAATATAAACTAATTATTTATATTTCTACCTATTCTTAGATTATTTCGCCCTCCAACCTCTAGTATGTTGGCCGATATGATGAGGTTGGGAGGGGCTGATGGATATTTTTATGGATGGATATTATTAGAATATTTTTCAACATTTTTCAAAAGGTCCTTTTTTAATAGGATGAATGGTGAGCTTTAGGTAAGGAGAATGCGTTTTTTCGGTGGAGAATGCAACAAAACGTTTTTTGGCGTCGAGGCTTCGCCCTGAACCCCATTGATAAATAATGAGCTGTAGATGTCAGGAGAATGCGTTACTGCATTGAGGTATGCAAGAAAACGCTTTTGGCGTCGGTGCTTGGCCCCGAAATCAACTGATGAATAATGAGCTGTATATGTCAGGATAATACGTTTATGCAGTGACGAATGCAAGAAAACGCTTTTGGCGTCGAGGCTTCGCCCTGAACCACATTGATAAATAATGAGCTGTAGATGTCAGGAGAATGCGTTTCTACAGTTAAAAATGCAAGAAAACGCTTCTAGCGTTGGGGCCCGAATCCCACTGGCGAAACTTACAGCCCTCCCTCTCAGACCCCCAGCTTGCCTCATAACTGTTTTTTTTTCCACGAAGGTTAAAAAACACTGCTTTTTTATTCTTATGTATAAATGAACAGTGAAAGGGGAGGTCAGCATGTGACACCGTCAAGATGACTCAGCATAGAATGTCTCTCTCGTATCTAAGACACTATCAAAGACAGGATGTGCCATGTCCTCACGTGTTTTTCCAGAGTGACAGGTAGAGGTCACTACGTGTGAGTCAGGCAAGATAAAACTGTGGCGGTTGTTTTTCTAGAATCTACATGTGAAAACAAAGACAGGATGTGAGTGTTGTCCCAAAGATACCAGCAGTGTTTGGGCAATTTTGGAGAACTGATTAGGGACTCTATATAAGACAGAGAGTTAATGTGAAAAGTTAGTCGTAGTTTGCAGTCTTAGGATGAAGTCGTAGTAGCAGTCGTGTTTGGTGAGTCGTCGGTAGAGTGGAGTACGGCCAGAGATGTGTGCGACTCGAAGCCAGTTAACTAGAGTTGAGTTAACTGGAGTGGACTGCGGTCGTCGTTAAAGTCTCTACAGCGAACTATAGTGGACTTGAGCCGTTACAGTCGATGTAAGACGTGTACGGCTCTAATTCGGTAGAGTGGAGTACGACCAGAGATGTGTGCGACTCGAAGCAGTTAACTAGGATAGAGTTAACGGGAGCTGACCGGAGTTGTTAAAGTCTATACAAGCGAACTACAGTGGACTTGAGCCGTTACAGTCGATACAGTCGAGTGTAAGACGTGTACGGCTCTGATTTGTGTAGTGAGGACGACTCGGAACAGCTGAGCGGAGCGTAATACGGCTCGATGAAAGTTGAGAAAGACTGAAGTGCAGTTCGAAGTACAGTGAATTGTAAAGAACCAGATTTGTACAGTCTTCTAAGCTACTTGTTACAGTCAGTTTATATTCAATAAAGTTATATGAGGCTGAAAGTTTAGTTGTCAAGTTCTTTGCAGTGTTTTGATTCGTGTGCCTACTAATACATTTAGCCAGAAGATAGCAGAAATACGTAACAATATATATGCTGTACGCACGTTTATGCATAGGGCTAGGGTTTACTGGGCGTTAGGGTTAGGTTTTGGAAAAAAATCGCCCTCCCCCACTGCAAAGTTCTGGATCCGCTAGTGCACAATACACTACTATTTCACTTCACAGCAAACACAATAACTTAATAATGCTTCGGAATTCTGTAGGACAGAAAACGCTCTAATGTTAGTGAAATAGTTGACTAATATCGAAACTAAATTAAATGACGATCTAATACAGATGTATTGTGAAAGAGAAAAAATTAAAGAGGAAATAATTTGAACATTCAAACAACTTGTAATCTCTAACCTACTCAGAATGTATTAACTATTACATTGATGCCTAAAATACGGCCCGCAGACCACATCCAGCCTGCTACGTAGTTCTATCCGGCCCGCCGAAACGTCAGAACAAAGCGTAGAGAATCCATCCTTCATTAAAAAAAAGGTTGAAAAATATATCTTTTCCTACTTTAGGGACCTCACTATTAACCTTTAACACTCGTGCGTTTCTGAAATAGGACTCTGAATGTAGAATCTAGCAGGATATATATACGATCCTTACTTTTTTGTGGATAATATAAGCCAACGTATTTAGTTTGAATAGATTGTGTTGTTGTTTTTAAAAATCTACAACATATATAACGGCATTACGAAACAAATATGACGGTATTTTTGGTTTGAGAAGCGACTAAAGGATAGTTAAACTAGTCTAGAGATTGGAGGATTGATTAGAATATTTACCATAAAGAGACAAGAAAATGAGTCGGTGGTAAGGCTAGTTACAATAGCTACAATGTTTCTCACATATTAAATAGAGAAATGAATCCTATTTCTGATGCTTAAAAAAATTAAACTTCTAATGTCTCCTTAATCAATGTAATTTCCTAATCAAATAGTTTCAGGTCGATTTCATTTCGTTTTTGTCCATTTTCGGTCATGTGGCCCGCGACAAGAATGATGGAAATGAAAATGGCCCGCAGCTTGAATTAGGTTGGGCATCACTAAACTATTTGATATTTATTACGTTAAACTGACCTGCAGTGATCTTCAAGAGCAAGGTTAAACTGGCCTGCAGTGATCT
>JADKLZ010003044.1:25851840-25865562 GCA_021533235.1 Biomphalaria straminea | reverse complement strand
GAATCTTGGTGGGAAGAATCTTGGTTGATAGAATCTTGTTGGATAGATTCTTGGTGGGTAGAATCTGGGTGGACGTGTATATTAAAAAAAACAGCTTTAAACATTTTCTCAAAAATTGTATATTTGATTTATATTGTTGGGCTAAAACTACTAGTTCGTCGGTCAGTTTGGTAAAACCCCATTTTTACTTCCAGAATTGTTCAAATTTAACAAATAAATAACTTTCAATTGTATTTCTTTTTTTAAACTCTAGATCTAGATCCAACATTGGTTTCGAAAAAATACAATACCTCCTTTCAACAAATAAGCCAGCTGCGTAGTTGCATCATATGTCTATTAAAACCTCATAAATCAATGTAACAAGCAACATTTGGATCACGATTTCATTTGATACATGCGGTTCTGTTTAGCTTCCTTATAGGCAAGCCTTATTAGCCTAGTTCTTGTAACATCAAAGAAAATGTTGCCACTTATTCTAGTGCTAAACTGTATCTTACCATTAGATCTTCCTAGGCATAAGATAAAACGGGTAATGCCAAGTTGCTTTGTTTAATATGACCATATTTATTGCTGAAATACAATTTTTTTTTGTTTAATGGCCTACATTCTTTTACATTCATTCAGAACCATATCTCTGTTTTTTTAATATTGCCTCAATGTGACAATTTTCTAATTGAAATCAAACAGTAATGTTCTTGATCTGATCATATTTTCGAAACTAAAATTCACAGCTTTTGCAGTAAACAAAACGAAAAATACAGACACGTTGACTATAATGGCCAATGGGCTTTAATATGAGACACAATATGACCATTATTTCATATTAAAAAGTAGTTCATCTTTCAGACCTTGCGATCTGTAGGACAGGTGATGTTACCGCCATCTGTTTTTGTGGCCCACAGTTAGCGAGGGTGTTACGTTGCCAGCACAGCGACCAGCTGAGTTTACTTTTTTTTCCCCAACTAATTGGCCGGTAACCTTTAGAGCTGCGTGGACTCTTCTTCTTCTTCTTCTTCTAGCCAGTTTTTTACTGCTGAGCTGTCAGCTCTTTTGCAGACTGTGCCAAGGAAAAATAGTGTGCTGTTTTCTTCAGTTGTTGAGCACTGCCATAAAGGGTGTTGGTTATGTTTGGCTGTAGTGGTAGTAGGGTCTGCCTAAGGTGGAATAGGAGGGGGCATTCAAAAAGGATATGGTTTACAGTTTCATAAGGGTGGGAGCAGTGTCTACAAAGTGGTAGTTGTGTGGGATTTATTTTATTGAGATGATAATTTAAATGAGGTGTATGTCCTGTTCTTAGTTGGAAGATTGTACATTGCTCTTTGCGGGGGAGGAAGTTAATACTGTCCAGTTTGTTAGGCATGTTCATTTCTTTGTACATGGCTCTGCCTGTGTTTCCTGTTGCCCATTGGTTAAGCCACTCCTCTTTGTGATTGTTGATTAGCATTGACCTTAGGGTGAGGTAGTTGACAGGTCTATCTGGTTGTTCCATAGATGATCCTGCCTTTGAGAGCTTATCTGCCCTTTCATTTCCCATGACACCAATGTGTCCAGGGATCCTCTGTAATGTGATGTTGATGTTTAAATTGGTCATCATCTGGTGTATTATCATTTTTAGTGTTGTCAACTCTCTTGGGCTTTTTTGAGGTGCTGCTGTTAAGTGCTTGAAGAGTGGATTGTGAGTCTGTAAAGACAACAATATCTGATGGTGCTTGTATTCCTTCATGTAATTTATGTGGACTCAGATCCTCAGTCTTCCCCACGATTCGAACCCGGAACCTCAGTTTGGAAGCCAAGCGCTTCACCACCCGACCACCGTGCCTCCCCTTTCCACTTTAGATTACTGAAACTGTCCATATAGGGGAAAAAAGTTATTAATGACAAGACTACTGTCTAGAAATTTATTTGGCTAATTAGTCATCCTAAAACATGCTAAAACATACTAGACATGAATGATGAAAAAAAAAATCGCTTAACTCTTTCTCTCCTAATCGACGATACCATCGTTGATTATCAACTCATCAAATTAAATTAAAGTTTAATTTGTTTTTAACTTGACTTTAAATTATATAAAAAGAGCATTCATTTCCTTTTAATTATATACCAAATACAACATTTTCTGATAACAAACATCCAAGCTATTGAAGCCCAATCATAACAAGGATAGTGAAATAGTAATGTGCAGAATAAAGAATTCCTTCGAAGCCTGGAAAAATAATTACGGAGAGAAAAATTAATCTAAGAAATGAAGCTAAATTTTCTATGCACTGATGCTTGCTAACCAAGCAATATAGTTTAGATTTCCTGAAAACTTGGTGGTCCATATGTGATCTCGGACTATTTTGCAAGACTGCGGCCTTTCGTCCACCCACCCCCCAAAGAACCTTACATCAACATATCCTTCTAAGGTATGGACAAAGTACATTTATAAACACAAAGATATTTATAAAGACAAAGATATTTATAAAGACAAAGATATTTATAAAGACAAAGATATTTATAAAGACAAAGATATTTGTAAAGACAAAGATATTTATAAAGACAAAGATATTTATAAAGACAAAGATATTTATAAAGACAAAGATATTTATAAACACAAAGAT
The DNA here is from genome assembly GCA_021533235.1 of Biomphalaria straminea. Classification (NCBI taxonomy): domain Eukaryota; kingdom Metazoa; phylum Mollusca; class Gastropoda; family Planorbidae; genus Biomphalaria; species Biomphalaria straminea. The sequence continues at coordinate 25,862,962 of JADKLZ010003044.1, read as the reverse complement.
ATTATAATATAAAGACAAAGATATTTATAAAGACAAAGATATTTATAAAGATAAAACATTTATAAAGATTAATTATTTTTATAAAGACAAAGGCGTTTATAATAACCAAGACATTTAAAAAAACAAAGACATTTATATAAAAAAAGACATTATAAAAATAAAGACATTTGGATAATGATAATGAATAATAACTCTTTTGTAATATTCGAATTTTCTTGTTATGTTATTCTCCTGGAGAAAAAGGTGAGGAAAGAAGTGACTCTTTGTTTCGGTTTGATACACGGAGTCAGAGGAGTAACAAACATGTGAGTTTCGGGAATATCCGAAAGTTCACTAAGAAGATGAATACGAGTTTCGAAAAAAATATTCCTACCAAAGCATAACTAATGTTGCTTATTAAATTTTGTTTTAAAAAAAAAAGTCATATTTATATAATTAATACAATAAGCGTGGGAAGCGTGGTCGAGAGGCTAAGTGCGGCTTGAGCTTGGCTTGGCTACCTAGAAGGGGGCTCGAGGTTCGACACTCGACTCGGGCAGAATTGTGTTTACTGAGCGCCCAAAGGCAGCACGGGAAACCAACTCCTAGATACTCCCTCCCCCCCCCCACTGGTCCACAAATGAGATTGGACCAAAGCGCTCTGAGCATGCTATAAGCATGAAAGTAGCGCTATATAAAAGCTATAATAATAATAATATTTCTGATTTGAATAATCTAAATAGTTTAATTACAAGGTAAATAACTTGTATAAACAGACAAAAATAATGTAAGTAATATAATTTTTTCACAGCCATTATTCAGTGTAAAAAAGGGTCGTTTGCATTATACTTGTAACATATTGGAGGACGTGTTCGATTTGTTCAGAGTGTCTCTCTCTTTTTTTTTACATTAAAAAGAAATAGTTTCAAATGTTGTTGTTTTTTTTTCTCCTCAAAAAAATTCTTAGCGAATTTAATTTTTAAAAATAAAATGATTCGCTTTCAGAAAAAAAAGTAGCCATTAAAAAAAGAAAAACTTCAAAAGATATAAAATATTGTTACATAGTATTTTCCATCACGGACTTACAGACTGAAGGACGAACAGACAGACAACACAAAATTAATAGTGACTATTTCGTTTGGGGGGGGGGGGGGTTAAATTATTTCATTCAAAAATAGTATTTTAAATTGAATAAACATTTCTTTTAAACTGACATACATAAACATAGGATTTAGCTATCTAAAGATAGATCAGAGCAAACAGCCTTATAATTTAACTTGAAGACAATCTTTTGTTGTTTTTCTATCCCTTATTTCTTTTTACAATACATCTATTCAGGTCGCTCATTCCTGAAAATCAATGATTCCTGTATCCTGGACACAGTTCTCGAAAACGGCCTTGACTAGTTTCCTAGAAATTTGACAGTTGATGCATATCTTAGAGAAAAGAACTACCAGCTCGTTAGTCGCACTGAGAAAACTCTGGTTTGCACTGAGAAAACTCTGGTTTGACGGTTACAGTTTTCCAAAGTATAAACAAAAAATATGATTACAGGTTTGGAAAATTTGTATCTTGAACAGATCATGTGTTAGCGTATTGCTGCAACTATGTCCTGTTCGTTAAAAGAGTTGACTAAATTGATGTTCAGGAACATTTTGTGCCCAGTCTTCTAAGTCTAGATCTAAAGGCTTATCATTAGAATATTATAGAGTCTAATAGATCAGTGGCGTAGCATCCATGGCGCGAAGTGGTTCAATGAACCCGGGCCCGCGACCATTAGGGGCCCACATTCTGTGAAGAAGCAACAATGGCGCAAATGGGTTCATTGTTCTTGAGCCCATGACTCTTGACTAGTTGGGGCCCATGCGAGAACTTACGGATAACACTAATTCACTAATTTAAATTTCGAAACAGCTGTTAATTATTTAATTTTGTCAAAGCTTAATTTATTTCCTTTTTATCTGTATTTATAATGTGTTAACACAGCCTTTCCTTAATACAACGATAATTCCTTTTTTGTGTTAGATTAGTTTGTAAAAAAAACTATCTTAAGATTTATAAACTTAAAACTATTGAACCTAAACTGTCCTAAACCAATGACGTAGATACTTTGAAATTGTGTAAAACATTCAATTAAGGCTACAATGTCATCAGAAGTCTTCGTCATATTGTTTTGTTGTCTTTATATTTTGTAAAAAAAAAAGTTTCAAGTAATAATTAGAAAAGATTTTTTTTTTAAAAAAGGAGACGAAATCTAAAAAGAAAAAAAAATAGCAAGCAAACGAAACACCAGAGTAAGTGACATATGTAGCGTTAAGTTGAACATGTTTGTTCTGTTACAATGAATGACGAAACCTAATTGGGGAGCAGGTTTATAACAAAGATCTAGAAGATATAGAGATGTGCAAGTTATCACGGAATAGCGTCTTCCTCCGACCAATGCTTAGCGTTTGTTCATAGTTCTTAGAGAATGTTAACATCATTAGCCCTATATTTTGACAAAAACATGATCATGGAATAGTGTCGTTCGGAGATGAATGCCTGGGCATTAGCCGTGGTCGAACGATGTCGCCCACACGGCAGTTTCCCCCCCCCCCCCTTCAACACAGCTGATCTATCCAAAGGTATATACATATATGCATATGTATATGGAACTCTGACCAATGCATAGTATTTATTTTATAGATCTTAAGGAAAGTTAACACCATTATAGGCGCCCTATTTAGTTAAAAAATCCCTGACTAGGCTTTATTTACAATGTCTAAGAATGTGGAAATTTGACAGAAAAACAAAGCCCGGCAGATTGAAAACGAGATAATAGACCTGTTGGGTAATGCAGTTCTGGCTAAAATATGGAGGTCCAATCCTCACCATTTTTCTTTCATTGTTGAGAGCACTCAAGACTTAGTCAAAACTGTTTTGTGATCTCAATGACGGAATACCCCCCAAAAATAGCAAATAAAGAATTATTTCCAGGTTTTCGTTTTTGTGAGAACCAGACGTCTGCAGAATTGGCGGAACAAATGTTCCAACTAATGAATAATACCTATTTATCTTTAAATAAACTGTAAAGCTAAGGCTATGATGGTGCTTCCAAGTGGATACTAAGACCTACAATGGTCTTCGGGAAATGCTTCATCAAAAGAAGCCGCTCAGGCATTATGTTCGCTATGCTAACCACGACTTGATCTTAAATGATTCCGTCAGCTGTGTTCAAGACGTTGCAAATTTCTAGGACTTGGTGTTTTTTGCTCATAGCATCTCAAGATGGGCGCGTTTTGAATCCGATAGGAAGAGCAAAGTATATAATACTCTCAAATACTTTTGCCCAGAATTTGAAAAATTAGATTTATTCGATAACATTGTTCTGCTTATTGTCCAGCACAAAATTGTAAGCGCAGTTAGCGTTGTGTTGAAAATGTTGAATAAATTCGTAGTGAGCTCTAAATAAAGCAGAAAGTGTTGGAATTGTTAATATACCCATGCATTTAGATTACTCAATTGTTCTTTCACACTATACATTCGTCTTATTTGGTGGAGGGGGCCCACCAAGATATTCTTGAACCCGGGCCCACGGATACTTTGCTACGCCACTGTAATAGATCTATACATTCGTTTAACCAGCATTTTTGTCTCGTGGGAAGGAGGTATGGAGCGGAGTTTTAAAAAAATCTCTTTTTTTTAATAAAGCTTATTTGTACGTGGAAAGTACACAAAGTTTGAAGACGTTGTAGTGACTGAATGGTACTGTACAAACTAGGACTAAAAGATGTTCATCAATGCTGAACGTGTTTTTAAAATGTCAATGTACACATCTTTTCCGACATCGATTTAATGTGATCAGGTCAAGCTGTCCCAGACGGGCAAAATTTGCATGAGGGAAGTGAAAAGGTAACCAGGTCGGATGAGAAAGTGCTCTTTCATTAAGCTGCACTCTTCTGAAGCACTATCGTCTGCTGGTCTCACAACACACAAAGGATGAGAATTAAATTCAACGTTTATCTGGTGAGAATAACTTCCATTGGACGCTTATGTTTCTAAGAGATAATGTTTATTTAAAAAATAAAAAGGAAATGTAAATTATGTCATTGTAAGAGATTTCTTTGTAATGTTCATTTTGTTTTATTATATAAATGAAAGAGAAGTATATTATAAAAAAAATACCTTTACAAAAGTAATTGTTTTTTTAGGCCTTAATATTTAATCTGATTGAACTAATCCTACAAGTTAGAGTAAAGGGAGCATAAAATGAAAATGTTGTTCAAAGAATAGCTCTTAATATTTCGCAAAGAGCAAACATGCTGATCAAAGCAAATAAGCCGCTACAGCACACCTATGACAAAAAACAAGGTACAAAAAATGATAATGATGGCTATTAATTACTAGAACATATAAGTGGCCATAATATCATTATGTCACTTACGCACTAATTTTTACTAGAGCCTAATATATTATACAAATAATTAAATAAATTGTATAAATAAATATGTTAAAAAAGGGAGAATTAGTGATGAGTCAGTAGGTCAGCTTGGCTAATAAATAATTGAATATTATTTATGTAATTCCCCCCACTTCCTCTTGCCTGATCTCATCATCTGACCCAGAGGTTTCAGGCACGTCTCCATGACGTCACTGTGTTCCTAAGCCTACTTGAACTACACACTGGAGATGTTAAGAAAAAGAAAAAAAACTACACGGCCGAGTGACGTCATTTGATAAGGTCTCTTGTGATAAAACTTGATTATATAAGTGTGTAAGTGTGACCTAGAAACTGAGGGAGATAAGGCTTCGACAATACAATTTTGTCCCCTCTAAAGTATCTGTTTTTATTGTAGTATTAGTATTTTATATCTTTGGTTTAAATAAATGTGGTTAACAAAAAATAACACGTTCCTGGTTGGTTTAATTTACAGTATTAATTACTAACCGATTAATTATCATGATTGATTTCAATAAAGCCTTTTTTTAGGAGGGTTAGAGTTAGGGTTACAAGATGTGTCATAGTAAATCTATGTATTGATTAAAGAAACTCAAGAACAAAGAACATAAAACAAGAAATTGTTATCAATAAAAATGTACACATCCACAACTTAATGAACCTCATTCACCAATCGTAAACAAACAACATTCAGCCACGCGATTCTCTATCTCTTCTATACAAAGTATTTCTTCCATCGTGGCTGTCACGTGATACGTATTTTTCATTGTTTTATCAACATTACAACGTGGCTAAATGTGTTTATTTACGATTGTTTAATGAGGTCCATTTCCTACATTGTTATACTATTTTGATAGACTTATTTGCTGTTTATTTTAATATAAGTCAACCATTAAAACACAAGATTCTGATAACTTAATATGTTATTAAATAACGAATTAAAAAGAAGCATATATTTTTCTATGTTTCTAGGAATGTAGCCATAATATAAGTTTTTCTATAACGTGTTCTCTCAAATCATTATTCTTACAACATGCAATTTGGAGTTAATTCTAAAACTATTGAGTTATTACATGTTAGCCTTCACCTATTTTTTAGTCTACTGGGGCACCACATAGGATCCATTGAATGTATTTATCCATTACTCTCTGAAATGGATAGAATGTCTTTCAAAGACAAGCCTGTCCATTCTTTCAAGTTGTCTATTGGGTGTGGGTTTCACTTGAACTCATACTAAACACACACAACACTTTTTTGTTATTATTATTTTCTTAATAAAATTGCTAGTACATAAAGGTATATACGTCTGCAATGTCACAATGACCTTTAATTTACTTTTCCAATTCGAAAGTTCTTTACCATCGGCATAATCTCAATGATGTTCGCCTATTTTTCCCTTTGTAAGATATTTAACATCTGCACAATGATCTTTTGCTTATATGTTTATTCCTACGTAAGGCATTTAACATCTATAATGTGCATTGTTTTCCTATTGCTTTCTCTGTCTGCTTTCTTTTTTTTTCCTGGTACTGTTCCTTGAAGAAAGGTCTTTACGAGTCCTGAGAACCTTGTGATGTGGTCATAGATTTTTACGTTTACGCTTTTTGACGGTATTGAGCAGGTCTTCGTCGGGTTCAATAACTCTATTAATCATGTTTCTTATTTTTTGCCGCCCCCGAAAGTGGAAAAGACACTTTTAGATTTGTGTGGTATGTCTGTCCGTACGTCCTGTTTAGATCTCCTAAGCCAGAAAAGATAGTGAAAATCCGACATCATATTTAAGACCATTTAAAGTTCTGATGCAAAGGCTACTTTTTCTTTTCTGAAAGCGAAATATCTGTTTTTTTCAAATCATTAATGCAAGCAGATTTTTAATAAAAATACACCACTTTTACAACTATTCAATATTAATTGTAAAAAACACGGGAGTCTCCCTAGTAAGGAAAATGACTATTTTCCATGTTTTTTAAGACATTTATGCAAACATTTCTAGATATTTTGTCAATTTTTTTTTCCATTTGTAATTTTAAGTTCTGTTATACTAAGTACTATAGCTACCGCTGCCCTACATCCATTTACTGTTTGTGTTTAATTTAGCAGCGCCTCTATGCTCCTGAACACATACAAGTGAACAAACGGAAGGGAGCAAACCAGAATAAAATAGCATTAATTTTTACATTGGAACTAACAGAAAACTTTTTTTATATATATTTAAAAATACAGAGATTAGACATAAAACTTACTCTTTATATTGTTTTCATGTCATTTGATAATCATCTTTTCAATTTAGGGAACACTAGTCGACCGGCGGCATACCATACGCCGCTATTTTTCAGGGAAGTCCTTAAAGGCACTGCAACAAATGCGACCGCAGTGGGTCCCGCACTTTCTTTGGACCCGTGCTAATTTTTAGGTGTATAAATTTATTAAATTGAACATTTTTATAACATGATATAACAGATTTTCCGCGGCCTCTTGATTTATCAGGAGCCCCTGGAAATCTCCTGAAATGTTATTAAATATAGGCCTACGAAAAAGTCCTGGAAATCTCCGGAAATTATTGAAATCTTTTGTAAAGTAAAAGTAATTTGTGATATTAATTAAAGTACTTCTAAAGTCAAACCTGAGAGTAAACTCTTTCTGTGTATTGTCGATCTAGTTTCAAGAGTCTTACGACACAATATAATCTCTTCCGGCTTCCACTTTTTTAAACCTCCCTTCCATTCACTACACAAATTCATAAGAGAGTTTGATGAAACAAAAATGTATGCATTGCAATTGTGTGTACTTTATTTAATGTCTATAAATTGTGTTTAATCTCTAAGACTGAAGTTCATGCAACTTTTAAATTTTTCATAATTTGGAAATCCGAATTCAATAGTAGATATATATATACATGTTTTCAAGTTAGGCCTACATGAAGTTACTTCCTTTTTCCAGTCTATATTTATTTATGTCTATGCTATTTTGTGAATGAAAATAGTGCGGATTGGGATGCACCAGTTTCCATTCACACCGTGCTGCGCCATGGGATCTTCCCATTTACTTGTTGCTCGTTTGACCTTTTACTTTGAGGATTATACATAGAGATTATTTTATTTTACGTTATGACATAAATCAATGGTTCAATTTGACAGAGCAAGGCTATAACGTTCATTCTAAGTCTATGTTTTAATCATGACACATACAATATGCCGCTGGAGGGCACTAAAGCTGCGGAACATACATTTGAGACGAAAAGAAAATACGCTGCCAAGGACAAACGCAAACGTCGTAAAGAAAAACCAAATCGACCACCGGTGGACAATGGTTATGTCAGTGCTAGTTGTGGCAAAATATGTAGGTCACAGATGGGGCTGCGTAGCCACGGGAAATACTGCCTTCCTTATTGATCTTTGGACTCGAAGACAAGACGTATTAATTCATATCAAACTAAATTAATGAATTAGACATTTTTTAAAAATATATATTAGTTTATTATTTAAATGATTTCTTTTTTCAAACAATGGATAATAATGCAATTTTAACTTGATGTGAGATTTGTAAATATGTATATGGTATATGTAGTGTTTTAATTGACAAAATAAAATAATTCATATAAGTTTTGTAAGGAAAAATAAAGGTTGCGGGTCTGCAGAATACAATGAGTAATTTTGTTATATTCCAAAAAGTTGAATGCAATCCACTACGCCAAGTGATGGCGCTGGACGCCTTGGAACTGGAAGTCCTGAAGTTATAGACATTAATTTGTGGTTACACAACTAGATAATAAGTTTTCTTTTTTTTTTATTTTGTTCCTTATGATAAATTATCAATTCTATCAACGTATATAAAATGTATGATTAAATTTAGAAACAGCTAACATATACATGGGCTTTTTATTTAATGTATCAAGATTTAAACTAAATCCCCTCTAGATTATATTAAAAGCAATATATCAAGCAACCTGTTCTTGGTGTGTCACTATTTTTACAAAGCTTCTATCATTTCAGCTCACTCTGTCTATCTACGTGATAAAAAGGTTGAACAGGTTATTTCTCTCACATGTATTCATTGGCGTTGACCAGTATTTCCTTAGCCTTTGACATATGTGTACCCCTTTTATAATTTATGTAATACTGAATACCCCTGTACCTGTACCCCTCCAAAATTTTATGGGAAACGTGGTCGAGAGGCTAAGTACGCTTGAACGTGGTTTGGCTACCTGCGAAAGGGGCTCGAGGTTCGACACCAGACTCGAGTTGTGTTAACTGAGCTCCTAAAGGCAGCAAGGAAAAACCTTCTCCCAGATACCCCCCATCGCCCCCATCGCCCCACTAATCCACGGATCACATTGGACCATATCACTCTGAACATGCTATAAGCATAAAAGTAGAAGCTATATAAAAGCTATAAATTATTATTATTCTGTAAATTAAATGTGAGAAGGATAAGATTGCACATATGGAAACTTTCGATCATCATAATTTGGTTCCCTGGTTGTTAATTTAAAGCTGATGCGTTGCCACGTCCAATATGTTTTTACTTGATGTCTACAAATGATGAAAAAGCAACCTTCACATAAATATAACGTTATAAAAATTTAGGAACATTTTCTGTAAAAACCGGATACACGCGTTGCATTTGTAACCAAATTGTCATTTGTTACGACTCCGTCTTCAGCTAATTCCAATAACTGCTCTTATTCCGCATGTAACAAACCTTCTGGTATGTTGTTTTTAGTAACACTCAATTTATAAGAAAGGAATCAACAAATTTTTTTTTTCCACCATTTGAACTCTGTTACGACGTTTTTCGAGAGGATTTTTTTCAAATCTTTAATTTGGCGCTTGGCTTCGGAACCTTAGGTCCTGGGTTCGAATCCCAGTAAAGACAGATATTTTGAATTTCTGGATTTTTAGGGCGCCCCTGAGTCCACCCAACTCTAATGGGTGGGTACCTGACTTTAGATGGGGAAAGTAAAGGCGGTTGGTCGTTGTGCTGGTCACAAGACATCCTGCTCGTTAACCGTTGGCCAAAGAAACAGATGACCTTAACATCATCTGCCCCATAGATCGCGCCGTCTGAAAGTGAAAACTTTGTTCTTTAATCATTTCACTTCACTATTAAATTATTCAAATGTTTATTGAAATGTTTCTGGTATTAAGAATTGTGGGAAAACCAAGAATGTCTGAGATGATGATTACTTCATGATACATAGACATTGAAATAATGACGATAGTCACAGAGATTTCTCAAAGTTCGTATCCACTTAGTGTCAGCTTATAAGTTCAACTAAATCAACTTCGTACTCTTGCATAACATTAATCTCTTTTAGTGCCTCTACAAAGTTTCTACTATATCGACTTTGTTTTCATTGTTTGGTACAAATAGCTTTGACTGTTGCACTCTTTGTAGTAATATTGACCGTTTATTACTAATTCATATTAATTAATTATCTGTACACACGTGGCCAGCAGAAACCAAACAGCCACAAATAAAAAGAAAAATTGTTTTGTTTCTTTAAGTATTTGAATGAATAATTCAATGAAAGTTGCAGATTTTAAAATTCTTCATCCTTAATAAAATATTTAGATGCAGTGTATGTTTTATGAAGTGTCTGGAAATATAGGCACTGGTATTCCTATGATGGCTATATTATATAATGACTTTTAATCCATTAAGCGATTTTTCCCCACATTCTCATGATTGTCATTTTTTTCCCGTTTCACCAGGTTTTTTTTTTTTTAAATATCATGAAAATGAACAGTTTTATTTGGTATCTTTTATAACATCATGAATAGCCTATAGCCTAAGAATAAAATATACTTTAAAAATTCTAAAATTATTTTCAAAATTAAGGTCAAGTGCCTAATTTTTCGGTGCCTAATTTTAAGCCTTTTCAAAAAAAGCCTAATTTACCGGTGCCTAGATTTCCGGGTTTCTAAATAACCGGTAGCCTAATTTTTCGGGTGCCTAAATTGCGGTGCCTAAATAACCGTTGCCAAAAATTCCAGTGCCTAAACTTCCTAGATTCGTTTGTTGTTTTTTTTTTTTTTTGAGTAAATTCTAAATATTGTGTTTTATACATAATTGATAGGCTTTTGTTTTTAATCAAAGAGATGTTATCTTGTTTAAAAAGAAATAAAAAGAAGGAAACTCGTTTTATGGCTAATTTGGTTTTATTTCTTCTCGATGTCAAGGTTTCTCCAGGGTCCACGCTCTCCTGCTTGCGTTGTTGAGCTCCCAGCCTACCAGTGTGTAGCACGTACTGGATGACCTATTTAGCTACCTCGCCTGGAGAAACAAAGCAATCAATGTACTGGTGGAGAAAGGCAGTTATATAGTTATTATCTATATCTATCTATCTATCTATCTATCTATCTATCTATCTATCTATCTATCTATCTATCTATCTATCTATCTATTTATCTATCTATCTATCTATCTATCTATCTATTTATCTATCCATCTATCTATTTATCTATCTATCTATTTATTTATCTATCTATCTATCTATTTATCTATCTATCTATCTATCTATTTATCTATCTATCTATTTATCTATCTATCTTTCTATCTATCTATCTGTCTGTCTATCTTTCTATCTATCTATCTATTTATCTATCTATCTATTTATCTATCTATCTTTCTATCTATCTATCTGTCTGTCTATCTTTCTATCTATCTATCTATTTATCTATCTATCTATTTATCTATCTATCT
>JADKLZ010003044.1:25815869-25832461 GCA_021533235.1 Biomphalaria straminea | reverse complement strand
TGTATAATGCCTCTCTACTGCCACTCTACTGCTACACTACTGCCTCTCTAAGGCATCTCATTGCTTTACTACTGCCTCACTACTTCCTGTATAATAACTCTCTACCGCTTCTTCAAATCAGTACAAGAGAAAGTTTTATCTCATGGGTGAGTCACGAGGCAATAAACAACAGATGTAAGTACACACACACACACTCGAAGTGACTCAGTCTGTGACGTCCTACTAGTGTCTTAAGTATTGACCTGGTCTCAATGCATTTAAATATGTTGACACGATTGTTTCACGTTGGATGAACGACTGACTATTAAACTTACCTTTTTTTTTACCATTTACCTATCCCTTAGTCTCGGACCGTTGGGGCACCAAGCAAGATTTGTAGACCATCTTTTTCCATTCCTCTCTATTCTTTGCCCTGTTTAGAACCTCTTTCAATGGCGGGCACGTCCATTCTTTTATGTTGTTCTCCCATTGCTTTCTCTCTCCAAGATTCACAAGAATATAAAAATATGGCCATGACCAGGGAGAGGCCTGAATTTGGTGCCGAGGGCTAAGCCTTTGTCTTTCCATATTATTTTAAGTTTTGAAAGGGCTGCTGTGGACTATGCTTTTCGGACCAATAGTTCGGGTTTTGTTCCCAAGACAATAGCTCCGACTTTTAAACAAAGTCTCAAAAACTTTTCTGACATGAACATCCAAAGTGTGACAAATTTTAAAGGACAATAGTATACCTGATGTTTGTGATGTCTTTACTGACATGTCTTGACCGCTGGCTACCAAGTCAGACACATTTTTCTTTTAACCAAATTATGAAACTCACAATATAGACTTTTTTATGTTCATCGTAACTCTATAATAAACTCCAAGTGATATTAAATGTTACCACTATAGGAATGAATAACAGACACTGGTAGATAATTACGTAACTGATAACTTGGTCTCAGGTCGCAGATGATTATTATTCAACTTACATTAGTATGTGTCTTAGAGGCTAAATTATATGATGGATTCGGAAAGTAATTATATCATTTGTTATATCTACACTATAAATATATATCCTCCTGATTTAACGTCAATACAAACGATAGAGATGACTAAGTATATCTATGTTCTGAAATTATTTTACTTATAGAAATATACAATACATAAAAAATTATTTCAATGATTTTACAATTCCTCTTTTCGGGCTATAAACTCTTTATCGGGTCTTCAAAAAAAAAGTGTGGAACCTGGATGAGCACAGTTCTCAAAAACGGCTCTAACAATTTTCCAAAAAATGTCAATGTCGATGTATATTGTTATGAGAAGAATAGGAATTTCTTTTCATAGAAAGGGAAAGTTTTTCCTAGAAACTGTGACATCACCATTAAAAACAAAACCAGGATTTAGGATGTGTAACGAAAATTAAATAAAAGATATTTGGCAGGTCTAGAGTAAAGTCGGCTCTAGTTTCTGAAGTAGATATTTATATAATAGGAAGTCTGACGATATCCTTCATTAGGTATTAAACTTCTAGTTCGACATTTTTAATCAGCGTCGACCACCTTTATATTGTTGGCATTTTTACTTTGTTATTTCGTTCTATGGATGTAACATCCGTTTGAACCAATCTCCACAAAACAATGGTGCAGGGTGTAATATCTTTGCGAAAATAATTACTAGCCAACTGAACACACAGGGAAAAACTCGAGTTTATTCGATATATAATTTTTTGTATATAATAAAAAAAAATAATTTAAATTTGGCTGGAGGTCAGAGGGCTTTCACGCTCTAATGACTTTTCATTAATTGTTTAATAAACAAGAAAACACTAAAATGCTTACAAAAAGAAAAAAGACAATAATTCCTATATATACATCATATGACAAAAAGGAAGCAGTACAGAGTTATAAGGAGTTATTTTGTTAACAAAAGAGGTGGAAAGCTTCACCTATCTAGGCAGCATTATAGATCACCATGGCGGAAAAGATGCAGATGTCAAAACCCGCATTGGTAAAGCTCGAGCAGCCTTCCATCAGCTGAAGAACACCTGGGGATCTAGGGAATTAAGCACCACCACCAAGATAAGGCTATTTAACACCAATGTTAAGCCGATACAAGGCTCATCAACAAAATAGACAGTGAATTTAAAACCCTTCACATGACCAATGATGTGGAAAACAGCTGGAATAAATTAAGGGATTCAGTGTACTCTCTGGCCAGCAGCGCCCTCGGTCAGCCAAAACGCAAGCACCAAGATTGGTTTGACGAAAATAATTTGCAAATTGAACAGATGCTAACACACAAGCAACATTGCTTTAAGGCCTTCCTGTGTAATCCAGATTGCCCTCAAATCAAAGAACGCTACACTATTGCCAAAAGAGAGGTCCAGCGAAACCTGAGACACATGAAGGAGTCATGGTACAGCAAAAAAGCAGATGAAATCCAGTCCTATGCTGACAGTAAAAACGCAAAAATGTTTTTCAACTCAATAAAAGCTCTTTATGGCCCTCAGCAAACTGGCTCATCCCCCATACTCAGTGCTGATGGAAACAAACTCCTAACAGACAAGGAGGACATACTTGTTCGCTGGGCTGAACACTTCAGCACAGTCCTTAACTGTCCGTCAAGCATTAGTACCGAAGCAATCACACGCCTGGAACAAATCCCAATAAATCACTCACTTGCTGACCCTCCCCGTCTAAATGAAGTAACGACAGCAATATCAAATCTCTCAATGGGTAAGGCACCGGGGCCAGACTCCATTCCTGCTGAAATTTACTCACTTGGCAGCTCAGAGCTTACTGCTAAACTAACAGAACTCTACCAGATAATGTGGGAGCAAAAGACTCTACCACAAGAGTTCAAAGACGCCTCCATCGTTCACCTCTACAAGAGAAAGGGTAATAGGCAGTCATGTGACAATCATCGTGGCATATCCCTCCTATGCATTGCTGGCAAGATTCTGGCTAGGGTGCTTTTAAACAGATTACAACACCACTTAGAAACTGGCCTACTTCCGGAAAGTCAATGTGGCTTCAGGCAAGGTAGAGGCACGATTGATATGATCTTTGCAGTCCGCCAACTCCAAGAGAAATGTAGAGAACAAAACTCAAATCTCTATACTGCTTTCATAGACCTGACTAAAGCTTTTGACAATGTCAGTCGTGAAGGCCTTTGGCAGATCATGTCCAAATTTGGCTGCCCTGACCAATTCATAACAATGGTGCGCCAATTCCATGAAAACATGCAAGCAAGAGTCCAAGACAACGGAGATTACTCCAAGCCTTTTCCTGTCTCAAATGGCGTGAAGCAGGGCTGTGTGCTGGCTCCAACACTTTTCAGCTTAATGTTCACCGCCATGCTGAAAGATGCCTTCTGCAAAGAAAGTTTTGGAGTTGACATACGGTATCGCACCGATGCAAGCTTATTTAATGCTCAGAGACTCAAGGCAAAGACCAAGGTGAACTTCGACTGTATCAGAGACCTGCTATTTGCAGATGACTGTGCCCTAAACGCTGCAAACGAAGAAGACCTTCAAAAGAGCCTGTCCCTCTTCGCAAATGCCTGCACAAATTTTGGACTCACCATTAATGTTAAAAAGACAGAAGTGCTGCATCAACCTCCTCCAAATAAAGCTGTCACAGAACCAGACATCCTCATAGATGGTCAGAAACTAGCAAATGTAAAAAAATTTGTATATCTGGGAAGCACCATATCAGCAAGCGCCAACCTAGATGATGAGGTTGACTTCCGTATTGCTCGTGCCAGTGCTGCTTTTGGCAGACTTCAAGAACAAGTGTGGCAACGGAGAGGACTCAGCTTAACCACAAAATTGAAGGTCTACAGTGCTGTTGTTCTCCCGTCACTCCTATATGCATCAGAGTCATGGACTCTATACTCCCGCCACACCAAAAAGCTTAACTCCTTCCATCTATGCTGTCTAAGGAGTATCCATAAGGTTCGTTGGTCTGACCACATACCAGACACAGAAATTTTAAAGCTGTCCAACATGCACAGTATTAATGCGACAGTAAAAAGGTCCCAACTACGATGGGCGGGACATGTAGTCCGCATGCCAGAAAATCGCCTTCCCAAGAGACTTCTGTATGGAGAGTTATGTACAGGAAAGCGCTCCCAAGGTGGCCAATACAAGCGCTACAAAGACACCCTCAAGAGCTCCCTCAAGGAATGCGGTATCGACATTCATGGCTGGGAAGCACTAGCTCTAGATCGCTCCGCATGGCGAGAAGCTGTGAGTCTCGGAGTCTCAAGATTTGAAGCAAGTAGAGTGGCCAGTGCGATAGAGCGCCGAACCAATAGAAAGCAGAGAGAAAAAACAGGCCTATCTGCAACTGACAAAACTCACCCATGCCACATATGCGGCCGGCTTTTCAAAGCGAGGATTGGACTTCACAGCCATCTTCGAGTCCATAGGAAATGAGAAATGTGCTCATCTTCGTACACGAAGGAGGAGCTATATATATATAAGCCGATACTACTTCATGGAGCAGAGACCTGGAGAACCACCGTCACCGCCATAAAAAAAAATCCAGGTATTCATCAACACCTGCCTGAGGAAGATTCTTATGATCCGCTGGACAGACAAGATCTCAAATGAGAAACTGTGGCAAAGAACAAAACAGCAGCCCATTAAAATAGATATCCTTCAGAGACGCTGGAGATGGATAGGTCACACCCTGCGCAAGCCCGCATCCAACATAACAAGGCAAGCCCTAACCTGGAACACCCAAGGAAAGAGGAATAGAGGACGGCACAGGAACACATGTCGCCGCGATCTGGAAACAGAAGCCAAGCAGATGGGCAAGACATGGAGACAGTTGGAGAGACTCACCCAGAACCGAGATGCCTGGAGAAAGCTGGTTGGTGGCCTATGCCCCAGTAGGGACCACAGGCTGAGATGAGATGAGATATATCATATAGAGCGATTATTTTGATCTTAAGAACTAATGAATTAGAGTGCCAGAGAGCTAATAGAGATAGGCAGACAAAAGCAGGGAGCGGGCCGTTAATATTTCATTGCAACAAATATCGTTAAAATGTTGCCCGTTTATTACATTTCAAAAAAAGAAAAAAAAAGTGTTTCCAGCTGTCACAGATGCTATTATAGATTTAATTATATTTAAAACTTGTGTGTAAATTAGTATTAGAAAACCCTAACAGAGCCTCAAGAATTACACAAAAGGTCTAGTCCCTTAACAGAGCCGCAAGTTTAACTCAATGACGTCACAATGATTGTCGCAAGTCTATTGGTTGATTTGAAAATAAATATTCTTTTTAAAAGAGTTAGGTCAGCTGACATAGTACGCGCAAAAAGACCAGTCTGAGTTTTGCTTTGGAAGCGAGAGGTTCATGTCTCTAGTGTGTTCTATAATAGTATTGAAGAAAGAGCCTTAGTATTGTATTTTCATTTTTAATATGTACCTTGTACATAAGCTGTACTTAAGTTGTATTTGAATAAAAGTTTCTAGTGTTTTATTTCTACGAGGAAGTTATTCAATTTAATTCCTAGATCGTCTGTGTTCATAATTATATTTAATTCAAGAAAATCCCCGGCACCACACTCATCATTCAACATAGAAGAATACAAGTTGTGACATCTAGAACTAATGAGTGTGACACCAGCCATAATTATCAATATAAAGCCTGGATAAAATCAACGGGCGCAGCCGGTGTGCAAGTGTAAGTCTTTAGATCTACACTTAGAAGACGATGCATATTGAACTTTTTTACCTAAATATTGTCTTAGAAGAATCAATTGATTTTGCTATAGCAGAGCAATCATGCCTGGAAGAGATTCAAAGTCCTGTGCAACAATGAGGTTTTCTTGGAAGAAAAAAAAAAAACTGATAAATTTCAATTTATAATTTTTAAAAACGATTTTGCCAAGCATGTCCTGATGTTTTACATGATGATTAGACCTGTTGTTTATACTTGATGTTTAGATTTGATGTTTATACTTGATGTTTATACTCCATGTTTAAACATGATGTTTAGACTTGATGTTTAGACTTGATGTTTAGACTTGATGTTCATGCTTGATGTTTAAACTTGATTTTTAAACTTGATGTTTATACTTGATGTTTAAACTTGATGTTAATACTTGATGTTTAGACTTAAGTGGCTACGTGACATTCTGATGAGACTCCCTGACATCCTTAAGTGACTCACTGACATCCTTAAGTGACTCCATGACATTCTGAAGTCACTCCCTGACATTCTGAAGTGACTGACTGACATTCTGAAGTGACTGACTGACATTCTGAAGTGACTCCTTCACATTCAGAAGTGAATCCCTGACATCCTGAAGGGACTGACTGACATTCGGAATTGACCCTTGACATTCTGAAGTGACTCCCTGACATCAGGACATTGTGTATTGACTCCCGGACATTCTGAAGTGATTCATATTTTCTAAACTACATCTACAAAGATAAATATGAAACTCCTTCCATTAATTAGCATGTTTTTCTGTTTAATATTCCTTTCAGTAATTCAATCGTTTTCACTAAGTGATATCAAAGTCTTTATTTCATTTCATTATAGCGTCACGTCTAGATTCACGTTTCTTGAGTCTAGCTCGTCCACTGAATGATAAAAAGACTAACGATGTTTCACGTTTTCTTTATGTCCTTGTCAAAGCGTTCCTGATTTTTTTTTTAATTCACCTTATTTATTTAGAAACTAAAAAGCTATGTTAAACACATCAATGTCTAAGCTAAAAATATCAGTAATTTACAGCTAAGTGAAGGCAAACTTCAACTTTAGGAATAATAATAAGGCTTGTCTTCGAGTCCGAAGATTAGTGAGGAATACATTGTTCCCATGTGTGTGCTGCCCCAGCTGTGGCTACATATTTTGCCTATCTGGGCAAGCATAACCATTGTCCGATTTATATTTTCTTTACGCCGTCTGCGTTTGTCCTGGGCAGCAGATTTTCTTTTGGTCTCAAATGTGTATCCCGCGACCTTCGTGAGTGACCTCCAGCTGTCTCGTTCCGACGCCGCATGCAGTCAGGTGCTCTCTTCTATGTCAGCCAAGGAAAGTTGACGCCTAAGCTGGTCTTTGAAGCGTTTCCGTGGGGCGCCTCTGTTACGGCGACCTCCCTTTAGGCTGCCTTTGGCATACGTTCGACTCATGTGAATAAGTGGCTACATATATAACATATTAAATTCCTACACCTTTTCTTTAATTGTTTGATTGTGTCAAGAAGTCTTTCTGAAAATGTACATTATTTTTATTTAAATGTATTGTTTAATTTCATAAAGTCTTTCAGTCAAGTTCAATTCTGCATAAAATCTATAAAAAAATACAAAAAAAAAAAAACTATGCTTATTATTTTATCACAATTATAATCAACATAAAGATCAATAAATAAAACAAAACATGGGAATTAATTATTTTCAGTATTCTTTTTTTTTTTTCCAGCATTTTTTGATGACGTATTTCCGACATAAAATTGGACATGAACACTTCCTGTCTTGTTAGATCATGGCGTAAGTTGAGAGGGTAAACAGAGTGTTGACAAGCGTTTCACATTAGGTAATGTTCTTAGCCACAGCTGTGTCTACACTATGAATCAATCCCAATAGCTTGATAGAACAAAATGGCTTCTTTGTTTCCCTTCGTATAGTCTATTTATCAGTTTTATTGAAAGAATGTTTCTAAAATCTAAGTATCGAGATCTAGATTTCTAGATAAGTTATATTAAGTACTATAAGTATAAGTAGATTCTTAATCTAAATAATTTTAGAACTAGATCTAGTCTAGTATCCAGATAATTCTAGATCGAGATACATGATGAAAATAGATTTTGTGGCATTTTACGTCTCGAGAGATGATCTTTTCCCCTTGCAAGCTTTTGTGTGCAAAGGAAAGCCTGTGGGCGGTAAATTTGCGGGTGCTGGGCTGCCCACATGTCAGCACACCCCTCTGTTCCATACTGACCGGGTCCAAAGGGATGGTGAGCCATCACAGTTTGGGGACAGGTGGCTGCAGGAGTTTGCCAGAGTTTGCCAGTTTGTCCCCCCGCCTACGGGGCTCCAGGACCGGATTTTCTGTTAGGGTTTACTCCCTTAGCCTTAGACCTTACTGGGACACACACAAGGCAGTGCGGCTATTGACCTATGGCTAGGGGTTTGGTTTGTGGGCAGCAGGGCGTGTCCTCACGCCGACGGGCCATGCCTGCCTCACATCTTGGGGCCAAGCCTCCTCCGAGACCCTTGCAGTTTAGCCTGTCCAAAGGCTGTGTGATACGTCTAGTGTGGTAGCTAACTTGTGCCACCGCTGGCTAGCATCTGTGAAAAGGGAGCAATTTTGTAGGTCTCTCTTGCCAGTACATAGCCTCTCCACAGCAAGTCCTATGCAGTACCTCCTCGTGGTGGCAGATGGAAACTGAGGCTGCGAAGTCTCAGGCTAAACTGAAAATAGATTTAAAGGTTTACAAAAGAGACCTACACAAACTCATTTTCTCTTCTATGAAAAAAAAAATGTATAGTTTACATCGTTTATATTTTTATTCTTTTTGGGAGATTAGAAAATAAATTAGCATTTTTTCTCAATGCAGTTAATTAGATTAACAAGTCTAGCAAAGTGTTTAACGATAGATTCTTTTTTACTTTAACAATGAACATCGCTATTTGTCTACTGCTTAGGTCCTGGCTAGGCTATTTTGGCTTCGTACTGTCTTCACGAAGGTGCCGAGTTCGGACCTCTGCATCTGTCCTCCTCTCTGGTCCAGCGTGAGATCAGGGACGTAGGTTTAATCAACTTCACTTCTGAAAGCCCGAAACTTACATAGTTTTACCAACGTGTAGTCGGCTTATGTACCATCTCCCTCAAGCTATTCTTGACTCCTCTCTTATCATCAATGTTATATATTATTGACGTTAAGCGGCTTGAAACCTTTGATAATTCTTTTTATCTTTAATACATCCTAGTTCCTAATGCACAATGTTTAAAAATAAGAAAAGGGAACAAAAAAAAAGGTTTTAAAGGTAACAAAGTCTTGACAACGATATTGTCAACAGGACATATTAGATCTGGTTCATACTAAAATATAAAACTAAATTTCGGCAGTGATTGATACAAACCTTGAATTTAATCCTCATAGATTTGTATCAACATCGTTCTTTTTTTTTTACTTTGATTTTTTTTAGCATGCCTTGATTTGCAATTCTTTAAACAAGCTTGCACAAGAACTTAAGAAGTAGCTCATCTTGTATTTAGTCGATACTCGATACTGCTATTTTCACTGAGTAGCTCAACCTACTCTCCTTACAGCTTGATAGTAATCTATGATTAAAGCTATGTGAGAATCTTGTGTATTTAAAAGATGATCAAACAAAATATAAATCTTTGTATTATGTTTTTTTAAAACTTGAAAACGCAGAGTACATTTGATTAGTAAAAGTGGGAAGGTGAAATTCTTTGAGGAGGGGGGAGGAGAGATATATATTGTTTTATTGAAACGGTTTAGCTTTACGACTTTATCTGGATAGTTATATACATTTACACTATCAGGCAGATGTTTGTGTCCAATCAAAGCACTGTATGTTTCTTGTTTATCTCATCATGTTAAAGCTACATATTTAGATATCGATTAACTTTTTTTATTATTATTATAGCTTTTATATAGCGCTACTTTCATGCTAAAAGCATGCTCAGAGCGCTTTGGTCCAATCTCATTTGTGGACCAGTTGGGGGAAGGGGGTATCTTGGAGCTGGTTTTCCGTGCTGCCTTTGGGCGCTCAGTAAAAGCAACTCTGCCCGAGTCGGGTGTCGAACCTCGAGCCCCCTTCTAGGTAGCCAAGCTCAAACCGCACTTAGCCTCTCGACCACGCTTCCCACTGACGTATATAAGATTACAACCTCTCAAACCTAAACTATTTGAGGCCAGTTTTATTGTGAAATGACACTGAGTTGCTTTGTACCAGGAATCGTGGCCCGGATATAAATATAAAAATATTTTAAAATCTGTGGGTTAATCTCAATAGCTAAGGGAAAATACTATTAAAAAGTCCCAGTTCATCAAAAATTATATATCGGCCTAAGTGGGGCTTGTATTTGCGTGGTCGAAACGGCTTAAATATTGATGTTAATCCTTGAAGGATTACGGGCAAGACATGGCCTAAATTGTGCCGATGTGCCAAACTCAAACTCAGACCATTGCGTCCTGTGTATGTTATAGTATCATAAAGACCAGAGCGCTCAGGGATCGGATGCGGTACAAAAAAAGTTTCCAATTATGAACATTGCAGCTTTTGGGAGATCGGAATTAGTTTTTCTTTATCTGAGATAAACCTTACCCACAGCAGGGTTACCTGAATATTTTTAGGGCCATGAAAAATAATCCTGACTTCCTAATAAATAGTTACTAAGGATAACTTCTCAAAAAAAAGAAGCCTCTCTTAACATTTTATATATCCTCAACTACGCGACTATTATTGTTATGTGCTAACAAGGAGTTTGTGGTTTCAGGACAACGACCTGAGTTCATTGGGTTGTCTGGTAAGAACACAAAGTCCAACATTCAGTCGAGATAGCCACAGAAACAGAATGCTCCTAGCATGCTTCGTCTCAGAACTGAAATGTCAATAAATGACTGAAGGCCGCCCGTGCCAGCGGCGCTCAGCCTTCACATACATGGCCCAGAGGTACTGCTACATTCTTAGTGGGGCAAAGACATGATATTTCAGCCATTTATTTGTTATATTTAATAAATCTCAGGTTCAAGTGTGAAGATTAAACTTGATGTTTTATGAAAGTTTAATTATACATTTGTTGAAACACAATTTATAGTCAATAAAAAAGATTATCAATATTCGCCATATTTTTCATCATATAGCCTATACAAGATTTTGCAGAAGGATGGTTGCTGTGCGGGATATACAAAGGTGCGGGGTATACACAATTTATTTTAGTCATAAACATAGCATAACGGAAACTGTGGACATACCAGTGGGTCTTTATACCTCCTATAGTTTGCTGTGTGGTTGCGAAATATATATTGGAAAGCTTTAAACACCTAATTATAAACTTCAAGAAAGCAAATAGAACCGATGCTGCTGAGAATCTTCAATATATCAGTAATGACAGTAATGACAAGTGAGTAAGGAGTTAAACAAATTAGCTGATGCCGGTGATGTTCAAATATATAGACAAACATCGCTAGTCTCATTAATGCAACTGTCCTCACTATAGTTAGTGAAGACATACATAGCTTATCGTATTCACTGCTGTATTCATATAAGAGAAGCTTGTTGGCAGCAGCAGATGGATAAATCGACTCTTCACATGCGTGAGTGCGGGTTGTACGATTTTATTTTTACTTATTTTGTCATTTGTGCGGGGTATATGCGTATGCGGGCTATGTGTGCTAAAATACTGCATAAACCAGTGATTCCCAAAGTGGTCCATATGGACCCCAGGGGTCCACGAGGACTTCCAAGGGGTCCACGAAAGTGAAAAAAAGAATTGGGGGTCCATGACATGCAAATGGGGGTCCACGAGAGTGGATCTCATTTAAGAAGGAATTGAGTTTAATATAAATCTCACATTAATGGAATCACTTATTATATCATACAAATATACATTGTTTATACTTTATTATAGCTAGGCCATTACATTTTTATTGTATTATTGGAATGAAAAACATTTTTAATTTTAATACCTCATAAATAGCTTAATTTGGTCTAGAGATAATTAATATTTAACATGGCTGAATCTAAATATAAAATAGACGGTGGTGTTAATTTCTAAAAAAATATCTTTTCTCGTCGAACTTATATTGCCTATGTGTCTTTTATTTAACAACATTTTATGTAACGACAATATAAAACCACCTAAGCTGGAGGATAGTTGAAGACAAGGCCACCCTGATAAGATATGAAAAACTATTGAACACTTTATAATATAGTTGAGTAAAGATTAACAAAATATTTGCATTCAAATTTTAAGGAAAATATAATGGTTTGCTGTGTCTTAATTAAATATCTTGCGAAATTATGAAAACGACAAACAATCGGAGAAAAAAATTAATGATTTAGCCAGCCGTTAAAGTTTTTAAAACTATTTTGTATTTTTTCTCCATTGGGCTATTCAATGAGTCTTCCAGCTCCTTCGTTTGTGGTGGCTTTCTGAGAACAATTCATGAAAACTCTGTTAGAGCAATGGTATTGTAGAAGAGTTCACTAAATTCTTGATTTCTGTTGGAATATAGCTAAATATTTCTTTCTTTTAATTTAAGTCTTTGCAAACAACATATTTCTGCAAACAACATATTTCTCTATACAGCTGGCCAAGTCAACTGGTAATGATGTTTTTTTTTTTTTTTCAAATTATTATGGCTCAAAAAATCTACGAAAAACAGCTCTTTGTGAAACCTTTTACTAAAACAACTAGTCTCTATATAATAGATAATCTCCGTAGCAGTGGAAGTCGAGCATGCAAACATTTAAAAAAAGTTTCCAATGTGATAGTTAACGATAAATATTAACTGTTACATGATGGGTTTAAATTTCAATTCTGTTAATAAATGTATTGCAATAAAATAAATTCAACTTCAAATGTATTTTTAAATTACTTGTTCACTCCTCATGTCAATGGTTGGAAATTATTTAAACAAAATGTGTAATTTGAAATTGATGAATTTTTAAAAAACTCAATATAACTTTAACAGGGGGTCCACAGAAAACCAGTAAACATGTCAAGGGGTCCACGAGACAAAAACGTTTGGGAACCTCTGGCATAAACCAACTCTTTTTAACGTAATAGTCGGCCTTGGAAATAGACATATCAATGAAATGAATTACTACAAAGAAACGACTATAAGTATTACTGAACTAGATTGATTTTGATAGACAAACCATTCATTTACAAAATAAATGTAACTAACTAAATAAATGTTCGTCAAACACAATCATCCTTGGCGAAATTATAGGAGGACAGAGGTACCACCCGAAAGCACTATATAAAGATATACTCAAGCGCAATTTCGCCCTTACTGGCATAGAGGAATGCAGCTGGCAGCCGATGACCTCTAAAAAAGACAGCTGGAGCGCTCTCGCGAAGGCCGCGGGACACTAAGATACTCAAGACAAACCAAGAAGTCTAAAATAAACTTTACTCCCGGCGGACAACGGCTTTGTCTACATCAGAAGGGGAAAAATATGCAGGTCGCTTATTCATATAAGAAACACTGCATTCATCAATAACATTTGGTATCGAAGACATGGCCATCATTATTATTAGATATTAAACTAGTAGATTTTTCGGACTTATGTTTGTGTGTCTTGATGCTAATTGAGTATCCATTAGTTAGTCCATGAAGCCTAAGTTAAACAGTCCATGATAAAGTACTAGTGCATTATGTCCCTAGCTAGACAGTGTTAGTCCGTTAATTATTTGACGAAAAATACGCCCTTGACTAGCGGTAGATGTGTTAGCAAGAGAACACATATGTTTAAAGGAACAAATACCTCTGTAGATTTATTCCTAATGTAATTCAACTTTGTCAGTTCTCTCTGGACATTTATATATTCTTTTTTTTTTTGTACTTTGTATTAAAAGCTCTTAGATGCTAAGCGGACCACAGCTCTACGTATTAATAAAATATTATACAAATTAAGTAACACTTTTAGACCTTGCCATAATTGAGAATTAATCCTTAACTGTTGCTGCTGCTATAGCTCGTATAATAACTGGCTAAAGTTCAAAGTTCAGGCATTACTGATAGAACCTTTAATGTAAAATGTTACCATCTAACATTAACGTACACTGTTATGTTGTGTTACTTAGAAAACAAAATTCGACGTACAGATTGTTTTGTCCTGTCTTAATCTTTTTCTTTGCATCTTATAAACTAAGAATTTCTTTTGAATGGTGTATTCAAATGTATCCCCACCAAATAAAACACTTTCTTACGATGCTTAAATAAGATCCCCCTTTCAGACCTTATGGTCCATATAACGGATAATGTAAAGGTCATCTGATTCTGTGGCCTACGGTTAACGAGGGTGTCATGTGGCCAGCACAACGACCAACCGTCTTTACTTTTCCCCAACTAATGTCAGGTACCCAATAGAGCTGGGTGAACTCAGTGGCGTCCGAAGATCCCGAAATTAAAAATCCCAGTCTTAATCAGGATTCGAACCCCGGACTCTAGTTCGGTAGACAAGCGCTTTGCCGATCAGCCACCCCGCCTCCGATGCTTAAATGCTATGAAATAAATATGGAATAGAATATTAATTTTTCTTCCTAACAATTCATGTGACGATTTTCTTTTCTTTTTTTGTGAATAATTTCTTGTCAGGTCCCCAGACCAGAGGGCCTCCTATGAAACAGAAGAGGATGTTCAGTAAGTAGACCTGCTTAAAAACGATTTTAATTGGGTTAAGGCTTCTCAGATGTCTATCTAGATGTATATAGTATAAAGGCAAGGGCCAAGGTTCTCGGTCGTATATCAAGGTAACGGTAATTATCCTACATTTGAGAAGCTTTGCCCTTGCTGTACAAAAGGTTTTGACAAAATATAATTCATCTATTTATGGCTTTCTGTTGAAAGCTAATCGACAAATATGTGAACCTATTTTTAAAATAACAATGGATTGCAAGTTCTGAATACTAGATAGTCACTATCTTCACAGCAGAGTATATTGTAATGCTGCAGCTTTATATTTCAACTTTTAATGAAATCATTACCACTTTTGTTTTCACCTTTCTTTTTTTTTTTTTTTTTTTTTTTCTATAAGTAAGCTTACATTATTTGGTACTGTTAATAACAATATAAATACATATATTTAAATGGAAAACATGTCAATAGAATGAATGCATACAAGTAACAAGTAATAAGCAACAGATGTACAAGAAACAGTTTAAAGATCTTTTCTCCAGTGATAACAATATGTTTGTAGATTATACTACTTGAACAAAGGGATGAATATCACGAACATACTTTCTCATACTTTTGGTATGTTTGTAGATTGGTGTCATTTAAAATTTTTGGCTCTCCCTTTTTGACAATTTTTCATTGTCTCCCTTGAGACCAGGGACACTACTCCCTCCTCACCAAGGTGACAATTCCGCCTTTCAAAACAAAGGATATGCACTGTTGTTTGACATGACAAACTAATGTAAAAAGTTTTAACCATATAGGTCTTAGTGTTCTTCTTAAAAGTGGTGTAGCATGTTGTCTGTCTGAGATCAATGGGGAGTGAGTTTAATAAGTCGTATATGAATTAATTTTCTAAGAGTTCAGGTACATTATGTTACCCCCTGTCTATGATTATTGAAGACTGACTTTCCATGTTGTTACTTCCTCTGCTTACAACAAATCACAACACAACAAATAAGAATTAAGAAAAAAAGAATCTTCTTAAAAATATCGATTTTTTTCAAAAGTAGTATCCATGACAGCCTCACTGTTTGGGGGGGGGGCAAGATGAGAAAGTGGTTATGTTAAAATGATTAACATTTTTTTTTAAAGTTACATGCTTAATGATAATGTTCGCATTTTTTTTTGTTTTATTTCCTAGTTCTGTTATCTCCCTTTTTTCCATTCTTCTCTGTTTAAAGTACTTGAACATTAATTCTTTATTTATTTACTTTGGAAAATGTGACAAAATGACATACATTCATAAAAGGCAATTAGAAAGATGATATCTATAAGGGCAATAGAAAGAGGATATCTATAAGGGCATTAGAAAGATATATATTTGGGCATTGGAAAGATAATATCTATAAGGGCACAAGAAAGATATCTATAAGGGCATTGGAAAGATAATATCTACAAGGGCATTGGAAAGATAATATCTATAAGGGCATTGGGAAGATAATATCTATAAGGGCACAAGAAAGATAATATCTACAAGGGCATTGGAAAGATAATATCTATAAGGGAATGGGAAAGATAATATCTATAAGGGGATTGGAAAGATAATATCTACAAGGGCATTAGAAAGATATTATCTATTAGGGCATTGGAAAGATAATATCTATAAGGGCATTGGAAAGATAATATCTATAAGGGCATTGGAAAGATAATATCTATAAACTCAGTGAACAACAATAACAACTACAACATTGCATTTTCAAACTGTATTTTATTGTTGTTTATATGTGCACGATGCATTGGGTTGTGGCAAAATATGTAGGTCACAGCTGGGGCTGCGCTGCCACGGGAAATACTGTATTCCTCACTAACCTTCGGGCTCGAAGACAAGCCTCATTATTAGGAGCACGAAATATTCAAGGTGTCGCTAGGGTTGGTGTCTCCCGCTGCGGCGGCTGCCTAAGTGACGTCACCCTGCCTCACAATGATGAATACATTCCAAATATTTGTTTTTGCGTATTTTGCATTTCTTGTTACATCTGTCTTAGAGCACAATGCATGCAGCGAAATACAAATGTTGAATACATGATTATGTCAACACTTCTAACAGTAACATGGATAGGCTGTTTAGCTTCCAACGCCCCATACTTCTACAATGGCGAAGGTGGTCGTTAAAAGAAATAAATTGTGACAATGAGCCATAAAATCTAAAATGTTAACCTGATTTTATACACACACACACACACACACACACACACACATATAT
>JADKLZ010003044.1:25769323-25785576 GCA_021533235.1 Biomphalaria straminea | reverse complement strand
ATTTAAGGCAAGAGGTTTAAGTTTTCTGGAGCTTACTGGATTATGCACCAGTTACTCGTCTTCGCCCCTTATCTTGCTTGTTAAAATCGTTACGCTGGACTCCAATCCTGAGCTACAGTCAAAGCCAGGAGTCGGGCTAGTTGTCAAGCGGCTCTTTTGAGACGCATGCTGTTAAAAGGCCTTTATAGTTAGTGGAGTGCTTATATCCATTACTACTTAGGGCAATGACAACATTGTTATTAAAAAAAATATTTCAAGCCCTAGAGACAATGTAATATCAATTGTGTTCAGTAGACACATCTTATTGACTTTTGTCAACCATTTTACCTTTATTCTGGTTCTGTCATTCATCAGTTAGAAGAAAAAAATAATTGATCTATAACATATAGACGGGAGGTATTGTCTTCTTTGAAATAAAATATTATTTGTGTTTATCTTCTTTGTTGGCAGGTAAATCTTTATGATACATACATAGACATAAATATATACAGACTGGCCAATATGAAAGTTTTATGAAACAAAAATTTGTGAATTGCGATTGTGTGTACTTTATTTTATGCCTATAAATTTTGTTGAATCTCTTAGACTGAAGATCATGCAATTTTGAAATTTTTCATAATTCGGTAATCCGAATTCAATAAATATACATGTTTTCAAGTTACACGAAGTTACTTCCTTTTTCCAGTCTATATTTATGTATGTCTATGGATACATAATACTAGATGAAGTTAGGTTTAAAGGCTATAAAAGACATACTTTTGTTAATCATTGAGAAGTGAGTGACCACTCTGCTTAGCCTCGACCGAATCTTCTCCAATCTACTGCCATGTATCACTCAACACTGTCATCGATAGACTGGCACCGACTGATAAAATGCATTAGGAGAGTACATATGAACAGTAGCACAATCACTACATTGATACTATACATTTAAGTCAGATGTTATGTACCAGATAATGGCGATGTCTTGATGTGTTTCAATTGCTATAATTTTGTATGTTCCTTTCCCTTAGACAATTTATGAATTCTCAAACAATATCGTGATGCGAGAGATACTAGTTTAAAGTTTACAATCAGTATCCAACAGTGTAGGTAAACCTTATCATTGACCAAGAGTGTAGGAAATAAGAAATGCCTTATCATTAGCCAAGAGAATCTAACAGAATAGGAAGCCTTATCATTGACCAAGAATATCCAAGAGTGTAGGGAAACCTTATCATAGGTCTAGAATATCCAAGAGTGTAGGGAAGCCTTATCATTGGTCTAGAATATCCAAGAGTGTAGTGAAGTCTTATCATTGGTCTATGTCACATATGCTATTCTAAGTTTATCTATGTATTTCATTATTTAGTAAGGCCACTTATCCAAACCTAGAATCTGGGTTTTTTGTCAGAACCTCCTACTCTGGGACTTTCCCTTGGAATTTTAGCCACGTGCTTTGCACACGTCTAGATTCAAATCTGATTGGTTGGTTTGAATAAAGGGACATTTTCAAAAGGCGGGCAGAAAAGTGCAGTCCAGCTGTAAATCATCTAGGAGTTAGTCGCATTTTGTAGATTTAATATTTAGAAAGAAAGTATGTCTCTGTACAATTACAAGTTCTATTAATATTTATGTGTACATAGCTGTACTTATGTTGGATTTAAATAAAGGTTCCTGTATTTGATAGTCAAAGCTTTACTCAGTTGAATCCTAGATCGTCATCGTCAATATTATTCAATATTATTATTACAAATATTACAATCCCCGGCGTCACACAGATCGTGACAGTCTAGAATCTATAATATCAAACAGTGCAGTGAAGCCTTATCATTGGTCTAGAACAGGGGTGGGCTACCTTTTTCAGGAAAGGGGCACAGTTAATGTCCATCAAGGAACCTAACAATTTCTTCCTTTAGATTCCATATTGATCTTATGATTAGCCAGTGAATACAACTGCGTTACCATACATCAGAATGTTTTATTTCCAAATCTTCACATACTTTTCGGAACTGCCAGTCGGGACCGACCTTAGATAATTGGAGGCCATAGACGAAGTCAATTTGGTGGCGCCGAATAAAATAAGAATATACCAAAAAAAAAAAAACTAAAATTTTGCAATTTATTAAAGACTTAGTGTACTTCGAACAATAACATTGAGTACAAGTTTCACTAATCCTTATCTGTAATTTTAAGCTGTGGTTCCAGTAGCCCTTTAACAACTATAGACCATAGCAGCTGCATAATTTGACTACGCCCAGGGACGGTCCCTGTGCATAGTAGGAATTTCAAGATATCAAAAAGATCAAACAGTTTTAATTTTAATGTAACTTTGTATAAACTTTCCAGTTACTAGTTTATGGTTTGAATATTTTCTTTATTTTATTAAAAAAGGTTGTTTTTCTCAGTCAAAGCTCCATCAGTTGTTACCCTTGCAATCTTGTACAAGCCAACCCAACTCTTTCAACACGATTCTCCATAGCATTGAATAAACATTGGACAGTGCTTATGTCTTTTACTGAATTTATATAGTATTGCTATTAAATATAATCTTCGGTTTTTTTTTAGAAAACTCTTTAGAAAGACGTTTAGAATCAAAAGATACAATAATTTCTGAAGATATTTATAATGATTTATTTAGGCTTTCGCGGGCCACATAAAACACTTCGGCGGGCCGCATGTGATCCGCGGGCCGTAAGTTGCCCACCCCTGGTCTAGAATATCCAAGAGTGTTGGGAAGTCTTATCATTGGTTTAGAATATCCAAGAGTGTAGGGAAGCATTATCAATGGCCAACAATATACAACAGTCTAGGAAAGCCTTATCAATGGCCTAGGGAGACTATTGGCCAAGTGTATCAAAAGACCTAGTCTCAACTCTTATAGCAAATAATAATCTGGTATGATTAGACTTTTAACAAACTTTATGACTAAATGTAATTAACTCTTTCTCTCCCTATTTATTTACCACATTCTGGTGGAATCAACGTTGGTATCGTCAGTTGGGAGAGAAGGAGTTAAATAAGAATCATGCCTTCTCTTTATATCAGCGTTTCAAGGAATTGAACCCAGTTCTTTCTGTTTCCATCAGCTAGGGGCTCAACCTTTGTATGGAAGTGCCTTGGCAGCAAGGAAGGCGCCGCCAACAAAACCTGTACCCGGTAAAGCTCCCAAAGATAACAGGCGCCCAGTAAATAACCCAAGCCAAATGGAAGATGGGCCACATAGGCAATCACTGACCCCAGCACAGCAGCGTCGACTGAAGTTGATGCGTAGGAGCATAGACCAAGACGCCAGCACCAGTGAAGCAGCCAAGAGATTAGAGCGCAGAGAAGAATTCCTAGAGAGAAAAAGGAAAGAGAAAGAAAACATTTTGGAATCGTTACAGAAAGTAATTTTTATCCCCCCCCCCCCACCACCACACACACACGCAAAACATTTTTCTTTTTTAATTTTTTAAAACTCCCAAACAGTAAACAAATAAAAAGAATATGCTTTTCGTTGTTGGGGTTGCACTCATGTTGGAAACATATATGATCTATTAATGTTACCTAGTAGAGTGTATAGCTAAAAATTATCAATGAGATGTATCTCAGTAGCAATCCCAGTGTTACCGTTACTTAATTGTTAGTATCGGTTTCCCATTTGACCTCTAGCTAGAATTGCGTTATTAAGATCAACCGATCAGTGTTTAAGGTGTGCTGGCACGTTTGTCCAGTGGTCTAGAGATCCCTTCTTATAGTTCGTAGGTCATCGGTTCTCAACGTTCTATGCTCGGCGACCCCTTTAATACAATCCCCCACTCTGCCGCGACCCCCCACCCAACACTCACATACAGCAATAGAAGAGTAGGCAATAAAAATCCATTTTTTCTATGGTGTTAGGCGACCCCTGGCTAATCGTCAATCGACCCCTAAGGGGGTCGTGACCCAATGGTTGAGAACCCCTGCCATAAGGCAACCTAACCTTTCATTCAGGAAAATACTTTCTAAGCCTCTGTTTGGTACCCACCAGGGTCAGAAAAACAACAACATGTAAGGTCACAGGCTTCAGGTCAACCTATGACCACTTTAAGCCGCTCTTAGATCCAGGCTAAGGTCTTGATGAGCTATTATAATAATAATAATTTAAAATAATAAAGCTTGTCTTCGAGCTATAAGTTTCAGGGAAACCCACTTAGAGTGATCCATTAGGGAAAGTCTATCGTATGGTTCAAAACAATTTGAGCCCATCACATACATTTGGCCATACAATACGTCACAGTTCGGGAGTACCCCGAATGAAAATCATCAGGGGTAAAATATAAAATGAGACCCTCCTAGACCACTGAATTAGATGACCTTTACATTATCTGCCCTTAACATCACAAGGTCTGAAAGGGGAATTTACTTACTTTACTTTAATCTATATTCCATTACCATTTTATACTTAATCGTAGTTATAAAAACGTGAAATTAAAAAGTAGCACTTTTAAATTATTTATTTCTTGTCTTTCAGGATAACGTTAGTGAGGGTGGCGGTAGCCAAAATTTAGTGTCTCAAACGGTTTCAGAAAGTGTTTCACTTGTAGAAATAAAAGAAGGCCCGGAAGACTTACCTCGTACGAGCATTCAAAGGGATGTAATTGTTACACATGACAGTAGCGTGAATGTGCCAAAAGAATCAGAGAATCGTCTGTTTATGAAATCTAACAGTGTCCTTCTACAGTCATCTACCCAGGTAGTCGAACCAAAGCAGAGATCTTCTCAAGATTCACATTTTACCCATCAACAGTACCTTCAGCCAAAAATCAATCTTTCAACGATACAGGAAGCAGAATCCGCCAAGAGTGTTGGCCAACCTCACGTAGTCTCAGAGTTAAGAATGCAACCATCCGGAATTTTAAAAAACTCAACGAATCATTTGGAGAGAATGTCGTCTGGAACTGGATCCGGCAGGATGTCGGTGGAGATGGATGCTGGGAAAAGACTTAGCACAGAGAATCCGCCAGCAGTCAATAATTTAGAAAGTATGCGCCTAAGTCTCGCACGTAGAAGCTCTCGAGAAGACGAATTCAGAAAGTCGGAATCTCATCAGAAAGTTCACAATGTGTCGAGTCAATTTGCTCATCGTAAATCAGATCATGGTTCCAGAAATGCTTTGGGAGATACAAATGCAGAGAGAATATTCAGCGTTAGCAATGCTGCCGCAAGAGAGCCGATTGAGAGCAGGCGGGCCAGTATCAACCAAAGGAGCACCTTAATAGAAGATAGTGGAAATCAGGAATCTCAACCAAATTTTAAAACCTCGACGAGCCATTTAGTACAAGTGAGACCCGGAACAGCATCTAGAAGAGAATCAGAGGCGTTTCCAGCGGGCAAAACAATCAGTGCTATTTATCCAGAAGCGATGGAAACTATACGAAGAAGCTTTATGGAGTCGGAAAAAGGTAGCAGACAAACTCTCGTACCTACACAAAGACCATCTTTAGTCACTTCTATGAATGTTGCGCACAAATCTTCACCGAGCAGCCCTAAAACTAGAACAGCAACGCCTTTATCCCAGGACAAATCCAAATTAAATTATTCTGACTTCAAAGAATCTCGAACAGAAATAAGAGCAGTTCCAAGTAATGCAGACAACACAAGAGGTAAGGCAGCCAGTCAAGCTGCCAGTGGCGTGAATACGGAAACGGTAGAGTATTTACGGTGCACATGTGATCAGAATCCTGACAATCGTCCCTGTTATTTTTGCCGTAACAGAAATACAATAGAAATCTCCACAAAAGCTAGTACAAACGTGCCCGAAATGCCGTCCAATCGGTTCAAATCAAGTGAGCAACAGTTTGTAAACGCTCTTGATAGGTTGCCAAGCAATAGAAGTTCACAAGTCGCTATGCCCCTGACGCCATCTTCTCATGCTAAAACACAGATCCCCACGCAGCGCGGCAACGAACGCTTAGAAAATTCAGAATATCGCTTTAGGGGTCAATCTTCCAATGTTGCTTTGCAAAGAGAGGACTCCCAGAAGATGTTAGCAAATACTTGCAATGTAAGTAAAGCAGACATTAGGCTGGACAAGAAAGACAGCTGCAACGTTAACTATAAATCATTGGTCAAGCTGGACACACAAGAATGTTTAGTAGAGAACCGTCATTATCAAAAGTCAGAACAAGAGCAAGTAATAAGCAGTAGACCTGTGACTAAGTCTCGTGATAACATACAATACAGCTCTTCGTTAGCTCCCCTTGATGGTAAATGGTTTATAACTAGAGAAGTTGAAAACCCTGCCAATTCGTTAGGTGAATTAAATAATTACAAGGAATCTCACGATCGACTTTCAACTGACAATACTAGAGCAAATACGCCGAACAGTCAGAATTATTATATAAATATTAAAGAATCGAAAACTAGAACAAGCAAAGAAGTGGGATCAGCTGTTTCTATTTCAGCCGTTGGAATAATTAAAAGTCCAATAAGATCACCACAGAGCAGAACTGCTATTCAAACTCCGCTATCAGCCAAGTCTTCTCAAGCAAGGGCTTTGAGTAAGCATGACGAAAACGTGAAAAATGAATCAGTCAGTGAGTCTGGATTAGGCCATATCCACGTATCCAGGAAGACATTAAAAGA
The DNA here is from genome assembly GCA_021533235.1 of Biomphalaria straminea. Taxonomy (NCBI): domain Eukaryota; kingdom Metazoa; phylum Mollusca; class Gastropoda; family Planorbidae; genus Biomphalaria; species Biomphalaria straminea. Next base: position 25,778,988 of record JADKLZ010003044.1, on the reverse strand, counting down.
CAATGTCTCGAAAACAAAAATGATGAAAAAGGAACCAGCGTCTCCAACATCTTTGAGTATGAAGAGTGATGCGGACCAAACAGAGTCCCCTCAGTGGATCAGCCCAGTACGATCTGGTTCCAAAAGAAAATATTCCGGGATCTTCTTCCATGAATCCCCTGATAATTCAAGACGAAGTTCTCCCCCTTTCAGATATCACAAGAACCAAAAATCCTTGCAGCGTACTGGGAAATCGTACGACGCCCAAGTCAGGGAGTTGAATACCCAGTATGGTTACTCTTCGGCCGACAAGTCAACAAAAGATGCGCTATCTGAAAGTTATAGCGCAGGCAAAGAGAAACATCAGTGTCATAAGAGTTCAGAGAAGACGTGTACAGAAGTTACCCCTTGTGGTATCCGTTCAGCAAGGACAAACGTTTCCCCCACCAACGAACCTCGTAGAGATTGCATGGAGAAGTGCGTACAATGTATTGAACAAGGTGCCGCCAGAAGAACCCTTTCTGTAGATGAAATTGAAGACAAAAAAGCATTAGATAGAAAAACCTCTACAAATTTATCGTTTGCCAAAACAATAAACAACCTGAAAGCTAATTCTTCAACACAAGTCGATGGCTTGCGCCTCCCTAGACGACTTACGTCTGACATGAAGCGAGTGAGTATACAACCCTCTCCATTATTTCAGCCTCTCTTTCAATCCATTTTTAGTGGATGCGTCTCTGACACAAAGACAAGGGTCAACTCAAAAAGTGCCACCCTTGCTGGTTACGGAACGAGCAGTGATCCAGAAGATAATCTTGATCAATTTACCCGATGGAAAAACAGTAAAAGATCGAAAGATTTAGAGCTGAGGAAAAAGAAAGGAGAAGATAAGGTTACAGCCTCTTCTTATTATGGCACTATTCGTTCTGAAATTTACCAAAGCAAGGACAGAGACTTAAGATCTCAAAGAGATAACGAGGATCATAGGGCGAAAAGTAAGCGTTCTACTCTGATAGAAGATGCCCCTTCGCTTGATATGAAAAAAGGCTGCGCAAAGAAAAATGAGTGCTGCTTGGATAGAAATGAAACATTTCTACGGAAACAAAAAGCTAAAAGTGGAAGAGGAAATTGTTCATATCTTTCGGATGGAAGCCACCTTCTCTGCCGCGACTGCAAGAATTACTCGGATAAAACACCTCAGGAATTAAGCAGTGCTATGAAAGAGGTAACCTGGAGAGATGATCACGGAAGAAGCGTGTGTTTGTCTCCACCGAGCGGGTCTCACCACAGCAGGCGAGATTATCCTTCAGATTCTGCTCACCAAGTTTCACGAAGTCGAAAGTTTTCCAAAGACAGTGGCAGCAGAGTGGACGCAGTCGCAAGTGGACGATCAGACAACGGATTTCCAGTGAGCAGTCGAGGACGACCAGCGTATAAGACAACGGATGATCTCGATGGCTACTTGACAGACGAGGACTACTACAGCAGCAAGAGCTGCTACTCCTCCTACAGGACGTCTTCTACGTCACCCTATCAAAGAGACAGAGCAAGACGCGTTGACAAAGTAGGCTTCCAAAGATCATACACTTCGGTGCTGCAGCCGGCTGGAAGAGAAGGCCGAAGCGCTAAGTATATCCCAAATTCCTACTCATTGAGAAAACAGCGTGACATCTCAGAAGAGAAGTGTACGCAGTCAAAGTCCGCTAGGCATTCGTTAAGCCGCGCTAGTTGCGCCTCGGATATTGACATGTACAGCACTTCCAGTTATTCAGACAATCAGCGACCTCTGTCACCAAAGTGTTGCGCCGTCCATAGAACGGCGAGCAACAGCCCCGAATCCTATTATGACTGTCAATCAAGACGTTTAAACGACTCATGTCAAAGTGAGCCGCACTCATGTAATTACAGACATCATGACACCTGTCGGAAACGACTGCATGGAGAGACAGCCTTTGAAGCCTACGCAGGAAAGAAGAAAGATAAAGATGATAAAGGAAAGAGCTCCGACGCCAAGAAAAAAGGCCCCTCTGACGAGTCGAAAACCTCATCGAAAGAAAAGAAAGACAAGGGCAAAAAAGGAAAAGAAAAAGACATGGACTCCGCAAGTGACGCTGGACATAGGCCGATATCAGAGATCTCACTAGAACGTTCAGCCTCAAAACATAGTGAGGTCAAGATTGGAAAAGAAAAGGACAAAGGTGAAGCCCTGAGTCGAAAAAGCAGCAGAAGTGAAATGGACATGAAAGGGGAGGAGGAAAAAACGAAAATTGGGAAATCATTTTCTACCAGTTTCGCGCCCAACACAGAATCACCGCCTTTGTCAAAGTCGGAGAAAAAGAACAGCAAAAACCTGGTAAGTTTTATATCTGTTTCATGTGAAAATTTTTTCAACTTGGCATTGTCCTTTCAGATCAACGAGAAGAGAGATTTAGATACAGAGACACATACAACATTTTGGTTTTCAAGTTGGCAACACTTTCCTTGTTTTTATCGTAAAGAAAATGGAGCATTACTGTAGGTATCAAATCCTACAATTAGCATGCGTCTACCATAACCTCTAACAACGAATCCGACTCTTGGCCTTCACGTGCAGTACAGGAATTTCGTTCGCCGGAACTGTTTACACTAACAAGACAACGGGGAAAGGCGAGTCGCCTTCGCCTATCCTTTAATCTATTGGACAGTAGGGGCGACACACACGATTTGTCGAAAACTTTCTCCATTCCTCTCTGTCTTTTGTCTTGAATAGAACCTCTTTCAACGATGGACCGGTCGCTTTCTCAGCTTCTTCATTTTCCTGGTACTGATTCCTGAAGGAAGATTTTCGCAAGACTCGAGGACCTTGTAATATAGCCATGGAGGTTTAGATTGCGTTTTTTTTTCAATAGTGGGCAGGGCATCGTTTCAACAAGTCTTTTGTTTTTCTAGTTCAACGACAGACATTTTGTTTCAATAAGTCTTTTGTTTTTCTAGTTCAACGACAGACATTTTGTTTCAATAAGTCTTTTGTTTTTCTAGTTCAACGACAGACATTTTGTTTCAATAAGTCTTTTGTTTTTCTAGTTCAACGAAATACATTTTTTTTCAATAAGTCTTTTGTTTTTCTAGTTCAACGACGGACATTTTGTTTCAATACGTCGTTTGTTTTTCTAGTTCAACGACAGACATTTTGTTTCAATAAGTCTTTTGTTTTTCTAGTTCAACGACGGACATTTTGTTTCAATACGTCGTTTGTTTTTCTAGTTCCATGACAGACATTTTGTTTCAATAAGTGGTTTGTTTTTCTAGTTCAACGACAGACATTTTATTTCAACAACAAATCAATGGTGCATTGCGATATTCGTACTACTACGTATTTTCTACTTCAACTAGGCGAAAGATTTACTAAACATACTTTGCTTTTAAAGAAATATTTATAAGGCCAGTAGAAAACTATTATTGTTACTTGAATTAAATATTTCGCCCACAGCATACTAACAATAAAAAATATATTTCGATAATTAGAAAGAACATGACAGGAAAGGTGAAGCGTTCTTATTTTTAGCGGCCGAAAGAGGAATAGCCACTATTAGATTTGTATGGTCTGTCTGTCTGTCCGTCCCGCTTCGATCCACTAAACTAGAAAAGGCCGACAAAAACCTTTATCAGCTATTGCCGTTATTGAACATCCGACATCGTGATATTTTAGATCTTTCAAAGTTCTGATGCAACGGCTACTTTTTTTTTCTTTTCTGAAAACGAAAAAATTAATTTTTTAAAATCAACTATGCAAGCAGTTTTTTCATACCAATAAACCATTTTTACAAATATTCACCATTAGTAAAACAAAAAAAAAAAGGGGGAGGTTATAACTAGCTTATTTAACACAATAATGCGCACGGTTTTAGATTTGTTTTTAAGAAAACAATTCTTTTAATTGTATGACTAGATTAAAATTTTCTGTCATACAAACAACTAGATCCAAATGTTTGTAATACTTAAACCAGTTTCAAGTCAATTTCGTTTTGCTTTGTAGTACACTTTCGGTCATGTGGCCCGCGTCACGATTGTCGGTAATTGAAATGGCCCGCAGGTCGAATTAGGTTGGGCATCACTGGACAAAGGGACAGGTAAAGGTGAGGTAAAAACATCATTTAGGACAGAATTACATATAACTATATCTTCATAACTATCAGTTCATTTAATACATATGACCATTAACAATGTGATAATAAATAAATCTCCGTATCCTTTGGTATCAGGTCGAACTAACAATACAACAGTATCGGCAACACTTTCAAAATTAGCACATCTCTTCTTTTCCTAACGACGGATATACAGTTGTACTTGTTGATAGTGTCTAATTTTCTTTGTAAAAATATTAAAACCTGGCCTTTTTACCTGTCTGAGTGGACCCCTTCGTCGTCCGATTTTGAGTTTCCGTTTCCACACCATCATCATCATCAAACAACATTTGAGTGAGGGCTTGAGAGGCTCAAATCCTCTCTTGCAAAATAATACCTGGACAGAAACCCTTCTATCTTTCGTTGTTCATACACGTCAACATACAGGTCGAGGATTTTTGGGTTTCCCAGATCTGTCGAGGCGGAGATCAGCAAGTCTGGGGCAGTCAAACAGAATATGATGCACGGTGTCCACTTCCTCCCCGCAGCGGGGCACCGTAAATCGAAATTTGGCTATAGCCGTGAGAAATATGAGCCAATAGGACAGTTTCCACACCAACTGTTTTTGTTACGATACCTTGTTTAACTTATATTTATTCCCAACAAGATCACATTTAAAGTTTGGTCAATATATTGAAAATAAGTAAGTTTATTTCGAGATTCTGTGATGTATTATACCAGATTTGTCAGAATAATCAAAATTGCGGTCATCATTTTATCATTAAAAAAACATCAATCAAATGGATGTAAATAGCATCTTATTCTCTGCTGTTTTCTTGAACAGGACAATTCCTCTCCATCAAAGCTGTTTGATGAGAAGCCGTACGATGAAAAGATGTACGGTGATTACCCGAAACTTTCTAGTGAGAAATATTATCCATCGAAATACACCCCGTGTCCACCCAACACCTCGACGATTAGAAGTAACTATGGTAGTCCACTGTCCTATGATTCAGTACCCTCCAAGTACTCCAAATACTCCACACCTGCCTCGTTCCACAAGAGCGACGTCTGCCCCCCGTCCACCTACTCGAGGCCACAGTGTTCATCACCGATCGCCAGAAAGATACCGGAAATGCAGGTGTCACCGACTTCAGTGAAACAGCCCTCCAATAACAATTCCTTCTACCAGTCTGGTATGGTCAACGTTTAGTTTAGATCTTGTCACTAGAACTTAATGGGTTTCGTTCTTGTAGCTACTCTGCGAAATAATTATTATCCCTAGAGAACAGAGTTCTTGACAACAGGTAGCTAGGGACAGGACCATGGCTGTTATCACTTTTACACATCAAAGCCAAATTAAACTAGAAAATATAAACAAATACTTAAAAAACATACAAAGCTTATATCAAGTGTAGTTGTATTAATTAGTCATGTAATTAAATGTGTATTAGATCTATACTAGCAATACTGATCTGCGCGATTAGACATATTTTTTTTACCAACCGTTTTTATTGAGCGCAATTTCTTGGTTTTAACTTTCTCAATGCGCTATGAACCTCTTTTAGGAAGGGATGGAGAGAAGGGTTGCTTGATTTAGTGAATAAACATAACGCTTTGGCTATGTTCAGTTTCTTAACAGAAAATACAAAATATTTACATTATAATGAAGGTTTTATAAAATCGCCGAAATCACAAGTTTGTGAACGAGAATAAATTTACCGTTGGGGTTCGACGCATAGTTAGGAAATTTAAAAAAAAAATTGTCGCATGGCTAAACATAAGTTGAGCACCGCTGATATAGTCACCAAATCATATGACTAGCAAAGTTAGATGTATAACTAGTCGTATGATAAGAAGAGATGAATATACAACTAGTCAAGTAACTATACGATGATGAAATGAAGTCGTTAAGAAGACTGTATACTTTTTCCATTTTGATGTTTAAGGATTTTGGGACATTGAAATTTTTAAAACGTAAAATATTTTATGCAATTTGAGATTTTTTTCTTCAACAACTGTACACCATCCCAACCACTAAGAAAAATAGGCCTACACAATTCCTTGAACAATTAAATCAAATGTTATTTTCATAAATACATTTATATAAACTAAAAAATAAAAATAATAAAATAAAGTTGATTAGTTCTCGTGGGTGTAGATTATATTTTATTATTATATATTATTATTAAAAATATAAAATAATATACATACATACTTTAGCTCCATGATTTTTAAATTGGTATTTTTAGTTTGAAATAATGAAATTTTACTTTAGTACCGAATCCTTATTTATCCTGTGCTTACTTTGTGTCTAGATAAATTTCCTAAAGGTACTGTTGTCTACCAGAACGCTCTGCGCTATGCTTGCTTCAATGGCGTCCGAGTTTGCGTGGGTGTGAGGGTACTTCTGGACGCCTCCTGCAGAATTGGCTTCGTGCAACTTATATCGCCACTAAATGAGGTATTTACACACAGGCGTGTTCTCTTGAACAAACAATTATTACAGGAGCTTCATTAGTGTAATTTTCCCTGTATGCATATGTCCCTGGCGTCTAAAAACTGATAAAGACAAAAAGCGCGGTTAGAGTATTTGTTCACTTTGTTGTTCTACCATAGTTTCTTTTTGTGTGACAATACTAATTGCTTTTTTATGATTATATGCCATTTGCAAAACAGTTTTAGAAGTCTACTAAACGTAGTTCTATGTTATAACTTCATTGCCACAGGAGCCACAGTCATACTGTTAGCAATAAGTATAATTCAATACAGGACAAAGTAGCTTGTGCTTTTTTATTCTAGCTCTTAAATAAGGAACTGGTCCGATGTACAGATAGTCCAATAAACCGGAATCGAGTGTATGCAATATTATATAGAGCGGACGCCCGCATTATTTGTTGACCATTTGTCTTTGCTGACCTTCTTTTCTCAACATATTTCAGTTCAGCGTTCTGTTGTATAAATCTAGAAGCAAGTGTTGTTGCCTTGATTGGTTAATCATTACTTATTTGTGTTGCAGAAAAAAAACAAACAAGGGAATGCTTTACTCCTTGAGTTTCCTTAAGCTGGGACTATATTAAATGTTAGTCTTCTTATTGGTGTGGTGGCTAAACTTTCCATAAGATGATAATCACGTTCGACTATTATTATTATAGCTTTTATATAGCATTACTTTCATGCTTATAGCATGCTCAGAGCGCTTTGGTCCAATCTCATTTGTGGACCAGTGGGGGGGAGGGGGTATCTAGGAGTTGGTTTCCCTTGCTGCCTTTGGGCGCTCAGTAAACACAACTCTGCCCGAGTCGGGTGTCGAACCTCGAGCCCCCTTCTAGGTAGCCAAGCAAGCAAGCTCAAGCCGCACTTAGCCTCTCGACTACGCTTCCCACTCGTCACATTCGGCTAGCATTGATTGCTAATGTTAAGTTGCTACGTTACCCTGTGACAATACATAAATACCGCCTTCTTCCATTGATTAATTTAAGTTCTCATTTGGCGGTCCGGAGCCCGTTGTCTAGCTTGACGTTGTCTGTGCTTAACATGAATTTTACTTTCTAGTAAATAATGATACATTTTCTTCCACTGTTAGGTGACTTATCTAGGGGGGGGGGCTATACCGGTGAACAATACACCAGAACAGATTTGAGTTTTGGAACAAGACAAACGTATGACGTAACATTATATCTTAGGAACACCTGTAGGACGTAATCATCATCTTTTTTTTTTAAAGTAACGTCTGTATTTTATAAGATACTAGCCATATGTTACCCGCGGCCCGCGGGTCTTAATTTGCATATCACTGTCATGTATTGTGGGAAGCGTGGTCGAGAGGCTAAGTGCGGCTTGATCTTGGCTTGCTTGGCTACCTAGAAGGGTGCCCGAGGTTCGACACCCGACTATAAGCATGAAAGTAGCGCTATATAAAAGCTTTAATAATAATAATGTAGTCACTAAGAGTGTTTTGTAAACAACTGAAATAATAATGTTATAAGTAAAACGAATGCGGAAGGCGTAAATGTAAAAATTTGTATTAATGTAGCTATAAAATTAGCTAATCGACATAATTCCATTTTTTCAAATAAATATTTGTAGACCTACATATATTTGATTCAAATTGGAAATGAAAAGACTTTATTTTGTAGCAGTTTATCTGTGGGGTCAGTGCATTTGTCATGGTGTAGATTGATATATTGAAGAATGTATTTTTTTTTTCAAATTATTATCTATAAAGTGCAAGTTAATAAGTAGATCTAGACTTTCTTCATTAAAAGTATAGTCAATCGTATATCTTAGAGAGTAAAATATTGAACTCTCAATGATTTAAATCTAAAAATAACGCGAAATAGAGTTTATTGAATTTATTAGTGAAAAGCCTACAATGTTTTTAATTTTATTGAAAGCCAAAAGTTCATGACCTCAATACGCGTTGCCTTGGTGAATACTGTAGGCGTGTAGAGTAGTCGACAAAAAGCAATACAATATATTGTAAAATGAAATCAAACTCGAGAATGTAATAGTTTATATAACATCGTTAGTTCAATTTTATGTAGCTCTAGATCTAGAATCTAAGCAATTTCAATGCAACAGCAATCTAGTCAATAAATAAAAACTTTAAGCCTATTATATTAAAAGACTATTAACACTGTGAACTCGACCTAGATACATAAGCATCATTTGATGTAAGACACATCAGCCGTATTTCGTACGTTATCAGGTCTAAATGCGCATAAATAAATTTGAAAGAAAAAATAGTAAATTGAAATAAAGACTTAAAAGTAAACCGAAACGGTAGTTGTAGTCTTAAATGCTTCGAAAAATACAATGAAAAGTAAATTGTATTATGTAAGTAGTTTATTACTGAAATAATATGCTTTTATAATGTACGATATTATAATTATGACCTATGACGTTCATTTAATTTGTACCACTGCGCGCTTCACATGTAGGCCTAATAATGCCGAAAGTTGGGGGAAAAGTATGTCAAGACGTTTAAAGCCATTTAGATCTACATTTAGAGCGAACGATTTTACATAAAAAAAAGTTTTGTAAACTCAAATTTGAAGGCTAATTTTCATTAAATAATGAAATGATTAGACACTAATATGTATGTTCATGTGTGAAAGTAAAAAATTGTGTTTTCTTGAATGAGAACTCATTTAGACCTAGCTAGACCTAGTCATTGTCATCTGTGCGCATGCGTGACCTCTCTGTCTTGTGTTGTCACGAAGTCATAGTTTTGTGACCTAGATTTATATGATATAATGCTTTCATAGAGTTGGTCAACTTTTTTTTTTGAGGGTATTATGTCTGTTTTAGGGCTACAATACATACACTACGACCTAAGTTAGTACCCAAGGAACATTTCTGCCAAGTTTTATCAAGATTGGTCAAGCGGTTTTGATTTCCATTCGGCTCATTCATACATACATACATACGCCTTTCTTTTCCTTTTATAGTATAGATAAGGGAGAGAACTGCTATAATGCTTCAGAGTTTAAGAGACAAACAGATCACGGGGTTGGATAATAACAACATGCCGCCACTTTGTATTTATCAAATCCTTGATGTATTCAGTCAAGACGGTCC
>JADKLZ010003044.1:25726160-25749175 GCA_021533235.1 Biomphalaria straminea | reverse complement strand
AGACTAAAGCTTTTATAGTGTACTTTTATAGGTGAGACTAAAGCTTTCATAGTGTACTTTTATAGAGGAGATTGAAGCTTTTATAGTGTACTTTTATAAGTGAGGGTAAAGCTTTGAGCTCATCGAAATCTCTTCTAAGCAAGAACTAAGCAAGAACTAAGTGAGGAAGGAGAGAGACAAAAAAAACTTCCGATTTGTTTTAACTTTTTCGTTTATCTTTATCAGATCTTTGAAAATAACACGATCTTATGACTTGAGAGATTTTATTAGTCCCTGAATAATTTACAATAACGACATTAATGTTACTAAAGTAAACGATAGCCAAGGCACGCCCACTCCTCCCCTTCGCGGGACAGACGCAGACGCACGAAGATGGGGGAACCTTCTCCTCCCCTCGTAACGACGGTCAGAAATACCTCCCTTATTAGGCCCTCATTCTTTCAAGTGCTGCGGGGCCAGCTCAAAGGCGCGCATCTGAGACCACATGCTGCAACTTCTCTGGTTGTTTCTCCACTGACTCGCGTGACACTATTTGGGAGACACCGCAGTAGTAAAGCCGTGGCTAACAAAAGATAATCTCATTACCAGGTTACCTATGAATAGGTGTAGCTTGTAGTTCAGCCCCCCCCCCCCCCCCAATTAAGTTTTACTACCAAGGGAAAAAACTCAGATATAACCATCGATCTGTTGATGGGTTTGGATCAAGAAAAAAAATCACCCCTTCCTAAAAATGTCTGGGTCCACTAGCGATCCAAATATACCCATATCTGTTTCTCTCCTAAAAATCCCCTTGGAAACAGAGGGAATACATGTTTGAATCGCTGTGAAAATCTCCTTTGACTTAATCCTCACAAAAAGTGTACGATTTATGACAGCTTCTGGGCGTGACCGCTAGCATTCCATATGTCAACATGACCTCAAAATCCAAGTGGTCGAGAGACGCCAACAAGGTACTGGAGGAATTTCAGAAGTTTGTTGAGAAGGAAGAAACGTTCCGTCTCAAGGCTCACACTGAGGAATGGAACCTGATGTCCTCCATCATCTACAGCGTGGCTTTAATTACTACCATCGGTAAATAGTTTGAGACTCCGCAGTTTTCAATACTTGAAATGCACCAAACACCAAATCTAACCACGAGAATTCATTCGTAATGTCTGCAAGGGCTGCACATGTTTTCATGCGCATTTAAGATTTATCTACATGTTCCATAATGTCTTATCTTGTCTTATATAATACAGACGTTACATCAAAAAGAAGATGATTGTGCCCTACACGTCATGCATTTAGTCAAGAAGGTTAACCAATGACTTAAATTCTGTCAAGTTTATTGGTTTTCCTTGTTGGCTCAGGCAACCCATGCCATGCTCTAATAGCACTAGGGAAGAAAGAGAATTTGTGCTAACTGGTCCTAGCATATACATGTATTTATATTATATATAAATTCAGGTCGTTCACCTTTTTTTTAAATAAATGAATTTAAAAGAGGATCCCCTAGATCAAAGGCGTAGTAGACAAAACGTGTAGCAGGGGGGCTCTCCCTTTTCAATGAATATCACATAGAAATATAGGCTGCCAGAGTGTGGCGGCCGGGGCAGCATTTCCCCCTTTCCCTTCTCATTACGCCTCTGACCCAGATAACCATTTCTTTCTCCTCCCCACCCCTTTCCAACTGGTCCAGACAAATGATAGGATCAGAGCTCATTCAGAAAGATCAAAGCATGAAATTTCGTTAAACAAAAACAATTTGTACAAATATTTTGTAATCGCAGATTGTTACTGTAGACCAGTGGTTCCCAAACTTTTTTGTCTCGTGGACCCCTTGACATGTTTTCTGGTTTTCCGTGGACCCCCTGCTTAAGTTATATTGAATTTTTGAAAATTCATCGATTTCAAATTACACATTTTGTTTAAATACTTTCCAACCATTGACATGAGGAGTGAAAAAGTAATTTAGAACTACATTTTAAGTTGAATTCATGTTTTGTACAATAAAATTATGAACAGAATTGAAATTTAAACCCATTATGTGACAGTTAATATTTATCGTTATCTATCACTAAACACATTGGACATTTTTTTGCATTAAAGGTTTGCAAACTCGACTTCCATTGCTACGGAGATTATTTTTCATAAAGAGATTTGTTGTTTTAGTAAAAGGTTTCACAAAGAGCTGTTTTTCGTGGATTTCTTGAGCCATAATAATTTGAATAAAAAAAACATCATTACCAGACTTACATTTGAAGAAATAAATATTTAGCTTTATTCCAACAGAGCTCTTGAATTTAGTGAACTCTTCTACAAAATACCATTGCGCTAACAGAGTTTTCATGGATTGTTCTCAGAAAGCCACCACAAACGAAGGAGCTAAAATACTAATTGAATGGCCCAATGGAGAAACAATAATTTATCATCAACTTCTCAATGTCAGGTCAAAGATAGATTTTGTGGGTGTATTCTGAACTTTATCTTTGAATGTTGGAAAGTTTTGCGAACCTTTATCTTTTATTAGGGTGGCATCAAATGATTCTCCAACTTAATTGGTCTCATAGCATCATAAAAAAATGGCACATTAACACTCTCTTGATTGACAAGGAAGTAATGAAGTTCAATTTCAAATACTTAACGCCTAATGCTGAGAATTAGTTCTGCTGTAATTTGGTGCTTTGTGATTCAACTGATGAATGTTCTTGTAATTTTCTCTTCACATTTGAGCATGTAATTGCGTATTTAGCTTCTCATAACTGCATTGATAACAAATTGAAGATATTCCTACAATATAGATCTACTACTTTTTAGTTACTTAGTGTATTAGTAACACCAAGGTACACTATCCGTAGTAGGACCCAACCATGAAAGGTGCCCCATTTGTTGCTCTGATAAAATAGTTACAGGTTTTGCCTTTTCTTCGAACGATTCCTTCAAAACATCAAATGTGTATTCGACTTTATTGTCAATTATCAGTTTTAAAAAAAACGAAATTTTGTCGTGAATTTCTTTATCCATAAATAAACGAACATGTGCCCAAAAAATGCTTCATTACAGGCACAATGCGGTTCATAAATAGACATTTCAACAATTTGTTGCTTAGAAGAATTCTTAGCAAATATCATATGCAGGTTTATATACAAAGTAGTTTTAAAAAATTCAGCGGCTGGCTAAATCGTTAATTATTTTTAGCCAATTGTATGTCGTTTTCATAATTTTGCACGATATTTTAAGACACAGCAAACCATTATATTTTCCTTAAAATTTGAAAGCAAATATTTAGTCAATTGTAGATCTTTTCTCAACTTTATCATGGAGTGTTCAATAGTTTTTCCAATCTTATCAGGGTGGCTTTGTCTCCAACGATCCTCCAGCTTGGGTGGTTTCATGGTGTCATTACATAAAATGTTGTTAAATAAAAGTCACATAGGCAATATAAGTTCGATTACAAATTAAGAAAAAAAAATGAAAATTAACACCATCGTGTATTTTATATTTAGATTCAGCCATGTTAAATATTATTTATCTCTAGACCAAATTAAGCTATTTGAATGAGGTATTAAAAATTAAAATATGTTTTTCATTCCAATTATATAATAAAACTTTAATGGCCTAGCTATAATAAAGTATAAATAATGTATATTTGTATGATATAATAGGTGTTATCTTTAATATGAGATTTATATTAAACTCAATTCCTTCTTAAATGAGATCCACTCTCGTGGACCCCCATTTGCATGTCATGGACCCCCACTTATTTATTTCACTTTCGTGGACCCCTTGGAAGTCCTCGTGGACCCCTGGGGGTCCACAGGGACCACTTTGGGAATCACTGCAGTGTAGACCTATTAAAAATTTAATTTGATACAACTATAGTTGATAGAAGCTTTGTCTTGTTTCGCTTTAAAGTATTATTTACGTTTTTCTAGTTCATACAATGAACTTACAATATATGTTTTGTTAATGTTATATTCTTTTGTATTCTATCAGGTTATGGAAACCTAGCCCCGCTTACAGACGAAGGCCGCGTGGTGACGATCTGGTATTCGCTTATAGGCATCCCTCTTACGCTCCTGTACCTTACTCGCATGGGCGCCATCATGGCCAGGTTGTTCAAATTAGTGTACAACAAGATTTGTGCTTTCTGCTGCAGAAGGATCAGGCCCGCCAAGGATTACAGCGACACCTCCAAGCGAGTTCCGGTCCTCGTCACGTTTATCGTGTTAATAACGTACGTGGGGGCTGGCGCTGTCTTGTTCCAAGTGCTGGAGAAGCGGTGGGACTTCATCAACAGCGCCTACTTCTGCTTTGTCACCCTCAGTACCATCGGGCACGGGGACTTTGTCTTTGGGTTCGACGAGATCAGCCTTGACCCTTGGAAGCAGCTGATCTGCGCCGTCTATCTCATTCTCGGGCTTTCCTTGGTGTCGATGGCTTTCAACCTGCTTCACGAGAGTATCTTGGTCAAGTACAGAATTATGACTAGAGGTATTGGAGGCCACAAAGAGGGGGATGGCTCGGATTCTGAGCGATCATCGTCTTCTCTATAACTATTAGTGAACACATTTAATGAGTGCTATTTTTGTATCTAATGTGAGTAAAATCATAAGGCTTGGAAAAGAATCACAGTAACGAATCGTTCCAGCCTAATAAAAAATATAATAATGATGGCAATGTCTTTGATTTATTTACAGGCTTAAAGCCGATTTACCGATTCTTGACAAGTTACGATGTATAAGATTTATTTTAAAATTACGCCAAACGTTGCGTCTGAATTGTTGTTATCCATTCTTAGTTGAAGCATTTTGTTTTTAAATATATATAATTTGTAATTTGTGTCAGTCAATATTTTTGTATGATCTCACATTAAATTCGTTGAGAATGTCGAGATTTGTACTAAGAAAATCCATAATGCTTGAGCTAATTGTTAGTTTGTACTGAACTTGAAATGTGAAAGTGTGACCTAGCGAGAGTTTACTTATCAAATTATCAGACAGACTCATTATGGCTGCTTCGTCGTGCGCTACACGCTCTGGATGGTCTCGATGCTCCAGGGTTTGAAACCGACTGGCCGATTCACCCGTCGTCCTATTGGGTTCTGGGCTAGGATGTAAGTATCTGAAGAAGCATCCGAAACATGTAAAACAAATTGAAAATAAACAACAAATTGTCGTCTAACCGATGTTGGATATAGACCTAGATCTGTAGCCAAATTTAAATTTATTTCATTTTTTTATTTTAAAAAGTTGTAACGGTCAAACTAGAGTGTCCCCCGTGTGGCCAAAGATCTAGTAATTCTTTTCTCAGCGATATACATCTAGTGTTAAATTTCTAATAAAATCGTTTAGAGCCTTTTTTGAGATCAGCGCAAGATAAACGATCGGGACAAGGTAATGAGAGAGAGAGAGAGAGAACTGGTCCATGTGTGGCAGAAGGTTTGTCCTTGTACGGTACGGGGATAAGGCGACCTTACAACTCACTGCACGCTTCCTCTTCCTCTAAGGGTATAATCTCAGCATGTTTTTTTTTTTTTTTTTTACAAATGGGGTATCTGATTCGATAGCGGTAGGTCACAGCTGGGGCTGCGCAGCCACGGCTAATACTGCATTCCTTACTAATCTTCGGACTCGAAGACAAGTCTTATTATTATTATTATTATTATCATGTTTCTTCTTCCAAGCTGTTTCCTGGTATGGACAATGGTTCCATGATTTAGTGATCAGTAATTCTTCATTAAAAAATTAAGTTTCCCTTTCAAACCTTATGATCTTTGGGGCAGATGATGTAAAACTCATTTGTTTCTGTGGTCTACGATTTACCAGGGTGTCACGTGGCCAGCACAACGACAAACTGCATTTACTTTTCCCCAACTAATGTCAGGTACCCATTAGAGCTGGGTGGACTCAGGACTTCCTAAAAAATCCCGAAAGTAAAAACCACCGACTTGAAGAGGATTCGAACCAGGAACCCTCGGTTTGGATGTCAAGAGCTTTGACACTCAGCCACCGCGCCTCAAAATTCTATCAATTACGGGCGGAGTAATTTACGGGTACAAAGTGTGTGTAGTGAGGGGACAGTATTTAATGATGAGATGCAAATGTGATTCAAAGAAATGATTTGTTTAATACATGTACTGCGCTTTACTGGCCTTTCACTGGAGGAATAAAACAAAAAAAGGTTTGGCGGCCAATAAGTTTATGGTTAAGAATGAGAGCTTCTTAAGGATGAACAAAAAAAATGACGAGATGTTATTGTAATGTTGGCTGTTTCACTGAGTATACAAAGGGCCATAAAGTGTAGGGTAGATGTGTTTCATTCTACATTGGGATGTGTATTGCGTTTGTGTGTGGGGTCGGTATAATGCAGTGTTAGTGCATACTATATACTACGGGGTTTCGACCGTACAACAGCACGGGTATCTGCTCGTATTTATATATTTACTTTTCCTCCAAATGAACTCAAGATTCTAGACCTCAATCTCACTTCCATGATAACACCAAGTACTTTCCCAGGATCTAGGGTTTCGAGCCTCTTCGTGTTAAAATACTTCCTTCTAATATCCTGCTGTCTGTGAAGATGTACTGTACAGTGAGGTTATAGTTAAAAGTGTAACACTTTAGTCAGTAAGGGCTTCTCACTTCTTGGTATAAAGAAGTATGTGATATAGGTATGGCCAATCCTAAGTCTGGACATGTTCCTACTTCTAAGTCCTTTCAGACCTTGAGTGGTGGATCTCCGCGTCATATCCGCCGCAATTAAGTTTCAACGCATTTTGGAATTCTGTTTCTTAAAAATATATGTTATTAAAATTATCTATACTCTGATGCTCCTTATTCTTTTTAAGACATTGGTAATTGAAGTAATAAAACAGTCTTCATACTTGGATTATATTTAATTGTAACTATTTGCATGACCATCAGCATATGGATAAATATTATTATATTGTATTCTTAATACGTAATAAACTTTGCTAAAACACGCCTCAACGCAGCGATCTTTGTTCTGTAAAATATACGTACGGCTAGAGAGCGGAAGTGTGTGATATATCTTATTCATTTTGGGACTTTGCGTATTATAGCAACTTGGATACTTTTGTTGTAACAACTTGTATGACCAGCAGCTTATGGCTGGACGTCATTCTATCTAATTCTTTATAAGTAATAAACTTTGCTGGCAAACAAAGCATTAAACAGAATTTCTCTCTCTCTCTCTCATGAGAGTTACGACAGCAGATTAGAATATTATTATTTCGATATGTATATCTACATATGTGTTTGAATAACATAACAATGATATGAGTAATAAGCGGTCTACTACTTAGGATTTACTGTAGATAGTTTGACTCGCTAAATATGTCAAATGTTGATGCATCTTCTACATTTCTTACAGTAGACAAGTAGGAGTAAGTAAACATTATTGTACGACTATTGCTTAGGTTGTCCTCTCAAACAGAAATCTAGTGTTCCAGAAGTAGGACAAACTCCTGTTGCAAGGAGATGTGAAACATGCCCACTGAAATAAATGAGATTTCTTTTTGTAATGAAAACTCTGATTCTCACAGCTTTCAATTTATGAATGATTTAATGCTGGGAATAAAAGCAACAACAAAACAAACAAATAAAGTCAGCAACCATAGGTGTCATTACAATTATTTATTGGTGTAAACTAAAATGACAATTACAATATAAATGAAAACATTTTTAATTTAAATTCAGTTGCTACATAAAGAAATAAAACATCTTTAATATCGAACATGTTTTTTTCTGAACAAATGAAAACGTCCAACAATTCAACTGTAATCAATATTATTTCAATTTTAATTCCAATGCAAAGTAATATAATAAACTATGTAATGGGATTTGATAACTTTCACATGTGGGACATGTGAATTCTTGTCACCTGCATGTCTGCAGGGTTTATTTAGTCTGATATCATCTAACTGTTTAGAATGTTATGTAACATTATTCTATCGACCAAGACTAATTGTAAATGACAATTTCCATACTAGTCCATATATCGATTGGTTGATAGTTAAACTAATTGGCAAGGCTTATTAGAACTGTTATGATAACTTACTGTTGAATTTCTTTATTTGTGAGTCAGAAACATTTGACTATTAGAGTAAGTGTGTGTTGTGTTAGAGACTTAGTTTGTATTTTAGTTAGATAGAGACGCACCATAGTAGACACATTCTGAACGGGTCTAGTGACGCTTTGACTTAGTTGGAGGCTACTTAGAGACAGAAAATCAGTTGGTGATATGATTCTATAGTGTTGTGACGTATTGTATCGACCGAGTCATCGACTGTGGCCTTTGGTGAATTAAACTTTATTCAAACTGTTCAACGAAGTGTCAGACTCGTCTCTTCACTGTTAAAATTGATGATGTCCGTCTGAAATACACCCGCACAAGACACTCATACATTTTCAGAGTAATCTGTCGTCGACAGGCATCAACAATTAACCAACAGACAGACAGGTATCCATCACAGCTGTTACTGGCTAATTCAGTCGGCTTATAAATTGTCATGTCACAGGTGACACCTCACAAAATGAGGACAGTTTACCTGACTCCAATTAGGTCACATGGTATCACACTTAGATTCCAGAGAGACGCTGATTAAAACTTAGTTCAAGGCTATAGCAGGAAAATATAAGTAAAAGGGTCAAGGGTATTGAGGTGTCACGGTTCTAGATTATTCTAAGGAAAGATGTCATAGAGGAGTAGTAGCTTGGGCTGAAGGAGAGAGGGAATGAAAGTTAGAGCCAGAAGTCGCTAGTTTGAAAGTAAATAGTAACTCATTTTTTAAAAAAAAATCATTATCACTGTTTCCTGTATCCACTGTACATACATTTATTGTTTGAAGTTTGAGTTTAAAAGAATGAAACGCTAGAAAAATAAATCAGCACTTTATTTAAGTGTTTGAACTATAATTACGCACCTGCGAATCCACATATGTCATACGTTTATTTCAGTGAGTCTTACAAACAGAAACATGGAAAGACATACATGGAATAATTAATCAAGTCAAAAAAAGCAAGAAGTATTAGTTCAGACATTTTTTACCGACGTTCCAGACAAAACATCAGTTACAGAACATGAGATCAATTTGACCAGCGACAAACCAACACAACAAAGACTATATCCAGTTCAAATCCATTATAGAGACTTTCTACAAAAAGAAATCAATCAATTACTACAACAAGGCATAACCGAACATTCGAATTCGCCTTACGCAGCACCAATCGTATTTGTGAAACGACCCAACTCTACAACACCTAGAATGTGTGTTGTTAGATAGCTAGTTTAGTTTATTGGGAATTACGCACTTTTTGGTACCGACATTGAACGCACATTTTATGACGACACAGACTGTAGGGTTAGAGGTTAAGTTTGACGTAGAGGAATTCAGTTACCGCTAGGCTCTCATGGGGATTAGACATCTTTTATCTTCTGACTAGACTGTGGCCCATCTTGTAAATAAATATTCTGTTTGAAGTTTATCTCGAAGTCAACTTAGTCATTTGAGTTTTGTTCCTGTGAGTATTCGTTCTTGTTGGTGCTTGTTTTCTTGTGAATGTCACTGTCGAATTCGCATAAGTAATTTCATCGATACAAACTACACCCAGGCACCTAGTATCCAGAAGAAGTTTAGAAATACTTCAGTTACAACTAATTCAATACAACAGAGAGAACCATTACAGTGATCATTACAGTGAAGACTTTAAGCAACTCAACAAGATCACTTGCCTAGATTCTTACTCTATATATCTCATGACACAGTTTGCTGAAGAAAAATATTTCACAAATAATTCGCGAATTCGACAGTGACCATCACAAGAAAACAAGCACCAACAAGAACGAATACTCACAGGGAAAAAACTCAAGGGGATAAGGGGATATTACCGGATTCCAATGAAAGAACAATGCAAACCATACACTGCTTTCACTACTGCATTTGGACTTTTCCAATTGAACTACGTGCCATTTGGTTTAGTCAAAGCAAGTAGTACAATTAACTGAGCAATACATACATTATTCGGACAAAGGAAAGATACTGTTTCCTATATAGACGACATATATGTATCTTTCACAAATCTTGGGAAGAACATTTGCAAGGACTAAAAGAAATATTTCATGAACTAAGACAGCATGGCTCCACTATCAAACCCAGCAAAATGGAACTAGCCATGAATGAAGTAACATTTATAGGTTACAGTCGTTTTATCAATCACTATTACTGTATCTGCATTATATATCTACTGTACATACATTTATGTAATATTATTTGAAGTTAGAGTCTAAAAGAATTAAACTCTAGACAATTATATCAGCACGTTGTTACTTCATTGTTTATTCAAGTGTTTGATTCACCTAGCTACTTAGTGTAGCTCAGCCTATCAAAAATAAATGGTTGGACTGTCAACAGCGTGTCCAAATTATCTTATGTGAAATATTTAAATGTACTTTCTAGACGATCTTAGTATCTTTAAATAAACATTTTAGATGTTCTAGAACTAGTCTAGATCGAGAGTTTAGACTCTTGGTAATCTCTACAGCTGTTACCGATTCATTGATGGTCTTCAATTTCATTCTAATTTGAGCATGACTAGATCTAAGTCCTATTCATAATTCATACATCTAGATCTAGTGCTAGTCATGGGAAGATTAAAAAAAAAAAAAGAAGCAACAAATTTCTAGAGGCTCGCAAGATTGCCAAGATGAAGAACACTGTAGACCTATGTTGAAAAGATCATGAACTAGATCTAGACTCGTCAGTGTTGTTATTTATGCACACAAGTTCTAACAAAAACAACTGTTGATATTCCTGCTATGAACATTGGAAGCTGTAGCTCTCTATTTAATGACCAGCAGGGGCGGACTGGGTATCAAAATCGGCCCGGGCATTACCGTTTTAACCGGCCCACAAATAGCATGTCATATGTTGTATCAGTGCTTTTTGTGTAAAAAAAAAATGTATTCAGTGATGGATTACCTAACTTTTAATTAGTAATAAGTTAATAAAATAAACGTAAAATACAAGAATAGTAATATTTCTCCACACATTGAAAAAGGTGCCGGTACACCATACCGGTGCATACCGTCACAAAAAAGCAGGCATATATAGGCCTATAACTATAAGTGATTGTGTATGTGTGTGTGTAATGTGTCTTCATTACATACTGATCTTTCATTATTTTGCACGTTTTTTTTTTTGTACCCTAGATAGGCTCTTCCTTTAGTTAGTGGAAAGACAGTATACACCGCCATTGACAGCTAGGGAGTCTATGTAGGCCTATGTGGTATGAAAACTATAAAAAATACAATAGCAGCATCAATGAGTTTGAAATGAATGAATTATTAAATGTTTTAGAGACTTTTTGGTATTTTATAGATTACAGACGTTACTTCAAAAAAAAATCTAGGCATGTCGTTGGTATTCCTGTCTGACACATTCCATTAAAACATTAGAGAATGCAGAACGGTTAGAGAGACACTTACTGTTAAAAGCTCTTGCTCTTCCTACTACATTCTCAAAAAACGAGAATTGTATATGAACATGACCAATAAAAATATAAATCTTCTATCATTAAATATCAGATGTTACAGCGCTATATAAAATCAGAGAATTGTTATACGAATTTCCATCATTGACTTCATAATAATCATAAAAATGTCCCCTTTTAGACCTTGTGGTCTGTAGGGCAGATGATGTAAAGGTCATCTGTTTCTGTGGCCTGCGGTTAACGAGGGTGCCATGTGGCCAGCACAACGATCAACCGCATTTACTTTTCCCATTAAAGAAGCGTGGTCGAGAGGCTTAGTGGAGCTTGAGCTTGGCTTGCTTGGCTACCTAGAAGGGGGCTCGAGGTTCGACACCCGACTCGGGCAGAGTTGTGTTTACTGAGCGCCCAAAGGCAGCACGGGAAACCAACTCCTAGATACCCCCTCCCCCCCACTGGTCCACAAATGAGATTGGACCAAAGCGCTCTGAGCATGCTATAAGCATGAAAGTAGCGCTATATAAAAGCTATAATAATAATAATAATAAAGCTGGGTGGACTCAGAGGCTCCCGAAGATCTCGAAATTAAAATTCTAGTCTTCACCAGGATTCGAATCCCGGACCACGGTTCGGAAGCCAAGTGCTTTACCACAGCCACCGCGCCTCCATGATATACTAAGTATAAATTAGCCATTAATTAAATTAAGAAAAATAATTATTTAGATCTTGATCTAGATTTGTTTGTTTTTTTAAGCATATAAAATTTTTTGTAAGCTTTAGTGTATTATTTTTAAATCTATGTTATTAAAATTAAACTAATTTGAAAATGGCAGAAAGAACTATATATTGAGCTGTGAATAAGATTTGTGGTTTACAATTTCGCGGCTATGTGTGTTAAAGGTTAATTTCTATTAAGTATTGTTAAAAGTTTACTTATCGCCACTATTTTTTTTTTGATGTGTTATATCAATGTGTTTGGTAAAATTGTCAATGGAAAAATCAAAAGTCGGGGTAGGGAAGGAGCAAAACCAAAGGGGAGTGCCATCAAAGGCCCATGCCGACCAGCAAAACGTTTAGGCCAAACACAACTTCGGAGACATCAAAGCAGTATTGAAGCCAATGCCGCTCGTAGGCCTACACAGCAAAATGTATTGTCTAACGTTTTGCAAATGATGATATGCACAGTGTATAGTGTACATTTTTTGATATGCTTATTGAATTTCAAACAAAATTAGTTGTAAAAAAAATAAATAAAATAAAGCTTGTTCGGGCATGTACTGTAACTTAACCACTGTAACTTTTTTTTAAAAGTTGTTTGCATTAAAAAAAAAATTGGTTGGTCGCGACCAGACCGGCCCATTTGGTGCCGGCCCACCGGGCATTTGCCCGGTATGCCCATATAGCCAGTCCGCCCCTGATGACCAGTCAGCTAAACAAACATATACAACAATCAGTGACATTAGTCAAATTGAACAATAGCATTCACCTCTTATGTGTCCTTACTGTAATGTCTAGCTTTGCATTCAGATGACAACAGTCGTTTCGGACTTCACTTAAATTTTACTGCGATAATTGTGACACTGTGGTGAATGATGTTTTCACATCTGAACGTTCATTAAATGATAAACAATTTACCATCAACACATCTGCAGTTGTTGCCGCCTCGTAATGTGGACTAAAACCATTACCTTTCAACAATTTTTGGGAACATTTAGATCTACCGGGTGTATCAGCAAAAAATGTAACAAATGAAAATAAGTGCATTTATAAGGATGCTGAAGAAGTGCACCAGGCTTTGTATAGTAAAACTTGCCATCTTGTTAGAAAGGAGCAAGCAAAAAAAATTAATTGAACTAAAAGTGAAAATGACACTTTGGACATTGCCGTTTCATTTGATCATTTTAGACATTGCCGTTTCATTTGATCATTTTGGACATCGACGTTTCATTTGATGGTACTTGGATGACCAGAGGACACAAATCAATGATAGGTGTTAGCCGTGTCATAAATGTCAGGTTATGTCATTGATTTTCAAGTGCTATCGAGCTTTTGCCAAACTTGTAGAACAACTGATAACAGACTGATTAGCACAATCTCCTGCGCTCTACAAAGAATGGTTTGAATCCCACAAACCTGATTGTAATATCAACTATACAGGAGAGATATTTTTCTCTTGTTTCAAAACCTTTTACAATTTTTAAAATCTATAATCATTTTTATACTGACATGCATTTTTTAAATAATTTAAAAACACCATACAGTACAGTTAATTGTCTTTCCATTAACGTTTTGTTTTAAATTTTTCAGGCTCGTCTAGAAAGACGTAAACACATGTTTTTTTATAAGCTGCAATTTCAAGCGTTTCTAAAGTCTCAATAATCCAAGTCGCTGGCTGCGTTTGCTTACCTGGCAGTAGAAATAAAAATTATTTCACTACCAAAAGAAAAGCCTAAATCCTACCGCAACCAAAACAAGTTCACTTTTTTTTTAGTGAAGAAAATCTTAATTTGCTCCAAATATTCTAAATACATGAATGAAAAGACTCATACGCATTTTGAGTTGAGCCAAGTAAACATCGCTGTAGAAGTTAAGGCTCTGACAGC
Organism: Biomphalaria straminea; assembly: GCA_021533235.1. Taxonomy (NCBI): domain Eukaryota; kingdom Metazoa; phylum Mollusca; class Gastropoda; family Planorbidae; genus Biomphalaria; species Biomphalaria straminea. The sequence goes on along the minus strand of JADKLZ010003044.1, from coordinate 25,735,083 downwards.
CTTTTGTATATAGGCTTCAGAGGTTCTTCTCATAAGTCATAATTAAGAGGCGTATAAATATGGAGACTTGCTTTTTCCAGGCGTTACATTTTTTGCCTCACAAGACTTATACAAACACCAATAATCTACACCTGAAGCACCCAGATAGTGTATCGGCGTCTTATTGGTCAGAAAATGTGATACATGCGTGCAAGTATAACTTTTTCATTAGCTTAGCATCATTATGTTTTCGTATCGCTCTGGTGTAATACTTGGAATTTTTTTTTTTTTTTGTGCGTTAGTTTTGTAAGTTTTCCTACACCATTACCCCCAAGAGATATTCCGTTCTTGTTACAATCTGTAACCAAACTATGGAGTGTCGTATCCATCCTTTTCCCCACTTGATTGACACGCTCTTCTTTTGTTATAGACACATGTCCATAGGGTTTTATTTCACATACTTTATTAAAGGCTTTAGAATCACCATCTGATAACACGGTGGTGTAGCGCAGTTTGAACTTCTCTATGGATCTCCTCCACAAACCAAGCTTATAAAAAGATATATGCCCTTTTTCATAACTAAATGTGGACAAAAACATTCTGATAATCGAATAGAATAATGTTAATATATATAATATAAAAAGAACAATCTGAGCTGAACAAATTCCACATTTTCTCAAATAAGTAGAAACTATTTTCCATTTCGATATCAAAAATTATAAATACCAATAATTAATAAATCAATAATCAATTTTTAGATTGATTCATGTTTTGTTAGGTACAAAAATAGTTTCACCCTTAACATACCAAGGGGGGTCCTCGCAGGACCCCAGATAGTGATTTTTCGTGATCCTGCAAAAAGTATGGCTATTAATTTACTCTTGATTTTTGTATGTCTCCCCACACATGTTAAGATAAAGATTACGTCATTAGACTTATAAAAGGTTATTTTGAAAACACGTAAACAAATAAAAGCACGGTTGGGGTCCCGGCAGGACCCCGCTTGGTATGCTATGTTACAAATTAGGATTTTTGAATTTCTTTTTTTACAGGATGTGTACATGATAAATTTCGAAAAATGGCACGCCGAACAAGCTCTCAGGATGAGATTGCTCAGATGCTGGCTGAGTGTGATGACAGTGACCCGGAAGATATCTTGAGTGAATCTGATGAGGAATTTATTCCACAAGGAGACGTGTCAGAATCGGAGGACAATCTTGAAGTAAATTGTGAAGAAAGTGACGCTGCCAGCGACAATTCTGATGGGGATTCCGACGAAGAAGAATTTATTGCAAAATCAGGAAGAAAATGGACAAGTTCGGTGCCCCCGGTGACTCGCCGTCGCCAATGTAACATTGTCAGTGGATCAGTTCCGATCTCCTGGCCCAACGGGCGCAACTAATGCAGCAATCACAACATCTGAAGTTTTCAAGATGTTTCTTGATGATCAAATTGTTAGTACTATATGCACCTTCACAAATGCTGAAGCGTCACGTGTGGTTCAAGATTTCAATGCAAATGCTGCTCCAAACAAAATGAGAATTGGGAAAGATGTAGATCCAGTGGAAATAAGAGCCTTTTTTGGTGTGCTGCTGATTGCTGGAGCCCTTCGCTGCCGAAAATAAAAGATTTCGGAAATGTGGACAACAGATGAAAACATTCGCCGTGCAGTTTTTACTGCTGCTATGTCAAGGAACAGATTTGCACATATCCTTCAGTTTATCAGGTTTGACGACTCTATACTACGACTAACTTTTCACATTCACTCTCTGGCTTTTATAGAGTCCCTAATCAGTTCTCCAAAATTGCCCAAACACTGCTGGTATCTTCGGAATAACAATCACATCCTGTCTTTGCTTATACATGTATCCCCATGTTAATATATTATTGTTTTTAACTTTATATTTTGTATGTAAAATATTTCTTCTATATACATTAAAAAGATACATTTTTTTTTGTTGCATGCCAAACTGAGTTGAATTGGTGGACCTATGATGGAGTTATCTGCTTGTCGGGCTTATTAAATTGTCCTCGTGTTACCGGTTGTTTCTTGTTATTACTACTCTTATATTCTTGGTGCTGCGGCAGAGAGATAAGCGTTTTCAAAATATGAAGGAGGACGAAGATTGGATTCCTAACTTTATTTGAAGCGGTGGCAACAAGAGGTTGCATTGAAAAGAAGAACTGGTCATTAATTCTGTCTTATAAGTTGACTGCAAAATTGAAAAATTTTATGCTGCAAGATGACTTGTTTAAGCAAGAAGACCATGATGCGGTGAAAGTTATTTTGATGAGACAGGCTGATATCAATGGCGAAATGTACCGTAAGAAATTCCATCAAGTCAAGCCGAAAGAGAATGACTTCAGGGGATATGTGGCAGATTTGAGAAGGGCGCTAGACAACTGGATGAAGATGGCAGAGGTGAAGGAGACTGTAGAAGACATCAAGAACATGATTATAAAGGATAGATTGTTGGAAAGTGTTTCGGGAGAGGTCTATCGTCAGCTGATATTGAATAAACGTGATAGTGTTGCTACAAGTAATCGAAGGATTTGAGATTGCTGATACAACGAGATCACTATGTAAAGTAGTAAATGTTTATGTCGCCGTAGCTGCGGAAGCCACTGAAAAAATACTATTGGTGAAAAGAAGGTGATCGCATGTTTTAAGTGTCGTAAATTAGGTCATAGGTCAACTGAATGCTATGTGGCCGGAGTTGGGACGAAACCGAAGCAGGTGACATCTACACAGGATAGACCAAGACAGGTATCATGCAAATCAAATTATCGCCTCCAATCTAAATACTGAAGCCAGATAAGGCAGAGATCTTCAGCACTGGGTCAATACCTTTGGCATGGAGAACGTTGACTTTGTCAACAACGATTTAAATGTGGATGTGCATAACGGCAACAGCTCAATACTAGAAGGCGAACATTTGTATGGATTCCTAAAAGGAAAACAGCTTGACAGTTAATACCATTCTTGATGCTGTCACATGTCATAACTCTGGACCAAAATGTTTTTTTATTGATGGACCTGGGGGCACTGGAAAAAACGTTTGTATACAAGACCATTTACCATATTCTACGGGGTCGACATTTCAATGTGAAATGTATGGCATTTACAGGTATAGCATCCAATCTTTTGCCAAAATAAACGTACCTCACACAAAACATTTGGACTCAACATAAAGCGAGGATCACTGAAAGCTGATCAGTTAATAGCGGAAGTGGATGTATTTTTAATGGATGAGCCCCGCTATGCTGCGGACTTTCTACCAGACCAGCTACAAAAAAAACAACAAAAAAACAATAAGCCATTCGAAAGAGCCTATTGGAGGAAAAACAATAGTTTTGGGAGTCGAGTTCAGACAATGTCTTCCAGATCAGCCACGAGCTAACAGAAGTGAGCTGTTAGACGTATCCCTAAAAAATAAAAGGAACTATGTAGACATTGTTAATATTCTGATTTACCATAAATATGAGAGTAGATGAAGAAGAGACGGCTTTTGCCGAGTTTCTTTTAACGATTGGAGATGGTGAGCTATTATTAAATGATATGTCATCTCACAAACAAACATTATTGACGAAGTTTAGTGGATTGTTTGGAAGACAAGAGCTATGAAAAAATGAAAGACAGTGTATTTCTGGTTCTCTTAAACAAAGATGTCAATTTGATAAATTATGATAAATAAATTACATGGAGAGGAACAAGTCTATTTTAGCTTTGACTCAATCAATGATTTGAAAATACATTTCAATTGACCACAGAATTTTAAAACCCTATTGACATCGCTGATTGCCATCACATAAAGAAAAACTAAAAAAAAAACAACAACACAATAATCATGTTGCTAAGGAACCTGAATGTATCAGAAGGACTCTGCAAAGGGACGAGCCTTTGTCACTGAACTTAGCAACAACATAACTAATTCCAAGGTTTTAACTGGTAAACATTTTGGAAAGGCAGTTCACATTCTCTCTCTCTCTCTACGTTCCAGTAAGGGGAAACTAGGATACGCCATCACGTGACAACCTGCTTTTGTCATGACAGTCCACACATCCCAAGGTCAAACATTCCAGTTTGTTGGAGTTGATCTCAAGGTCCCAGTCTTCATGCATGGTATGCTGCATGTGGCATTTTCAAGAGTGAAACGTCGAAGTTGTTTTAAAACCCTTCACCGAGACAACGCAAATTACACCCGGAACGTTGTGTGGAAGGAAGTGTTGAACTAAGATAAAGAAGGTTAGTTTTAGGAGAGACAAATGTTAGCTATATTACTGGATATGTATTGTGTTATAATTATTTATAAATATTGCTTTGCAATAACTATCTGGAATAAGACATTTGGCAGTTTTGTTTTTTCTTTCTTTGAAAAAGGTGGATGGGAAAGAGGGAGCGTACTAGTTGTAAAATATCCACATTCTCTAATTGAGATTTACTCATTAGAATGCTGAATCAATGCTGACGTGGTATAGATAAAGTAATCCCAACGGTTTTTGCTTTAGTTGTGTATTGCACCGGCAGTCAGCGGTCGTGTTTTTTTTCGTCTCTCGTTTTGGGGGATTATTGTATTGCTATTCTCAAAAGTGATCTATATTATACCATTAGATTTGTGTAGATTTCTTCTATACAATGGTGTATTTAGTTCGATAGATTTAAATTACATAATTAATTTTTTTTTGTATTAATTAACTATGCTTTAGTTTAACAAGCCTCTAGATAAACAGTGACAGAGTGATGATATTCATAGCCTAAGGACTTCATGTGGTTGGTAAAAACCGTGTACCGTGGCAACTATATAGCAGTCGCAACGCCAACCTGTGGGTCATCATTGCTAGTGTGTCAAGTCGCCGTACTGGAGTCATCGACGCAAATCTACTACGTCGCATAGGACGCACATGTGTGTTACTGAAATCACGACTAGATAGCGAGGTTTTTCGAATTATTAGTCGACTTGGCCATGGGCATAAAGTGCCGACAAGTGCGTGGGTCTAGGGCTGGGCGTCTTATTCCTACCGCTATTCAAATCAACGGATACATGTCACAGTTTCCAGGACTCTTAACTGTGTCATTTCTCCTACGACAGAGTTCAGCAGTTCTCTGCAAAACTGTGTTAACCATCCCACCTCACACCAAAGAGGTCAGATGTCACCATCAAAAACCTATAATACTATAAAACTCCTCCGGTGTGGTCAAAATGCGCTACGCCTCTGGTGACTACATCCCCCAGTCTGCTTAAAATAATCCACCTAAACGCCCAGTCATGCAGTCACAAAGCCCCTGAGCTTGCAGATACCATCACTGGTGATAACTACGACATCGCTTTCCTTAGTAAGACATGGTTTAAAGAAGTTAGTGATGAGTCTAAAACCATTGAGCTAACGCCACCAGGCTTTATTTTAAAGAGTCTACCTCGTAAAACAGGCAGCGGAGGGGGGTCTAGCAATATTGTACAGAGATAGCCTAGCCAAGTATGTAACAATAAGACCTGACAGCTCAACGTACACTACCATTGAGATGTGCGAGTTTCGCCTCTCCCACCACAATAGAACACTGACTTTCATTTTCTTGTACCCCCCACCACCACCAAGCAAGAGAAATAAATTGACAACAAAAGTTTTCATCGAAGAATTTCAAGACCTCCTTGACAGTCACATAGCAACAAAAGATCTATTTGTCATAGGCGATGGGAACTTGTAATACGACAATAAAAATGAGACATAAGCGGTGTCGCTGAAAAATGCGCTAAAGGATCGCAATTTAGACCAACTAATAAACGTTCCGACACACGTCAAATGCTATACTCTTGACTGGATTGTCACAAATGTAATTATAGTCAAACTCAATGTTTTAGACAGTGGTTTGTCAGATCATTTTCTTTTACACTTTGAAATGCGCCAATCATATTGTGATAGACCTCACACATTTTTGTAGTGTAATTTGCAATTAATAAGATGGCTTGCAACATAATATTTAAGAGATCCATTACTTGTATCAAATGTTTCTAATTAACTACCTATTGTGTACAAGTTCACAGATTAACATTAAACATGTCATCCTATGATAAGGTATTGGAAAAGTAATGGAGTTTGAAGGTGATAAAAAGGGACAATTCATAGAAAGGGCATTGGAAAAGGCTGAAAAGAAAGAAAAAGAAGATAGGGAGGAAAAGAAACAAAAAGAAAACGAACTGCTGAGACAGCTCATCAAAAAGGGCTTAAGGACCTAGAAATTAAACAGAAAGAATTAGATACTAAACAAAAAGAATTAGAAAATAAGCAGAAAGAAATGGACAAAGAAGTTGAAATAGCCAAATTTGAGGCAGCTAAAGTTAATCCTAATGTAATAACCACACAAACATCTACAAAACCAGTCATATATCCAGATTCCATAAATTTAATTTTAAAGAGGCAACACTAGAGAATTATTTTGGTTCAATTCGAACGTATAGCATCCATATACAACTTAAATAATGAAGATATGGCCAAACATCTCCTAGAAAATCTGTCTGGAGAACCCTTAAATATCATAAGTACCCTTAGAGCTGAGCAAAACAAAGACTATGCAGCTGTTAAAAACAGGCTATTAGAAAATTCTGGTAAGTTAGATGATCACTATAGAAAGCTTTTTAAGAATATTAAATTAAATAAAGATGGAGACTTTAAAAGGATAATTTTCGATATGACAGCCAATATGCTCAAATGGCTTGAATTAGCTAAATGTGACTTCAAAGACCCAACACAAATTCTAGACATGATATTAATAGACAATGTTTGAACAAATGTAACTGACCTAGTATTGACTTTTTAAAAAGAAAATCAATTCAGAAACTGATCTCATTACAAACCTAAATCTCTTCAAAGATAGTCATTCCAGGCCATACCATGGATAAAAGAGAAATTCATCAACTAGCAGCAACTGTAACAACCCCTTACAAATCAAGATAATTTCAAATATTCCAATACTAAATTCTGTTCTAATTGTGGGAAAGGGACATGTCAAAAACCAATGCAGAGCACCTAGGACTAGCAATAACTTTAGATAGGCCTACAGAAGCTACACTAAGGATCACAACCCTAATAACTATAACCAGAACATCAGTAGCAAAAACTATGGGTATTATAAATCAAATCAAAGCACAAGCCCAAGAGAAAGAATAAGTCTTAGAAAGAATAATTACCAATACAACAACTATGATAACAGACAGTCAAGAACAGATACATACAATAACCATAACTCTACAAACTACCAAAACAGAAATAGAAACAACAGAGGTAGTAGTGATAATGTCATTGACACCAATGTCCAAAGGGAGGAAAATATTGCATATTTACAATCAGACATGTCAAGAATAAATGTCTTTTCACTCTATGTAATTGTAATTGCTATGGACACTCCTCCTCAAGACCTTATCATAGGAAATATACACGGAGTCAGAGTCTGTCAGAGATTTAACTTTAACAGAACTTGATTATTGGGTAAAAAATAGACAAAAAAAAAAATGCACACTTAAAAATTTCATTATCCAGTTTGAATACATTTGTCAAACAGCAAACATGAATAGTGCACAAATGGCTCAACAACTACTATCTAACTTAAGAGGTGAACCATTAAACATAATAGATACACTGAGCTCAAAGCAAAGAAAAGACTACAACATAGTGAAACAAAGACTGATTGAGAATTTTGGCAAGACAGAAGAGTACTATCGAAAACTTTTTAGGGAAAAATCAAACTGGCAAAAGGTGGAGATCTAAAAAGAAAAATTCATGATATGCACCAAAACATGATAAAGTGGCTACAACTCGCAAACAGTAATTTAGAATACCGGTACCCCAAGCAGATCTTAGATTTCTTTCTCATTGAGAATGTGTTAATAAATGTAACATGCAGTATTTCCATTCTTGAAGGAGAGAAAAATAAAAAAAATGAAGCTGAACTTGTATCTAATCTAACTACATATAAGGACTCTCACCCAAACATCACAAGAGACAAGAGGGAATTGTACAATATTGCAGTAACAGCAACAGAAGATAACTCAAGATCTCCAAATAAATTTAAATATGCCAAGAGCCTTCCATGTTTTTTCTGTGGCATTTTGGGTCACACCAAGGCAGAATGTAGGAAAAGAAAAGCATCACAACAACAGTATTCAAATAGATACAACAGAGATGAAAGAAATAGAAATTTTCAGAGCTTCAGTCCAAATTATAATAGATGATGACCCAAGAGCAGGTAACTTTGGCAAGAAAAAGACATACTAAAATAGCTAAAAAATTATTTTGGCCCAAAATGAAAACACAAATTAAAATTTACATTTACAGTGGAGTTAAGCAATCTCTATTGATAACTGTTGTATAGTGCTATTAGGTAGAGAAACGCGAGACAGGAAATAGTCCTATCTCAAGTAACATTAAGACATCTCTAATCATATCAATAGCACACAACCTATGCAATGTCAGAGCTAAGTTTCACACATATGCAACAATATAACATCAGTAATTTCTTCGAAAGAATAGCGATAGATGTAGTTGGGCCATTTCCGGAGTTCCAGAGAGGAAATAAGTACGTTCTGATAGCGTGCGACTATTTTACTAAACGGTCCAAAGCGCATGCGATACAAAACCAAGAAGACATCACCAAAGCGGAAACACTTGTAGAAAATAAGATTAGCGATTCCGGGCTCCCAGGGAGTTACACTCCAACCAGGGTAGAAACTTCGGATCCATGATCTTCCAAGAGATGCGCCCGGTTCTCGGCATCGAAAAGACACGCACAACCCCTCTTCACCCTCAGTCAGACAGAATGGTGGAGCGATTTAATTGAACACTGGAACAACATTTAAAGCTGAAAGAAGAAGATGGAACAGCATTTATAAAAACTGAAATAGAAGAAGATAAGAAAAAGACAAGCAATGTGAAGTAGAATAAGATAAGAAAA
>JADKLZ010003044.1:25677569-25726150 GCA_021533235.1 Biomphalaria straminea | reverse complement strand
ATAAGAAAAAGACAAGCAATGTGAAGTAGAATAAGATAAGAAAAAGATAAGCAATATGAAGAAAGGTTGCATGAAAGAAGACTGATAGAGAACATGAAAACTAAGAAAAAGAAAAAGAACATCAACATGAAAACAAACTAAAAAAAGATGAAGAAAAAATGGCTAAATTAGTAAAAGACAAGCAATGTGAAGTAGAATAAGATAAGAAAAAGACAAGCAATATGAAGAAAGGTTGCATGAAAGAAGACTGAGAGAGAACAAGAAAACTAAGAGAAAGAAAAAGAACATCAACATGAAAATAAACTAAAAGAAGATGAAGAAAAAATGGCTAAATTAGTACAAGAAAAGAAAAATCTGAAAAGTCAAACTTCATCTTACAGTAAACAGTATAATAGCAAATTCAGAAATTTTGACCCTAGGGAAGACAGGCTAGAAAATTTCTTCACTTAATTTGAATACATATATCAAAAAGCAAGTATGACTAGTCTACAAATGTCTCAACAATTGTTAGCAAACCTTAGAGGTGAACCATTGAATATAATTGACACACAAAGTTCTTCTTCATTCAGCTTTAAAGAAAAGAATACAAAACTGCAAAAACTGTACTTTTTGAACAATTTGGAAAAAGGAACACTACGGATAACTATTTAGGGAAATTAAACTATCAAAGAGCTGAGATTTAAATAGAATAGTGCATGACTTGCGCCAAAATATGCGCCAAAATATGCAAAAATGGCTACAACTTTCAAATTGTAATCTAGAGGACCCTAAGCAGATATTTTTAGATTTTTTCTGATTGCGAATGTTTTAATAAATGTAGCTAAATTAAAAGTTTATCCTGCCTATGTAGATGGCATTAAAGTGTTGACAGTGGGTGTACTTTTTTTTTCTTTTTTATTATAGCTTTTATATAGCGCTTCTTTCATGCTTATAGCATGCTCAGTGCGCTTTGGTCCAATCTCATTTGTGGACCAGTTGGGGGGGGGGGGGGGGAGGGGGTATCTAGGAGTTGGTTTTCTGTGCTGCCTTTGGGTGCTCAGTAAACACAACTCTGCCCGAGTCGGGTGTGGAACCTCGAGCCCCCTTCTAGGTAGCCTAGCCTAGCCAAGTTCAAGCGCACTTAGCCTCTCGACCACTTTTATCATTGTCAAAAAAGCACTTGTAAGCAGTCTTCATAGAGTCACCATAGTAATGAACAACCCAGCTTAAGAACTTATTATTGGGAACATAGAAAACATATTTGAACTGTCAGAAGAAGTCTTAGTCAAATGGGCTAATAGTGTGAATCAAGAAAACATGGAGGTTGCAACAACTACACAACAAGAGTCCAACAGAAATGCCAGTAGAAATAAAGCAACTAAACATAATCAGTCAATTACAAATAAAAAAAAAAAAGATTTAGAATGTCAAAATGGTTATAACACAACACTAAAACTAAATAGTGAGATACAAACAGAGGAAGTGTGTTGTTCCTATACCAATGCTCATAGAGATGAATATAGACCTCAATACATAACTACAAATGAGATAATGAACGCCTTAGAAAGAACTGCATAAGACATACCCAACTGGTCTTAAGCCTGCAAAGTCTGTGGTATCAAGTATGATGTTGAAGTTATTGAACTGTTCAATGTACTCAGAGGCGACCTAACTATAGACTAAATATTCTGTTCTATATTCTATTCTAAAGTTAAATGTAAAGAAATGAATGTACTTTTTTTTTATCCTTAAATTTTGATCAGATTAAGCTAACAATATGAATTGTTGAATTTCTTTTTCTCTCCTGTATTAGTATTTGTTGATGTTGTAGAGAATTTTTGGTGATATTGTAACAAAAGGAGTTAATTGGGAAAGGTAGAAATGTAAACTAAATAGAGAGGCTAACATGTAATTTTGTGTGAATATGTTATTTTCCTTTTCCAATTTAGTCTACGATCAATGCCACTGATGGTAGTGTGAATCTGTGTATTTATTTTCTTTCACTTTCTTTACGCTATTTATAAGTCATATTAATAGCTTATTTTGGTAAGGGGGGAATGTAGTGATTGTGTTTGTATAGAGGACTATAGAAACCACTTGATTGAACTTGGTTGTTAGATGTTAAGAATTCTAGGTTTATTTATTATTATTTATTAATTTCCATTGGTTGACTAGGAAAAGTGGAGTGATGGCCCTTGAGTTTTGTTATTGTTGCCAGAGGCTGAGTTATGGAGCCTGATAGTACAATAGGAGTAATATATGTAGTCAGTTTTGATAATTATGTCTAGATTCATTTAGTTCACATTTGATGTGCTGTCTTCAGCTACTGTTACCTGACTTTTATTAAAATTACAAAACATTTTACAAACAAATTATATTTTATTGTTATTTCATTGCTGGCGTCTCTTGATTTATTGAAAGAAGTATTAGTACTTTTGAGTCAAAATACAATCCAAGTAAAGAGTTCATAACAATCACAACAGTTTAAGTGCATAATAGATGAAGAATCTACCACAACTTTTGTAGATAAATATATAGGGAAGCAAGAGAACTATTTAAATGGCATAGCTATTATTGCTTTGCCCAACAGTAAAATCATACACAGTAAAACTGCTATGGTGGATATCACATCACTGTGGGTAAAAGGGAAATTTAAGGCTGTTATTCTAGAAAACACTATCTGTTCAGTAATTATTGGAGCATATCCAAATATGGTCAAACCTTGGAAAACACCACAAATTAGAACTAATCTAATGTAATACACTGAATGATGACATATTTCTACAGAAGAGAAAAGAAAAAATCCAGATATTCTAATTGATTTTTCAAACATAATATACGATGAGGCCTTAATTGCCTTGGAAGATCTATGTTTAACAACGGCTGGAAAAGACCTAAAATATGTAAGCTTAAAATCATCAGAACGAAATGCTTTTTGCAGAGAACTACTGCGTGAGTAAAGTTTTAATATTGATGACCTCTCCAACTTCATCACTGAAAATGAACCGAAATTGTTGCCAGATAAAAAAAAAAGCATATGATACTATCCTAAATTTAATTACTGAACAAAAAGGAGGAACAGTTTTTCTGGATGCACCAGGTGGAACAGGAAAAACATTCCTCATTAATCTTCTTCTTGCTAAAGTCAGGCAACAAAATAAAATTGCACTTGCAGTGGCTTCATCTGGTATTGCAGTCACACTCCTTCAAGGGGGTAGGGACAGCACATTCTACCTTCAAGCTACCTTTAAACTTGGCTTCATTGTGATGCTCCTGTTTGTGGCATATCCAGAGACTCTGGCCAGGCAAAAAATTCCAGATTTGCAGCTTAATAGTATGGAATGAATGCACTATGTCTCACAAAAGGGCTCTTGAAGCAGTTGAAATGTTAATGCAAGATTTGAAAAATAGCCAAACATTAATGGGAGGAGTAGTTGTCATGTTAGCTGGTAACTTTAGACAAACCCTACCAGTAATTCCAAAGTCAACTCCTGCAGATGAGAGATCAATGTCTGTTTTAAAGCTTCATGAATCTAGAAGTATGATGAAAAAATAACCATTAAGACAAATATAGGAGTTCAACTTTCTGAGGATCAAGATGCTGCTAATTTTTCTAAACATTTTTTAACAATTGGAGACGGCAAAGTTCCCATTGATTCCAATGGATTTATTAATTTTCCTTCAAAGTTTTGTGACACAGTCAATTCTGTTAAAGAGTTAAAATCTAATGTTTTCTGTAATTTACCAGGACATAAAAGAAACCATGAGTGGCTCTGTGAATGGGCAATTCTTGCACCTCCAAATGACTCTGTTAAAAGAATCAACATCGACATGTTAAATCAGCTGTTTGATGATTGCAAACTTTACAAATGGATTGACAGTACCTTAGACCCTGCACAAGCTTTATATTATCCTGTTGAATTACTGAATTCTTTGGAACCACCAGGACTTCCACATCACAATAATTTTCAACTCTAAATTGGTGCTCCCATCATTCTCCTTAGAAATCTCGATCCTCCAAAGCTCTGCAATGGAACCCGTTTAGTAACTAAAAATCTTTTTTCGAACCTAATTGAAGGAACCATACTGACTGGCTGTGCCAAGGGAGAAGACGTTTTTATACCTAGAATTCCTCTCATACCATCTAATCTGCCCTTTGAATTCAAGCGTTTGCAGTTTCCTGTTCAGCTCACATTTGCAATGACAATAAACAAAGGCAAAGGGGCAGTCACATAAGTTGCAGGAATCAACTTGGAACCCCCCTGCTTCTCTTATGCTAAAGATACATATAATATTCTTGTTTCTGCTTTGTCTTCAGGTTTCAGGTTTGTCAGTTGCGGAGGAGAGTTCCTTGTTTACTCAACTTTACTGTAGTAGTGTAGAGCCCTAAAAATGGCTTCGTTGTCCAAAAAGCTAAAGATTGCGGATGAAAAAAACGGTGTTCCAGGAGAAGTGGAAAAATGTATATTTTGTCACACAAGTGGGCGAGAAACTCAGCGGTATGATTTGCTTGCAGTGCATCTCTGTGCTCAAGGAATTATGACATTATGAAACATTGCATAGAGAACTGTATGCTGGACTGTCCGGCAAACTGTACAAGGAAAAACTCCATCACTTGGAAGCATCTTTCAGCAAGCAAAGAAACTTTTTTTTTGCATGCATCAACACTGCAAGCGAAGATTTTGTGAAGGCAAGCTTTGTTGTTAGCGAGATGATAGCAAAGGCATCATTCACTGAAGGCCATTTTTAAAAGAGTATATGCTACAGGCGTGTGAAAAAAAAGCTCTTCCAAGGCATAAGTTTGTCTGCGAACACAGTTGCGAGCAGGATCACAGAGGCAACAACAAATGTTCAACAGCAACTGATTGACGCTGGAAAATACTTTGTAGCATATCCATTGCACTGGACGAGTCTACTGGTGTAACAGACACAGCATACTGTGCCGTATTTATTCGTGGGGTCGTCGAAAACTTGAACATTGCTAAAGAGCTATTGGACTTACAAACCATGAAAGTACCCATGAAAGAAACGACGACTGGACGCGACAAGTTTCAAGAACTGGAAGCTTGTATTAACAGGTGTGAGCTACCGTGGGAAAAACTTGTTTTAGTGGCAACAGATGGTGCAACAGCAATGTGTTGTTGGATTAATGGAAGAGAAACGGAATCAGCTCAGCTAAGCCTTAGAAGAAACGTTGAGTGGTATTAGAGATACATAAGTAGCGACAAATAAGAAGACGAGACAGACATCCCAAGTGTCAATACATGCAATAGTAGCAAGTCTTGATCAAGTTTATAATTTTGAATGTAATGTTCTTTGGCTAATGTAGAATAGTTGATGAAATAGTGGCGGATTTGCATAACTAGCCATAAGAGTATCTTGTACATGACATATATCATATATGAGTAAAATAATCATGACTAACGGATGATTATGATAAATAGATTTCTTTGTCTTTCATGGTTTTTATTGAAGTGGTATTGTTGAAAACTTTTTTGTTCATCCACTATGTTACCTATAGAGACAATCTTAATATTTGATTTATAAATTTTATTTGCATCGCGACATTGTCAATATTTTTTCTCATTCACTATGTAACCCACTGGGACAAATTGAGTACATGCTATAAATATTAAATTAAATATAGACAAAAAAATGTCTATTAAAATCTCAAATAAAATCCCACCCTAACCTTATTAAAAGTCTTAGACAATGTATTCATCAAAAAATTAGAGAATTAAAAAGCTTTTAAAAAAATTACATGAATATGAAATTGCTTCTGGCAAACCAGATTTTTTTTAAATTAAAAAAAATGCATTTGGCTCAAAAAAAAAAAAAAATTAAGAAAATGAAATAATCTTTTATTAAAGAACTGGCTGAGAAGGATGCAATTATTACATCCCTTCAAAGTGATAAACTACTTCTTCAAGATGAACTTAAAGAATTGAAATAAAGCTTGGTTCCTTAAAAAAAACACAAACTTCTGATGAATTGATCAGAGTAATGTTTTATTTTTAAATTGTATTTTATACCAAGCCCCAACCTCTTCCATTTCCCATTTAGTTGGTAGTTTATCACAGGGATTGGGTGTTCTTGACTGCGTCCCTTACAGAACCTCAGTAGACAAATTTGTAAGAGAACTTGGTGTCATTTCAGACCTACAAGCCGCTGAAGTTGCCATGACAACACTACATCTAACTCTTGGATTTGATGCCACAACCCAAGAGGGTGTTCTTGACAACTAATTACATCTCACCACTCCAACTGATACTTTTGTTTTAGCTTTAGATCACCTGAGTGGTGGGAGGGCAGAGCACTATAAGAAACACTTAAGTGAATCAATTCAAAAATTTGGCAAAGTCTTAGTCTAATTTTCATAAAATTGACTTTCCCATCTGCCATAATAAAATTATTGACAACATTTCCAACACTATATCAGACAGGGCTTCTGTCAATCATGCTTCTATAGTTCGTTTAAGTGTATTGTGGGACAAAACCTTGAATGAACTTAATTGCCACATGCACCCACTTAATAGTATTTCAAAAGGCTCTCTTGTATCTCTTGTATCGAGATGGAAAGGGCGATCCCAAAACTTTTATTTCATTTCTTCTAAATGAAAATTTACCCAAGGGACTTATTCTACAGTATAGGGGAAATCATTAACATGTATTTCCATGCCTGTTGTATATTAGTCCTACATTTTGACCAAATTCTGCCATTTTTAAAATCCCTGCCCTTTCCTCTGGATCGCTGATACGTTGCCTGCACAGTGACCTCAATAGTGAAACTGGGAAGAAACAACTTTTTGTTATGGACATGGTTGGGAAACTTTTAACAAGCCCTTGAATGAACACATTTTACAAAGTGGTGCATAACATAAAGGTGATACTCCATTGGTTGTCACCCACTGTATCCAAAAATAAAATCGGACAGAGTTTTGAAACCCTAGCTGAATAGGGCTCTAAAATCAAAGCGTTCAGGCTGGGAGTTAGTGACAAGTAAGTGGCTGGGATTAAACCCTTCAAAGGGGATCGAGCTGCCCCACTAAATTCAATTAAAATATGAAGAAGACCCCAGGACCTACAAAGTCTTATTTACAAGACCAAGGAAGAAGACAAAAATGATGGTTTTGCCAAAAAGAAGACCACTGGTCAAACCATTGCACCAACATGACCACCCCTAGAGGCACCAAAAAAGGATGATGGGAAACCCCACTATCCAGGACGCCAAGTTCAGGGAAAGGCACATCAAATAGGTTCACGCATAGAGAGAGAGTGTATGTGCCAAAGACGTGCGAAATAAAGAGTTAAACATCTTAAAGAGACCCAACATATTACCACAAACAGCAGTAGGAGAATAGTGGGAAGCCAATTAAAAACACCATTAAAAAAAATATTCATTACTTCACTTGGTTAACAGATATTGTAATTTATTGTAGTATAATTGATGTATTTTATAAATTTGCTAGATATCAGCTCTATGTAGCAAAACAAAAAGTTTATAATTAAAACTTAAAAGGATACTCTAACATTCCTATAGTTATTAAGGTATATACTGTCAAAGTTTTTGTGTGTTATATACCTGTGTTAAAGGTTGTTTTTTTTTCCTTGCATAATGGAAAATAAATGCAACTTTTGTTATCTATTTACAGAAAACTACTGAAGAACTGTTTCTTTTAATAAAAAGCTAGAGTTATGCAGCATTGATTGTAATTCACCTCTTACATTATACACTGATGCATCCAACAAGGGTATTGGTGCATGTCTTTTACAACAGCAAGACTCATTTTATAAGTAGATCATTCTCAGACACAGAAAGTATTCAGTACTTGAAAAAGAACTTTTAGCTACTATTTGGTCTGAAAAAATTATTTGTTAGGCAGATTCTTTACTATTAAATGTGACCACAAACCTTTATTAGCTTTAAAGAAAAAAGAACTAAAGAATGACAGAATTAACAGATGGTCACTGATCTTGTCAGACTATCTGATATTCAGAGTATACCTGGATATGAAAATGTTTTAGCTGATTTCTTGTCTAGATATATTATTCATGACATTGAGATGAATGAAGACAATGATAACAGATTAATCATTGACACAACACACCTTAAAATATTTCTGATCTAAGCCATGTCATCATGACCTCCTGTTTCATGATATGGTTCACTTATTAAGTAAATATAATCAAAGACTTGTATGATCAAAGTCACAGCATCTATTTTGTTTATTGGATAATACTGTAAAACTGATATTTGCCAGTCGTTTCCTCTTTGTTTACTATTTGATCATATTGTTGACTATATACGCTGTACACATGAATGTTGTTAGATAGCTAATTTAGTCTATTGGGAATTGCGCACATTTAGGTACAGACAGTGAATGCACATTTTATGACGACACAGGGGAATAGACCATCATTATCGACTGACTAGACTGTGGCCCATTCTGTAAATAAAGTTATTATTTAAAGTTCATCTTGAAGTCAATGTTATTACTTAAGTCTTCGTTCCTGTTAATATCTGTTCGTGTGATGGTAGCTGTTTGAATTCGCAATCAAATTTCATATTACAAGTTTATTTAATCAACTTAGAAATACATCAGCTACAACTGATCCAAATATACAGCAACCATTGTCGCAGTTATTAAAGTAACTGCATAGTTAAAAATAATCACATTCAAATAATGCTGCATTCAACACTTTTGATGACGTCATTGTTTTATTTTCTTCATTTTCTTGTGTGGGCTACTAAGTGACTTCCCTTTGTGCTGTCACCATTTTATGACATAGTACTCACACGCTACTAGTGGACGTAGTGGATTGTCTGTCTTTTTCTCTCCTCCATCTTGTGATCTAGAGGCAAGACGTGGTTCTAAGAGCTCTTGAATTCTCCATGGAACAGAATACTGGATAGCCTTATTGTTGTTCCTTGGTTGATATTCTTGATTTTGAATTATCCTGACCCCTGTTTAGGGTGAGTTTTACTTTTCTCATTGAATAGTTATTTTGTTTGATTCGATTCCATTTCGTATTTGTAATTCTATTTTGAAGACTAGAAGATTAGAAGACTCCGTTCTTTTATCTTTCTACAGGGTCTTAGTTTTAGGTTCTAGTTTCAGGCTTCAGTTTGGTTCTAAGCTTTGAACTATTGAACTGAGTTTTCATCTTGGTTTTCTCTGTCTGATGTGTGTTTGCAAGTCTGAGGGTACCGTTTCCAGACTGCGGGTGACTGTATTCAGACCTGTTGTTAGATTATGAAGTTTCAAGCTGTTGATGCCATGGTGAACTTTGCTGTGGACTGTTGATGAAGATTGCTCTACTTGTATTGCTATTTGTTAGTTGAACAACTATATGGACATACTTATTGAGTTTTAGAAGTTAAGTGATTATATTATTTGTATTAAAATAGTTAATTACTTGGAGTGACTTAGAGCATATTAGTTCACATCAAAGTATTTATATATCTTATTATTAACTCATCTCATTATTATTATTCATATCCACTCAGTGTATATATTTCATTGTATTAAATTCATAAGTTTATTTAAAATCATCATACAAATTGTTTATTACTTTATGTATAACTGAATGTCGGGTTGAACTTGGGCCTAAAATTATTACAGTTATTAATTAATAATAATAACTTAAAAGTCAAATTGTAATTTCAAAATTACTGTAATACCTAGACACATTTCACATTAATAATTTTGTTAATACATGAACACATAAATTCATAATAATAATTCAACAAAGACCTGACAGTCTTTTGGGGGCTCGTAGTTGGAACTTTTAACCGTGTTTATTGGTTTCTTGGTCATTTGCAAGAATATTGGGGCTCATTTTGGACATTTGCCAAATTTATTATAATAATTTTATACTTGTTAAAGTATATTTTCAGCTACTGGCTATGGTTTGTGTCACAGTACCTTGTAACTCAGGATAGGAATTGTGTATTTTTATCTAAGATTGTATTAGCATCATTATATCATACTAATAAGGACAAAACTGTATCCTGTATTTTAAATATTTTTGTACATGTACTTATAACATAAATTTTGTTGCATGTAAAATTCAACTGAGTTGGTGGACATATACTAGAGTTGATTTGAGTGTGGAGGTTTTTCAAGTTGTCCTGGTGTATCGGCTGTACTTTGTCATCACTGCTTTATCTTCTAATCTTCTTGTCGCTGAGGCGGAATCTACCTTCGCAGGATAAAGCACATCTAAGTGTATTTTTCTTTGGTTGTCATAAATATCGCTTGTGCTCTAATAAATTTTTTTTTATTTTGCTTGTGAAACTTATACTGTGTGGAGATTCTAAGGATGGATCTATTAACGCACAGTTCATATCAGAAGGGCAGGCATTGGGTTATACAGGTGTTGAGCTACAAACATATGTGAGAGAACAGAAGGAGGAATATGACAAGGCAGAACAGGCAAGATTGGAAAGGAAGGAACGCATAAAGAAGGAGGATCATGAACGGTGGAAAGAAAGAGAGACCATGGAGAAGGAGAAGGACGAAAGGCTAAGCAGAGGCAGGATGAATTGGAGTTGGCAAGACTGCAGAAGGAATGTAAAACTGAACAGAAAGAAGGTGAAGTTAAGGTGCAGGATAAACACAAACATATCATTGACAAACTGGATAAAAGTTTCCAAAATATGAAGGAAGACGAGGATTTAATTGGATTCTTAACTTTATTTGAAGCGGTGGCAACAAGATGTTCTATAGATAAGAAAAATTGGGCATTGCTTCTGTCTTACAAATTGACATCCAAATTGAAGAATTTTATGCTACAGGATGATTTATTTAGGCAAGAGGATTATAATGCTGTGAAAGTGATTTTGATGAGGCAGGCTGACATCAATGGGGACACGTGCCGGAAGAAATTCCATCAAGTCAGGCCTAAAGAGAATGATTTTAGAGGTTACGGGGCGAATTTGAGAAGGGCGCTAGACAACTGGATGAAGATGGCGGAGGTGAAAGAGACTGTAGAGGACATCAAAAACATGTTTATAAAGGATAGATTGTTGGAAAGTATTTCGTGAGAGGTCTATCGTCAGCTGATATTGAATAAGAGTGATAGTGTTGAAGATATGCTACATGTTATTTAGGGATTTAAAATTGCAGATACAAATAAATCACTGTGTAAGGAGGTCAATGTTTATGTCGCTGGAGCTGCAGAAGCCACTAGTAAAAAAAAATGTTGGTGAAAAGAAAGTACATACAATGTAAACAAACTTTTGTAACAAAAAGCAAACTTTTTCAACTGTTGACCTAATTCTCTTTCTACATAGCTCATCAATGTAAACATTAATTTTTTTTTATTTGCTAATATTACAATTGAACTTTTTTTAAAGCGTGTGTTTATAAACATGTAAAAAATATTTTTTTTTAGTATTGGCAAACATGATACTCTTCTCCTATTAATGTACTGAGATAAATTAATGCTATTAATAACTTAGTCATATGTAAAGTCAACTTTGATATTTTTTGTTCATTATATTCTCATAATGATGATTATACTTAGATTAATCTTGTGATTATTGTACACATGATACACTTGTACATTTTCCTTGAACTATATTTGATTAAATTCACTCATTGTGTCATATGATTGAAATTTTTCTACAAAACACATTAATAATAATGCTATGTTTTAAAAACATGCATCATTTTCCTCTAAAGCTATTATCACTAATGTAGAAAGGATGTTATGATTAAATGGCAAATGATAATATTTTTTAGTTCAAACACTGTGATAAAATCAATGAAGAACCAGTGGTCCCTTATATTGTGTCATGTGGATGTATCAAATACAGACGTAAAGGTGAAGAACACTTCATCGAATTTCTATATTTTGACAACTCATCAGGAAAGCGTTTGTCAGAGACTTTTCTTGTCGTGCTAAAGAACTTGGTCTGGACCTCGCCGATTGTCGTAGCATGAAAGGAAAGCACCAAGGAGTTAAGGCACACATTATTCGCATTAAAAGTCAAGCATTTTACACTCCGTGCGTCTGCCATAATCTGAAATTTGTTTTAGGAGGTATGGCTAAATGCAACTCTCAAAGTCAATGTCATAAACAAGGTGGGAGTTCCGCCTCGAAAAGTTAAGCGCAAATATATCAAACGAAAGAATTCAAAAGAGAGGCGCTTTTGACTGTCGCTATAACCGAAACTTATTCACTGGTGAAAAATGAAGCCGAATGTATAGGGAACTATGAACATGGAAGTTTTGAGCTTATTCTCGGTTTAATCCTATGCTCTGATATTTTAATGGTTATGAATACTGTCAGCAAAACTTCGCTACCTGCTGACATGCAACTCGATATGGCAATACAGATTTCTCTGGAGAAAATAACACAGCAAAGGAAATTGCTTCCAAATGAACGACGATCTGAAATTCAAGGAACAAAGAGCCAGACGAAAAGAAAGACAAAAAAGTCAGACGCAAGACGCAATTCAATTATGAGAGTAAACTTAAAAAACAAATCAACATTTTTGCCAACAGCTTAAGAGGCGCACGAACCCGTTAGCATGATGTGATACGATACATATGGGGCCCCACATATGACACTCGCCCAGAGCCCAGCGCACTGCTAGGGCTACCCCTGAATGTGCCAAGTGTATATTGTTTCTTTTAACTCTTTACAGTTCTCTCCCTTGAAAATCGATCTTAAAAGATCAATGCTTTTAGGGCATATTTTTCAATTAAATTTCCTTTTTTTTTTTGGTTTAACCCATTAGCTCCTACTGCAGTAGGAAACGTTTTCACATTTTTGTCCTAAACCGTTGTAAAACGTTTCTAAAATCCCCTATTCAATATATTTGATTTAAACTTTTTAAAAACAAGATTTCTTCTAGTCTCGTCGCAAGCGTGATAACAAATCATTTTGGAGATTACCGATTCTATTTTAAATAAAATCGAAAAGGGTTTTATTCTTTAGATAATTTTTCAAACGAACCGGCCCATAGCCCCAGTGTATAAGCCCCCACGTCGGAAAATGAGAATTTTTGAAGTTTTTTATATTCTAGTGGTATTAAACGTATATATTTTTAAAAACTAGACATATAGTTCTATTTTTTTTAGAGTTGTTTGTTTGTTTATATGTATTAGATCTTTGATTATTTTTTCAAAATAAATATTTTTTTATAATTTTTAAAATACGGAGTTATTCCTCTTTGCTTAGGACTACAGAAGGGTTTTTCGTAACCGGAAATAGGAGCTATTGGGTTAATATTTTTTATAATTATTTTTTTATTAATAAAACTCATAAAAATGCAATATTTTTCTAGTTTTACATTTAAAAAATGTGAATGAACATGCGTCTATTTAAAAGTCACATCCGCCGCCATCTTGCTTTTTTGAGAAAGTACTGTATCTATACCATACCAGTAAAACTCAAAGAAAAATGTCTAGCTATGAAAATGACGCAAGTTTTATTGATGAATCTTCAGATGAAGATATCTGGGAGCCAGACAGCAGTGATTCTGACTCAGATATTGAAAATTTGAGTGATTTTACTTCACCCAGAGACAGAGGCAATGCTGTGTAAGTATTAGACCTATTGTTTACAATAGAAAATCATTCGTTTCTTCTCAAAAATAAAAAAAAACAATGTTATTATAGCTAGAAATTACTATTAGAATAATAAAATAATCGTATCTGGAAAAGGTTTATAGCCTTTGTACTCTAATATTTCTTCATAATTATTCAATATGTTAAAAATAAAATAGTCAATCATTTTTTTTTACAACAATTTGGTCTTGGTTGCTAAGGGTTTGTTTATGTTGGATGCACACATTGACATAGACATTACAACCTCAGTTTAGAAAGTTATTGTTATCATGTTTTTATAGAATCAGGATTAAATCAACATTTATATATATATATCAAGCATACATAATAAATCAGGATTATTTATTTATAATCTAAGTAACTTGTTAGAGCATATAAAATTATTTGTTTTTTATGTTTCTTTCTGTCCCTAGGGATACAATGATGTGGATGAAGGACCACCAGCCCCAGCGCCAAAATTTAGACCAGTCAGAGAATCAGGAGTTCATTTGAATGATGAGATTCTGACAAAGGCTGGAGTTAGAAAGTTTCTGAATCCAATAGATTTTTTCAAGCTGTATTTCACTGTCAACCTCGTCAATATGCTGGTCTTATACACAAACAGATATGCTGCCCACTTCGGACCAACCAAACCAACAGTCTATAAAGGATGGTATGATGTAACTGTAGATGAATTCTATACTTTTTTGGGTTTGCTCATGTATATGTCTATTGTTTGAGCACCCTCTGTTTCCAAGTATTGGTCTAGATCATTACTTTACAATGGTTTATGGGCAAGAAGCTTCATGACTAAAAAAAGATTTCTACAGATCATGTCCTTTTTAAAAGTTTTTAATTTTGAAACAGAGGATCGTCAAGATAAACTATGTAAAATTCGTTTTTTGTATGAATATATTCATAAAAAATGTCAAAAACTTTACCAGCCTCATCAAAATCTTTCCATTGATGAGAGAATGGTACAAAATAAAGGCAGATATGATTTTCGGCAATACATACGTGACAAACCAACCAAATGGGGGATGAAAATATGGGTCCTAGCTGACTCTTACAGGCTATACTTATGACTTTGAGATCTATGTTGGCAAAGACAACAGTCCATCTTCTCGTTTTGGTTTGGCTTATGATGATGTTATGCGCTTGTCTCAAAGTATTATAAACCAGGGATATGTTATATTTTGTGACAATTTTTACACTACTTATCAACTTTTAAAAGATTTATTGTTAAAAGGTATATGTGCTTGTGGAACAATATTAAAAAATAGGAAAGGATTCCCTAATGCTCTAAAAGATGTAAAAACATTTGAGAAGAATTCTAATAGAGGAGATATGCGATGGGTTAGGGATGGTGAGATTTTGACAACTCAATGGCGGGATAACAAAACTATATCTGTTATGTCAAATTTCATGACAGCTAATGGTCACTCATTTGTTAAAAGGAGAACTAAAATTAATGGAGAATACAGGGAATTACTAGTGAAACAGCCTTCTATTATCAAAGAGTATAATGTTTATATGGAGTGGTGGATAAAATTGACCAACTAATTAATAAATACAATGTTTTAAGAAAAACTAAGAAGTAATGGAAATCTCTTTTCATTTTATAGATATTGCTAGAGTAAACAGTTACATTCTTTTTCAAGAATGGAGAAAAACCCATTCTGACATACCAGAGCTCAAAAGACCTAACCGTTATTTACAGCTTGATTTTACGGAAGAACTAACACGTGAATTAGGAAAAATAGAAAAGTACCAAAGTGTTCCTACTGCATCAAATGTCAAACAGTCTAAAAAAACTACCCATTCTATCATCCCAGAATTTTCACAAACCAGACGTAACTGTAAATTGTGTTACCAAACTTTGGGGTTGGAAAGAAAAGTTAGCACTAAATGTGGGGAATGTGATACATATCTCTGTTTCCATGGGAAAAGTAACTGCTTACTAAAGTATCACCAATCATAGTTTTTTACTTTTTAGTTTGTATATGTGTCTAACTTTAAAATGTATGTTACATGAAACTGGTTTTGTAATATTTTCTATGAATTTTACCTTTGGAATTTTTTTTTTTGAATTTTGTTATTTTTTCTTATTATGTCCCCTTAAAATGTTGTTTTACTTTTTGTTGCATAACTTTTTTTATTTTTTTTAACAAATTACATTAAATTTATTTTCCTTTGTAGAGAAATGAATTCTCTTCTAAATAAACATGTTTGATTTCAATTTACTTTCCTACTGAGTTTTTTTTTTCTTTATAGTGTCTATCATGGATGGCTGCCTGGTCGAGCGAGTTGCACGCTGGACTGTCGTTTCGATTTACCGATGGTTCCGGGTTCAAACCCTGCCCGCTCCCATCCCCCATCGTCCTGCGGGAGGTTTGGACTAGGAAATAACTATCTTCAACTCAGAAGGAATTTCCGAAACATGTAAAACATTTTACAAACAAACATGTTTATGATTTTTTTTTTCAGAAAAAAAAATGTCATTACATAATTAATTTAACACCAAACCAAAATAAACAGTTATATCAAATTTTCAATGACATAAAATGAAACTGCATTCAATTATCTTTCTATTGACATATAATAATCACTATTTCACTAAAAAATAAATAAATAAGTACAATAATTTTAAAGCCATATAAGCAGGAATAAAATTTCAGGATTTTTGGAAGAATTGTAAAGAGTTAAGGAGTATTTCTACTTTTTAAAGCACTTCTATCGGAAATACTTTTCATTACTTCTATTCAGAAGAGGTTCAGCTTCCTTAATGTGTTTTTGGTTTGACCATAGCACACTTTTTTATTTTGTTACAGACAATTTACCAGCTGATTCAATGGCTTCTTCCAGTGATAGTTCTAGACGTAAGGAAAGTAAATACCGATGTATAACGGCTGAAGAAGCCAGTCAGATGATTCTATTTGATTCTGAATCGGATAATGATACATCTAGTGATAGTAATAATAGTGATAATATAGATCTAGATCTAGGGCTTGACAGTCTCCGAGACTGTGCTTCTCAGTCTAAGTTTAGCAAAAAAGGAAGGAACCTGCTTTAGATTTAGATCAGAATCCAGGTAAAAGCATGAAACTTAGCAGAAGTAGTTCTAGTAGACCTAGGGCTAGACCTATTTATGATGAAGATTCTGATATGGACCCACAACTTGTATTTGATGACACTGACAGTGCTGAAGATTATGAGCCACCAACCAGACCTCACCCTCAGCCAAAACTTGTCAAAAAGACTGCTTGTTCATCAACTAAAGGGGAATGTTCTAGATCTGCTAGTCTTCAGTCTGTTGATACCAGTACTACAACTAGGTCTAGTACCTCTAATTCTTCTGTCACTTCTGACTTCATGCCTTCAGTTTACCAATTGATTAGTGACAAGCAAACTTATGAGGAAGCTATCCAGTCACTAAACAACATCTATGTGCAGCCAACTAACGAGGTCTTTGCAAGACACAAGTTAGCCACGTGCAAACAAGAACATGGTCAAAGCGTTGACAATTCTGCAAAAACTCGGCAGTCTATCCAAGGATTGCAATTTCAAAGCCGTGACAGCTGAGCAACATCAAGACGAATCCATACGTGATGCATTAATCACAGGAATTGCATCCAACAGTATTAGAAAACACCTCCTAGAGAAAACAGATTTAAAGTTAAAGGATGCATTTGAGGACGCCAGAGTACTTGAACATGCCTATCAACACTCGTTGTTGAACGAGTCACAGTTAGAAACCACTAGTTGTTGTGCTACTACAAATGCTGTAGGAGAACACCCTGCTGATTCAGTCCCCCCTCAGTTGCCTGATCTACGAGCCTTGATTAATTAGACTCAAGCAAAACAAGAGGTAAGCGCTTTATCTAGCAAGTGTTACTTCTGCGGCAGAGGAAGACATCCTCGTAATGAGTGTCCTGCATGTGAAGCAACATGTTTACTGGATCTAGCTTACATCTGTGCTAATAAATCTGACTGCAGCTGGATTGTTGGCATCATTCGTTCCAGTGGATCTATCGTTTCGAAAAATTCAAAACCATTATTAGACGCTACCAGTGTTTGGCTTGGTCGGTCATATTGTTTATTTTTAGATCTAGATCTATTTACTAGATCTACGAGGACTAATCATCTGAAGATCTATTGCAAGTATTTCGTCCGTTAAAGTTGTTTCAGGGCAGTCTGTCATCAGTATACCTCCATTTGTACCTCATTTTGGCAGTTGTACCTTTTTATTAGAGCACGGAAAGTCATCTCTGGAGATTATTTAAATTTACAAGCTGACCATTGAGTTGGAGTCACCTTGGCTTGTTTTGCTATTCAAGACTGTTGCAGTATTGCTGTGCTTAGAATCTTATTTACTAGATCTTCATCTACACACGAGTGATGATAAACCCTACTATCACACAACGTGACTATTTATTCAACTTGTAAAGTTGAGTAATTATTTTTTCCTCTCTCTTGAGACAGCATCACCAGCTTGTCTCAGTAGTGACTTATCATATGTTCCTGACCTGAAGACAGAGGCCAGTACCAACAGATCAGCATCAAGCAGAACCGTAACCGTGGGACCTGACCTGACCAGAGGACTTTGTTGGGGAACCTGTCACAGCCCAGTTTGAGAACCATTGGTGTATACAGTGATTGGAAATCACTTCACCTAAGTCCGTGCTTTTTGCACGAGTTTTTTTTGATCAGCTGAGTAGCTGACCAGCTGACAGAAGTCAGTTGTTTCCCAGACTCCTAGGGATAAGGAGCATGATATTTTGTTAAACAAGTTGTACTTTGAAATATTTGTGGACTTAGTGAAATCTTTAATTCAGATTGGACTTGGATGTATTGTACCAATTTCTTATTGTGATGGCTAGTATTGCCTTTATTATTTGTTATGTTATTACTGTCGAATAAAGTTACGTCTGCTATCTTGGAAGTTTATTGATCATTTTACGTGTGCTGTCTTAGCAGTTTAGAACTTATTGTTAGATATACCTACGCACTAGCCAATCTAGTGCGCATCAAAGTACATCAATACAGGCCAGAAGAGGCACGAGCAATACCACCACAACATTCGAATTATCAGAACACAGCTACAAAGTTTGTGTTACATTAATAAGTTACAATGGTGGCCAGTATGATTGTCATACCAATGACATAAAGAACTCATGACATTCGACTATGATTGAAAACAAAGCGGAAGGATACTACAAAAAAAAAATATTTTTTTTTCCAATATGGCGTCTAATGCAAGCTGAGCGTGTGTGAAGATTATGGAACTTAAATTTTTGTTACTGAAGGTAATCTATACTTTAAACTTAAGTAAAACACACAAGCTTTTCGGAACTTGTTCAAACAGTTGGCCCATCAATAACTTTAGGCCAGAAACTTCAACGGAACAGCAATAACTTCGTCAATATCTCTACGATTGACTAAACCTATTAGACCCAGACTCAAATCTATAAATAATACGATCTAATTGAAACAGAGGCAAGTGACAGAGAAGAGCTACACACCCAACAGTAAACAAAGAACTGATGAAAGTATTTATCTACATTGACTACATCTGCTAACTTCAACAGATCTTAACCACAAAGCCTCTCAATCTATTTTGACACCTGAAGCTGAACTATAGTAACAACAACTAATCTATAATTTATCAAGACTTACTAGAACATTTCTACACGTTAACAGTATTCAAAGTCTAAATCTAGATCTACACCGCACTTATATTCTCCACCCCAGTATCCTGAGACCTGAGGCTGAAGTGCCACATAGGTGAACCGAAGCGAAGAACAAGACGATCTATATGCTACCCCTGTGCTGCCTTTGGCAACTTCAAGCCAGACGTCATACAAGCCATCGTTCATCATAGGTGTGCGTATACGACCTGTAAACCCACCTAGCCATTTAGTCACTGTCTGTGCAACCGACTACAGTACAAATGGAAGTATAGTTTGGGCACAACTATACCTATCTTACTAAATCTAGATATTTGTTTATCTTGTTTATTTACAAGGATTATTATAAGTATTGTCAGTGTTACAAGTATTTCATAACTATCTCATAATTTCAAGTCCTTCAAATGGATTATATTTGATTGTCAACTATTCTTTATTGGATTATTTGATTGCAACTGTAGTTACTGAAGGTAACAAGTCATCGTGCCCATAGCGAAGCCCCTATATTGATTTATTCACCACTGGATTAGTGTGCACCAGATTGGATTACTACCTTATCTCAGTGGATTACTAAGCTGGATTATTGTGCACCAGATTGGATATTACCTTATCTCAGTGGATTATCTTATTGTATTGGATTACTCTACCGCTATCTTGATGTTTACATCAGTGTTTCAATTGGATTATTTGAAGCTATTTATTGAATGAGAGCCAGGAGAGGATTGGACCAAGCTACACAGGACTGCAAGAGGACCCAGTAAGTTATTAGTAAGAATGGGATATATTAATTTATTAGTGCATACTAGATTATATTTAGTACTTACTTATTCCTTAAGGGAAGTAATGAATTTGTAGAACAGTTGTGTTAACTGATATTGATTGGGTGCTGACTTAGCACTAGAGCACATTGAAATTTTTTATTTTCTCTGATTGTACACTTGTTTCTAAGAGTGGAAGGCGTGGGATATCGCATGTTCTGAGACTGAGGTGGTACAATTTATTTGTCCATTTCCTTTTCATTCCATTTTATATGAATCTTTAGGGATTATTCTGTCTGCTCTCCTAGTCCTAATAAGGTCTGCGTAGACCATCCTTGTTGGTAAGGGACTATTAGATCATTTGGAAAATTTTTGTTTAGCTGTATTGTTCTGTGAGTACAACTGTTACTGTAAATCTCTATTCAGTGATGGGAACAGACTTTACAAAAATTTTAGGAAATTTTTGAAATTGTGTTAACACCCCCTACCCCCGTTTTCGTTCGTTGGTGTGATAGATTGTAAAGACTAGGACTAAGACTGCTTTATTGATCCTTACGGAAATCTGTTGTGATTACAAGGACTCTTTCTTAATAAAGACAACACAACAGAAACATAGACATAAATATAACAGACACAACATACACAAAATCATGCATTGATCAAATCAATTATTGACAGCATCCCACTCAGAATAGAATAATGTTTTAAGCTGAGTGGTATGTCCACAGAAAATGCAATGACAGTTATATTTTAATCAGGTAACAACTTGACTGTCATCCCACAGTCTTAAACAACCATTTTTGTTCAAAGATTTATTAAAGAACATTAGGAATGGTTACTATTCCATTGTTTTAAAATAAGAAACCTCCTTAGGTTAGGTATAGATAGATAGATAGATAGATACTAGAACTTAAAACCTCCTAATCAACAGAACCTGTAGTATATATATATATATAAACCTATTTCAACTATTTGTATATTTAATTGACATTTGATTACTAAAAAATGACATTTGGGTATTAGACCTATTTGCATTTTTTTTTTCAAGCAGAATTTCATTTTCAACTAGATCTATAGGCTATGTAGTTTCCATGGCTTTCACAACCAAAAAAAACTTTGACGGACTTTTCACAACTGTGTGGGTAATATTTTTATTAAATCTACAGTAGAGCTAGACTCTAGATCCAGGTCACTAAAAATTTGCGGAATTTTCACGGCTGTGTGCGAATTATCTTCACTGAATCTATCGTAGATCTAGAATCTATAATAGACTCTATAGATTTTAACAATAAATCACTAAAATTCGCGGACTTTTCACGGCTCCACAGGTTAGTAATTATGTTCACTAGATTCTAGTAATTTAACGTAAATCTAAAGTCTATACCTAAGTCACTAAATTCGCGGACTTTTCGCGGCTCTCTGCGAATTATCTTCACTAATTCTACCGTAAATCTAAATTCTAGATCTAAGTCATTTAATTATTATTATTATTATTATTGCTTTTATATAGCGCTACTTTCATGCTTATAGCATGCTCAGAGCGCTTTGGTCCGATCTCATTTGTGGACCAGTGGGGGGGGGGGGTATCTAGGAGTTGGTCGATCTCCCGTGCTGCCTTTGGACGCTCAGTAAACACAACTCTGCCCGAGTCGGGTTTCGAACCTCGAGCCCCCTTCTAGGTAGCCAAGCAAGCTAAGCTCAAGCCGCACTTAGCCTCACGCTTCCCGGACTTTTCACAACCGTGTGCGATTTATCTTCACTTACTCTACCGTAAATCTAGAAACTAGATCTAAGTCACTAAATTCGCGGACTTTTCACGTCTGTGTGCGAATTTATCTTTACTGACTCTAACGAACGGAAATCTAGAGTCTAAATTTAAGTCACTAAATTCGCGGACATTTCACGGCTGTGTGCGATTTATTCTTCACTGACTCTACCGTAAATCTAGAAACTAGATCTAAGTCACTAAATTCGCGGACTTTTCACGGCTGTGTGCGAATTTATCTTTATTGACTCTACCGTAAATCTAGAGTCTAGATCTAAGTCACTAAATTCGCGGTCATTTTGCGGCTGTGTACGATTTTATCCTCACTGACTCTACAGTAGTAAATTTCGTAAAACTAGAGTTAAGTTCAAGATTTTTTCCCCGTTTTTTTTTTTACTATACACTAGGCTTTGAATTTTATAAAGAAATTCAAGGTGTTTTCTAAGTTTTCAAGGTGGCTACAAACCATGAAAAGTATTGAAATTAAAGAAACTAGATATCTTATGTCGAATTAGAATATATCTATCTAGACTGATTCAAACCACTTAAATCACTCTAGTCTACACTGAGATGAACAAGATAATACGATCACGCGAGTTTTCTTTTAAAAATGGAACTTATAACTCTGTCAAAAGACCGGTCGCATTTTTCCGAAAATGGAAAAATAATAAAATCGGATTTTTTTTTCATTAAAAAAAATGACAAAAAAAAAAATTAGGATTTTTTTTTCCGAAAAAAAAAATGTCAGGAAAATTTCGGATTTTTTAGCTTGAAAATCGGATCAGAAGAAATTTTCGGAATTCCGAAAATTTTCGGAAAATTCCCATCACTGTCTATTGCATTTATATTGTCATTTGTCCTAAGTCCTGTATATACATATTTGTGATCCTCCTGTCTCATTTCTTCTTTTTATTGATTTAATTTAAAGCAGACTGTCCTGTTCTATATATTTGTTTCTGTGTTTGTCTTTTATTCACATTATATATATTTTTTCTTATTATATTGTTAATTAAATATTTTCTTTTTTTTTTTCTTTCACATTTGGCATACACAATAGCCACACACAACTTGCATTAAGTGACACCAATATTTTTGAATGCTTAATTGATTTGATTTGTAAATGAACTCATACTTAGACTTGTCTGGATCTTGAAATACATGTATATTATCTTTGAATTTTTCCATTGAAAGTTGTAGACAACTACTTTCATATTTATAATAACACACATTGTAAAATATTTGTTACACAGTTTAGTGTGACCACTGAATAACATATTTCATTTTTACAATATTGTCATATTTTCACTACTATTTAATTGTATACAACCATAACACACAATCATGTCTTCCTAAGACAAGATATTAGAATTAGTCAAAGTCATGGAGTCAGAAGGGGATAAAAAGAGGGAATTTATAGAAAGAGAGCTAGCAAAGTTAGAAAAGAAAGAAAAAGAAGATAGGGAAGAAAAGAAACAAATTAGGGAGCGTGAAGAAAGAGCTTTAGAGAGAGAACACCAAAAATCACTTAAAGATCTAGAAATTAAACAAAAAGAGTTAGAAACTAAACAAAAAGAAAGTGAAGAGAGAGTAGAATTAGCAAAATTTGAAGCCGCAAAAGTAAACCCAAACATCATAGCCCCACAAGTTACTAGTTAACCAGCTATCTCAAGATTTCACAAATTTAACTTGAAAGAGGAAACTCTTGAAAACTACTTGACACAATTCGAACATATATCCTCAACCTACTCTCTCAATAATGAAGATATGGCAAAACACTTGTTAGCTAATCTGTCTGGTGAGCCATTAAACATTATAAGTACTCTAATAGAAGATCAAAAAAAGGACTACACATCAGTTAAGAATAGGCTGCTAAGTCATTTCGGTAAAAGTGGCGATTTTTATAGAAAACATTTCAAAAGCATAAAGCTAAACAAAGACGGTGATTTTAATCGTATAGTATTTGATATGAAGGCAAATATGCTCAAGTGGTTAGAATTGGAAAAGTGTGACATAAAAGATCCTAAGCAAATTCTAGATATGATTCTCATTGACAATGTGTTAACTAATGTTACTGATCTTGTATTCACATTCCTAAAAGAAAAGAAAATACAAACTGAGACAGATTTAATCACTAACCTAAACCTTTTCAAAGACAGCCACCCAGGACACATTATGGATAAAAGAGATTTACATCAGTTAGCTGCCACAGCAAGAACACCTAGTATCAACAGTAAACCAAAATATTCTAACACAAGGTCTTGCTTTCTTTGTGGGAAACCAGGGCCTATGAAAAGTCAGTGTAGACAAAAATATAATTATAGATATAGCAGTAACAGTAATTACAGAAACCCCAACAACTACAACCAAAATAGGTATCAGAATAACTATAACAATTATAGGCCAAATCAAAATAACTATAGTTATAGACCTAATCAAAGTGCCAGTCCTGTAGAAAGGAATAGTCTCAGATATAACAATTACCAGCACAACAATAGTGACAACAGACAATCTAGGAGAGACACATATTACCAACAAACTCATCACAACACCAACAACTCTCAAAGTAGAAATAACAACAGGGGCAATAACAACAATAATAATTCCCGTAGAGAAGAGCATGTCGCCTATCTACAGTCAGATAAGTCAATGGTAAATGTCTTCCCAGCTTATGTGAAAAAATTTGAAATTAAAGCCATGAGAGACACAGGCGCCACTACTTCAATCGTAAAATCCAGCTTAGTTAGGCCATATCAGTACCTAGAAGAATCTGTCAATGTAGTATATGCCAACGTGGAAAAATTGGACATATGTAGAACAGCCAAAGTATGGATAGAGTCACCATGGATCACTGGGGAAGTAGAGGTAGTTGTAATGGATACTCCAGCCCAAGACCTCATCATTGGGAACACTCATGGTGTTAAAGACTTAACAATCAATGAATTAAACTCCTGGATAAAAAATAGACAACAAAACTGGGTCTTAGAGCAACATGCAGTATTAGCAGTAGAAACAAGATCTCATAAGAAAATAATACCTGAGATTGAATTGCCAACAATCTTATTTAATGAAATAGGAGTCACCAGACAAGAATTGATAACCATGCAAAATAATGATCCTATAATACAAGACTTATTAAGTAAAAGCTACAACAAAATTAACATCAATAACCACCACTTAAAAGTAAATGAACTAGCCGTTAGATGTAATAGAAAGAGAGACAACACCAGAATACAAATTATGATCCCAGATACATTACAACCTAATATACTAAATTTAGCTCATGATGATCCAACAGCAGGCCACTTTGGCAAAAAGAAAACTTATACTAAAATAGCAGAAAAATTCTTTTGGCCTAAAATGAGAGTCCAAATTCAAAACTATATTAACAGTTGTCCAGAGTGCACTAGACAAAAGACCATAAATAGGGCACCCTTACAAAAATCAGATAAAGCAAAATGCTTCTGGGACAAAATAGCAATAGACATTATGGGTCCTCTGAGTGTTAGCAATAAAGGAAATAAATACATTCTAGGCATAATAGATATTTCAACAAGGTGGGCAGAAGCTTTTCCCCTCAAAGATATTAAATCTGAGGACATTTGCAATTCACTTAGAACCATGTTCCCAAAGTTTGGATTCCCAAACAAAATCCTGTCAGATAATGCCTCTAACTTCAAAGGGAATCTGAATAAAGCATTTGCAGAAATGACCAATATAAAACTAGTCCATAGTTGTACATATACTCCCCAATCCAACGGTTGCATAGAAAGACTAGTGAAAACTATTAAACAAATAATTTACAAGCTGGAGAAAGAAGCTATGAGTACCAGGGATCAGACACTAAGTTATGCCATCTTTGCATATAACACTACAGTACATGAAACTACACAATTCAGCCCCTATGAATTGGTATTCAATAGGAAACCTAAGGGTCCACTAGAACTTTGGGCTGATAACATGCTAAACTTAGAAAACTATAATGAATTCCACCCATGGATCACACAAACAAAAGAAAATCTAAGACAAGGCATAAAACTAGCTGACATAAATATGGATAGAAATTTAAAGAGACATAGGGATATAAAAAAACAGACATAGAAAACTTAGAACCCTAAATGTAGGAGATAAAGTATACATAAAAATAGAGAACAAGTACAGTAAAAACAAAAATGAAGGACCATTTGAGATAACAGGCAAAATAGGTAGTAAAGTTTATAAAGTAGACAGAAATGGTAAAGAATGCACATTAAATATAGATAAACTAGTAAAATTTGACAAAAGAAAAGCAGATGAAGTAGACATAATTGATAAAGACACAGATGTAAGAGAAATTAGACAAGAACAGGCAGTAAACACAATAACAGTTGATACCACCTCAAAATTAGACAGTGATAGGACCAATACAAATAAACTAATAGCTAAGTACAATGATGTCATTACTTTTAAACTAGGCTGTACTGATTTGATTGAGCATTCCATAAAACTAGATAGACCACTACCATCAAAAACTAAAGCATATAATATCCCTAAGGTCTATGCAAAATCAGTTAAAGAAGAAATGAACAAATTACTTAGAGAGAACAAAATAGAGAAGTCAGATGTATGCTCTTATGCATCATCCATGGTAATAGTTAAGAAAAAGACAACACTGTTAGAATCTGTTGTGATTACAGGGAACTTAATAAATGTACCATCTTAGATCCTGAACCTTTACCTGATACAGAAACACTAATAAACATGCTTAGCAAAGCCTCATTGTTCACCACTATGGATTTAAATAGGGGATTTTGGCAGATAAGAATGGCAGAAGACTCCAAACAATACACCGCTTTTAAATGTAACTTACCAGGTTTAGAGGGTATATATACATGGAATGTAATGCCATTTGGATTAGTTAATAGTACAGCAACATTTCAGAAATGTATGAGTAAACTTTTATCAGGCATAGATAATGTTATGTCATATGTCAATGACATCTGCATATTTACCAAGTCAGAAGAAGAGCACTTAGAAACATTTGAACAAATATTCAC
Source organism: Biomphalaria straminea (assembly GCA_021533235.1). Classification (NCBI taxonomy): domain Eukaryota; kingdom Metazoa; phylum Mollusca; class Gastropoda; family Planorbidae; genus Biomphalaria; species Biomphalaria straminea. The sequence goes on along the minus strand of JADKLZ010003044.1, from coordinate 25,699,369 downwards.
AACATGACAATAGCTCCTAGTAAGCTAAATCTAGTAAAACAAGAAATACAATTTCTAGGCTACAATATTACCTACAATAAAATAACTCCTACCAAGGCAAACATCAGTAAGATAAGAAACATTAAGGAGCCTAAGACAAAAAGGATGTTAGGTCACTACTAGGATTATGTAATTTCTATAGAAAATTTATACCTAACTATGCACAACTCATCCAGCCCTTAGTTGAATTTACCAAGAAAAAACACTCCAATTTTATCAACCTAGATGAAAAAAGTAAACAAGCACTAGTTACATTAAAAGATAAATTTAATGAGCAGCTAGAACTAGGAAGCATTGACTCTATATCTCCACTAATACTATATACAGATGCTTCTAATAATGGCATAGGTGCATGCTTATTACAACAAAAAGACACAGAACTTAAACCTGTTGTTCATATCAGTAGAACATTAAACAAGGCAGAAAAGAAATACTCAGTAATAGAAAAAGAACTATTAGCAATTGTCTGGAGTTTAGTAAAACTAAAGAACTATTTACTAGGGAGATTTTTTGTAATAAAATGTGACCATAAGCCATAACTAGCACTAAAAAGAAAAGAACTTAAGAACAACAGAATAAACAGATGGTCACTAATCCTGAGTGATTATAAATTTGATCTTCAAAGCGTGCCGGGTCATGAGAATGTACTAGCAGATTTTTTATCAAGATATGTAGAACATGAAACAGATATAAATGATGAGAATGACATAGCACACATTAGTCAAAGTATTTTGACTGAATAATCTCAAATAACCTTTTTGTAGTATTGTAAACAGGTCATCATGACATATTGTACTAGCATGTAACAAGGTCATGACACTTTTCTGTTACACTTATTCACCTTTATCATGATTTAATAGGTCATCATAACAATGACATATTTTCTGCTTCTATATTTTATTAGGTCACTGTGACATTTTTTTTTCAATGTTACTTGATCATTATTCAAAATGAATTTTTATTTTATTTGCATTCACTTATGTGAAATAACTGCATTTATTTTCATCCATTGTAAACACTATTTCTCATTGATGAATACAACAATGAACTTGTGTAAATAAAACAGCAACATTTTTCTCAGCTGTTGAACTTATATGGAATGTTAGGTAACATAAGAGGAATTAGAACCTGTACTTTAAAGGACATTGAGAGATGGCAAAATAAATACTCATATTTATTAAACAGAAACATGAGAAATAGAAATAACATTAATCAGTACAGTAGATCCATGAATTATACACATAATAAAAGAAACATGACTTGTTTTAATTGTCATAAACTGGGACATTTTGCTAGAGAATGTTGGTATAATGCACATAATGATCAGAAGATAGCGAGTTCGTATTATAATAGAAATGATGAAAAAATGAATCAAAGTAAAAGCAATTACAATGACTACAAAGCAAATGGGTACAGAACTTACAATAGACAAAATGACAAGACAAGATATGGTATAAACTGAGAAGCAGTTTAGTGACTATTAAACTATGTTTAAGTTGAACTGGTTTATGAAAAGTATTACTGTGTATATTGGAACAAGTTAAAAAAATTATATTTAAGGAAAATGAATCTCAGATTCTCAGAATATTATTATTGAACTCTATGAATATGATGAGTAATGAGAAATTCTATGAGGTGGCATCCATAGAATTATAATGAGATGTTTGAAAGCTTTCAAGTTGTGAAAATTTTTGTACAAGTACCTATTGTACTATCTAATCAGTAATATGATGTCTAGATTGACACTTTCTTTCAGAGATTCAGTATGTAAATATGATGTATATATTACTTTATTGTTTAATATTATTAATTAACATGACAAATTTGAGTTAGTAAGAAAGGGGAGATAATTAAATTGTGAAGTAAGTATATATTTGTTTTGTGTGTGAGTCATTTCATATCTCATTGAAAGAAGTTAAGTCCATGGAAACTGGTGAGTATAAAAGAAAAATGGACAAAAGCTTATAAAAGGGTGGTAAGAAAAATTATTTTTTTTTAAATGTACAAGCAAGGTCTATAATTTTTCTTGAAATGTTCTATTTTTTATTAGATTACTGCCGGTGGAGAACATATGAGACAGTGAGACCTACAAAATGCCCATAAACTATGAACATTGAGAACTATGAACATTAAGAACTGTGTACATTGAAATGAACCATGAACATTGTGAACTTGGAATGAACTTGAAACCTTCTAGTCAACTGTCAAGTCAAGATTTCAAGTTATATGTTGTTGTCTTCCCCAATGAAATGCAAATTCCCTTGTAAGACTTGACAGTAGTGAAAAATATTGACATATTTTTTTTTCTAGGGGGGGAGGAATCTGTTAGGTACTCAATTCTTTAATTGTACTTATTTAGCGACGCACCATAAAAGACGCATAATGAACGCATAGTGAACGGGACTAGTGAGGTTTGGGATATGTTGGGTTAGAGACTTAGAAATCAGTTAGCGCTAGGATCTCTTAGGGTGTAGACGTGTTTTATTCTTACTAGGAATACTGAGACATTTGACTGTGGCCTATTTCATTATTAAAGTAGTATTTAAACGTTCAACTGCATTCATCACTTCTGTTACTAGTTAAAATCGACGCGTCTTGTTTTCGTGTCTGCATTGGATAATTTATGATAACATTTTTATACTTGTGAAAGTCTATTTTTTCAGCTACTAAACACCTGTTTGTACATTGTAACTCAGGATAGGAATTCTATATTTTTATGTAAGATTGTAGTAGTGTCCTTAAGACATATTAATAAGGACAACATTGTATCTTATATTTTAAATATTTTTTATATGTACTTATAACATATATTTTGTTGCATGTAAAATTCAACTGAGTTGGTGGACATATACTGGAGTTGATTTGAGTGTGGAGATCTTCAGGGGAGGTATCCCTAGAGAAAATCGAGTTTTAGGTCTAGGATATCGATTTTTAACTAATAACATTATTAAGTAGATCAATGATTTTTCATTACATTGCTATCATTTTTATTGCTCAATTCTGTGTCTAAAACATGTTTTATGCTGTTTTTGTAAAGCCTATGAGACAAAATTTTAATAAAATTTCTTGAAAAGTACAAAAATGGCCCTTGGTTATGCCATCTCTATTATAAGCAAATCATTGTTTGACAATCGATGTTTGGTATGGTTTTGCCTTGTTTTTTCATAAATGCCTAGACTTAACAAAAAGCTAGCTCAATTGTAAAGAGCTCGAATGAGTCACAAATTGAAATTAGATCTAGAAATAGAGTTACCGGTAAATCTAAGACTAAGTCAATCTAGATAAATCTAGTACTTCCACTACAAGTTCATCTTCTGGACATAATAATACATTAGCAGTTGAAATTGAGAATGTGTCTACTGAAGTTGAAGCCAATAAACGTGAGGCATTGGCATCTAGATCCAAGTCTAGTAAACTTCATTTAAATACCAGAAGTAAAACTAAAATTATTGACATTCCCAAATTAGATGTTGATACTTTATTATCCACCACTCCACACACCAACAGAACAATAGTTGACTTTGACCAACTTCAGGCTCTTATACAGCCTTTACTTTGTCCTGGCTGCAATAATCCATCCATCCATCCCAGTGGCGCTACAGCCCTTGGAGGGCTCTGGCCTGCTTGCACACATTCTTCCATTCGGATCTCTCCTGGGCCTTTCGTCCTTTTCCAGGCCTAGGTCGTTTTCCGTTGAGATCTGTCCGGGTTTTCTTGTGTGTATAGGCTTTCGTAACAATTTTTTTTTATATGACAGAGTTGTTAGCCCTGTGCATAACCATCTGGGGGGCTGCCCCTTTCAGCTCTCTGGATAGCTGCCTTTATTTTCGGGTAAGGTGCCCTAGCCTTTGTGGATCCCTCCACTTCCTGCAAGGCAGCAGGTTTGATTTTGGTCCACCCCGGGTATTTTATTTCCCCGGTACCCACCATATCTGGAGGGCGTTCCCCTATCCGCCACCTGGGGAGGCGCTCGATAGGAGATCAAAAACTCCACACGAGCCTGGCTGCAATAAGTCTTCATTAAAAATAATTACAGACGAAAAATGTCGCAAAGGCCTGTCTGTTAAACTTAGCATTAACTGTGAGACATGCAGAACAGTTGTAAGTAGCAACCATACATCAGGTTATTCTAAAGAAAATAACAGATATTCTGTTAACAATTCTGCAGTTCTATCATCAATCTTATGTGGATTAGGTTCCTACACATTTAACAAACTGTGTGAACATTTGGACATTCCTGGAATGTGTAAAAAAAACTTTCTAAATATTACTAAGCTAATTTACAAAAAAGGTCATGATATTCGACAGGCTTTAGAACATAGACCGGTTAACCTTATTCGTCAAAACCATGCGGAGGAAAGTGGAGTTTCTATAAACGAAGAAGATATCATTGATATTGATGTCTCGTACAATGGCTCGTGGCTAACCAGAGGCCACACTTCACATATTGGAATTGGGTGTGTTGTTGATGTCCTAACAGGATATGTCTTGGATTTCCACATAGTTTCAACATTTTGTTTGGTCTGTCAAACCACTGGCAGAAAGATTAGAGAAAAATCCCCATCACAGTATGGAGAATGGTTTAAAACACACAAGCCTTTTTGTGAAATCAACTACACAGGTGAGGGTCTATTAAATATAATTAGCACTTCTATCAAATCTTTGTGTATAGTTTTTAATTCTCTGCTCTAAATTTTTATTAGTTTTGCTTTTTTTTTTTTTTTTTGTAGATTCACTAAATAATATTAATAAGTGTTTAAACTATTTGATTTTCTTTATATTTACAGGCTCATCAGCTATGATGGAAACACATGCCGCAGAGGTATTATGGCTGAGGTCAGTTACAAAATTTAAGCTTCGCTACACATCAATGTTATCTGATGGAGATGCTAAATCTTTCAAAAGAGTAACTGAACTTAGACCTTATGGTGACAATCCCATAGTAAAAGAAGAATGTGTCAACCATGTTGGCAAAAGAATGGGATCTGCACTTCGAAATTTAGTTGCTGACTGTAGCAAAAAAGGCACTTCTCTTGGAGGCAAAGGGCATGGTAAACTAACTCAAAACACTATAAAAAAGTTAACACTTTATTACTCCAGAGCCATTAGAAAGCACAAAAATGTTTCTGATATGCAGAAAGCTATAATGGCATCTCTTTATCATTGCTTGTCAACTGACAAATCACCGAAACATCAATTGTGTCCTGCTGGATCTTGTTCATGGTGCTTCTACAATGCTGCTGTTGCTAAAAATGAGACTCCTGGTCCACATAGCAAGCTTCTCTGCACTCCTCTAAATTATAAGCTGACCACTTAAAACCAATATATAAACGCCTCTCCGAACCAGCCCTCTTACAACATTGTTTGCTAGGTGCTACCCAAAATGCCAATGAGTCTTTGCATTCCAAGATTTGGAGTACTTGTGATAAAAAGAAATTTTCTTCTTTGAACAAGGTAACATTTTATGTCATATCCTCTATTTATGACTTTAACTTTGGGTTTGCTGCTTCAAAGATAATGAAAAATATTCTGTTCTGCAAAAACACATTTCATGCCCACCGTCTTGGTTTGAGTCGACAGAATCAACGATTAAGTGGGTCTGCTTATAAAAAAAGTAAAGTGGTCATGAGACGACTCCAGATGAGGAAAGATCAAAAGCTCGAAGGGAACTTGAGTTAAGAGATGCAGAGGGACTTACTTATGAAGCAGGACAGTTTTAGCTGTGTGTGTTTTTTTTTTCCTGCTTTTTCTTCTTTTTTTCAGAAATCAACAAATCTAAATTTCATGTAGGTCATTTAACTGTACATATAATTTCTCCTAAACTAATTGTTTGATTTTTATGAAATTTGAAACTCTTGTTCTAGACATGATATACCTTACTTGTATAATGAATTTTTGTTAACATTTTCAATACTTTTTCTTATGTTTTCAAATCTATACTTTCAACTCATTTTTCTCAAAATGTTAGTTTTTGCACATATCATTATGCCTTACTAAGAATGTCTCCTAAAATACTTAATAGATTTTGATAAAATTTGAAACACTTCTTAAGGACATCATTTACTTTACTCGATCAAAGTTTGTTTTTCAATTTTTTTTTTTTACTTTTTTTTTTCGAAAGTAATTTAATTGAAATTTATCCTGTTTTTTTTATGTCAAAAATATACTAAAATTTAAAAAATTTGTAAAAAATTAAACATACTTAAAACTTTTATTCTGACTTTGATGCTATTTAGAGGTTCATTTTCTCTTTTGTTTTAATTCAATTTTTTATGTAATTCTAATCAATAGTTTTTACAACATTCTGAGTTTTAATTTGTATACAATAAACAATATGGCCACCATTACCATGGTAACCATCATTCAAAAAAAATTTTTTTTAGCATTATTTATTTTAGAATATCATTATATCGTCCAACTCCCGGCCTTCACGTGTGGCTCAGATATTGAGTCCGGCGGAACTGTTCTTACTAACTGGAGAAGGGGCACAGGCGAGAAACTGGCGCCTTAACCAGTAAGCTTCGGGCAGGAGGGGCTCGTTAGCCATGGCTGGCTACCCACCTAGGAGAAGGAAAACTCTGAATTCAAACCTCTGTTGCCTTGCAGCTATACCCAATCAAGGGAAAGGCTTCGGGAGTCAACCCTGAGGAAAAATCAGGAGCTGGCGACCCTAAGGCAGTTTGCAGCACCCAGTGCTACACTCTGGCAGAACCTGCGACGCTGCTGACCCCAAACTGTATCGGCACTGCCGTTCCTTTGGATACATCAGCTGCGTGGAGAGGGGGGAACTGATGTGTGGGCGACATCGTTCCGACCACAGCTTATGCCCAGGCATTCATCTCATTACCATGAGATGATCCATAGTCGCTTCGCGACTGACGGTGGCCATAGATCATTATATCTTACCATACCAATTTTTAAAGGCCTAGCTTTAGAAATAACAAAAATAAGATTTTCAGGGATACCTCCCCTTCAAGTTGTCCTGGTGTACCGGCTGTACTTCGTCACCACTTCTTGTCGTTGAGGCGGAATCTACCTTCGCAGGAGAAAGCACAGCTAAGTGTATTTTTTTAGTTGTCATAAATATCGCTTGAGCTCTAATTAATTATTCTGATTTTGCCTGTGAAACTTTTACTTTTATTGTGTATAAATTCTGAGGATGGAGACTAGGTTTTCATTAATGCACAGTTCATATCAGAAGGGCAGGCATTGGGTTACACAGGTGTTAAGTTACAAAAATATGTAAGGGAACAGAAGAAGGAGTATGAGAAGGCCCAGAAAGAACAGAAAGTTGAGGAACAAGCAAGAGTGGAAAGAGAAGAACGATTTAGGAAGAAGCAGAAAGCTGAAGAAGAACGAATTTAAAAAGATGGGAAGGCCAAAGAACAAGCAAGATTGGAAAGGGAGGAATGACTCAAGAAGGAGCAAAGGGCGGAGGAAGAACGTATAAAGAAGGAGGAACATGAACGGTGGAAAGAAAGAGAGGCCATGGAGAAGGAAAAGGACAAAAGAGAGGCTAAGCAGAGGCAGGATGAATTAGAACTAGCAAGACTGCAGAAGGAATGTAAAGTCGAACAGAAAGAAGGTGAAGTTAAAGTGCAGGACAAAAACAGACACATCATTGACAAACTGGACAAGAGCTTTCAGAATATGAAGGAGGATGAGGATTTAATTGGATTTCTAACTTTGTTTGAGGCAGTGGCAACAAGGTGTCGGATAGATAAGAAAAACTGGTCGTTGCTTCTGTCGTACAAATTGTCTGCGAAATTGAAGAATTTTATGATACAGGAGGAGTTATTTAAGCAGGAGGATTATGATGCTGTAAAAGTGAGTTTGATGAGGCAGGCTGACATCAATGGGGAAACGTGTCGGAAGATATTCCATCAAGTCAGGCCTAAGGAGAATGATTTTAGAGGATATGTGACAGATTTGAGAAGGGCGTTAGATAACTGGATGAAGATGGCAGGGGTCATCAAAAACATGATTATAAAGGATAGATTGTTGAAAGTGTTTCGGGAGAGGCTTATCAGCAGCTGATATTGCAAAAAACGTGATAGTGTTGAAGATATGCTATAAATAATTGAGGGTTTTAAGATAGCTGATACAGGTCAGGGAGAATGTTTTATGTTTGCGCTGGGAGTCGAACCCACACATTCATATTGACTGCTTCCATGAATATCGCAGCTAGAAGGAATATTTATATACTAAGTACACTAAGAACATTAGAAAAAACAATATATATCTTAAAAGTAAAGCCAAGGAAAGAGAGGAAAAGGAAGAAAGAAGAAAGGAGAAGGAAATGGAAGCTGAAAAGGAAGAAAGGAGATTAGCAAGGGAGCACGAAATAGCTTTGGAAAGAGAGAGAAGGGAGACAGAAACAGCTTTGAAGGACAAGGAAGCAGAAATAGCTATGGCTAAAGAAAGAGAAAAGAAGGAAGCTGAAATAGCTATAGCAAGAGAAAAGGAAATCACAGAGAGGAAAAAGGAGAAAGAAATAACTGTGAGAGAAAAGATAGCCGCGGACAAAGAGAACGGGATTGCCAGCCAGGCTTCGCCCGGCTAGCCCTGCCTCCAGTCAAAGTCTACTGAACGGTCTACCCCACATGCCAATGGAGCACTTCGACGACAAGAAAGAGAACATCGAAGTCTATCTTGTCCGCTTTGAGGAAGTAGCATGCTTTTAGGGTTTGCCAGAAGGGAAATGGTGCTTCCAGCTATCCCAACGCCTCCGAGGCAAAGCCTATGAAGTCTACTCTAAACTCCCCTCCGGCCAGCGAGATGACTACGCAGCCCTCAAACAGGCGCTACTCGTCCAGTTTGAGCTGACCACCGAGGCCTACCACAAAAAGTTCAGAGGGTCCCGCCTTGAGTGCAGGCTGGATAAGTACCTCACCAGGTGGCATGCTCTTAGCGAAGTGCCAGAGACATTTGATGGCCTAGTGATAGTTTAGGATTTAAGCAATGATTGCAACGCATTCCGCTGAAATATTCTGGAAGATATTCATGGACAAGTTTAACTAGACTACACCCCACTGTTATCCAAATCTTTTAACTCTTTCTCTCCCATGAGACGATAATGTTGTTGGTCATTTTTGTTAAAGCCGATTAAGCGACGATAATGTCGTCGGTGCAGCAAAACATCTTTGTTTCGTTCCTATTCTTGGTTAATAATTTTAAATGCTTATATTCTAAATCTACATGATTTCCGCTTGCAGGAGAGTTCGTTGTTTACTTCCTTCAGCATGTTTTAAATATAAGAGAGGGATTTGAAAGTCGTCTTTTTTTGTGTGTGTTTAAATGGAAATTGAAGCTGGCCCATCTGGTGGTCGATCTACTAAAACTTGTAGATCTATATTATATTCAGATCAACAAGTAAGGGACCTTATTGATTTAGATCTAGATGAAATGATAATGTTTTATCTGATTATAGTGATAGTTAGTGCCAGTGTAAGTATTAGATCTAGATCTAGAACTCTAGATCTGAATCTGATAATTCATCAGCTGATGAACCTGCCACACCCCCTTCTAAAACTAAATGTATTAGCACAAATAATACATCTAGGCCTGTTTAAACAAGTTGGAAAAATGCATAGATGGGTATTAAACAGAAAGCAATTTTTTTTATTCCCTCCAGTAAATCTAGATCTACTTAAATTTCATAAATTTTTTATGGTGGTGACCTTGGATAATGTGCTACAGTTTTGTAGTCCATGTGTTTTCTGTTGTTTTAGTGGTTCTATTTTGTGAAAATATGAATCAAGATTATAAAACAATAGCATTTTATTCAGTTTGGAATAGAAATGATCTTCATGTGCGACTTGGATTAAATTTTTTATCGTCCATTGGTGAGTTTTCAGATTTTCATTTTTACTTTTCATAAAGCAAAATAAAAATACCATTTCAATTTATACACTTGATTTTGTAATATCTGAAAAGAGCATTCATTTTTCTTTAATTCAATATCAAAAACATTATTGTATGATTGTAAATAAAAAGTTATACCATTTTAACTATAATATATTAGTGCACTCCGATCGAATGAAATCAATAATTCCGTCAGAAGGTGGAAAATAATTACGGAGAGAAAGAGTTAATAGGGTATGTGGGATTAAACCTTTTGGAGATTAAAAGTAACTTAAGAATAGTGCTACTCAATTTACAGGCTATCAGAACAAGCAAATTATACAACAACCTTTACTTGGTGCAGCTCAAAATACGAATATGTCGATCACCTTATGAATTAGAAACTTTTGGACAAAATCTTCATTTACTAATCCAGAAAAAGAAAACTTGTGTATTTTAGCTGCTGTGAGACAGCTGAATTTTGGTTTTTCTTTCTCCAGTGTCATTTAAAGTTTTTTCAATTATTAAGCCAGCAAGAACAGTTATCCACTTGGATTATGAACATTTCAGAAATTTTTTTAAGATCCATTTTTAAAAAGGCCAAGAATAGTGTTGTGTATTGATGTTTCTTGTTGTGTGTTGCGAATTGATCTGTACTGGTGTGTCAGAATTGGAGTCTAGGTCGGCTTGTGTGTATGAACAGTTTTATTATGAACTGTTTTGTCATTCTTGTGTTTATGATAGAGACATGTTTTCGTAGTGTTCAATACAAAAACTAAAGAAATGATAATAGATTTTAGAAAACATTAAGGCCATCCTGCAGAAATTCAGATAAACAACCAAACCGTAGACCAAGTTCAAGAATTTAAATACCTATGTAGAACCATCAATAACAAACCTTTACACCAAAATCCATCAACAAATCTTCTATCTTAGAAAGCTAAGGAAATTTAAAATCGACAAAACAATAATTAAACTTTTCTATACAGCAGCCATTAGCAGATTAATTACCTGCTGGTATGGCAATACTTCACTAGCACAAAGACATAGACTAAATAAACTAATTTAAAAAGCATTGTATATCACTCAAACACAGCTACCATCTCTTGAAAAGCTTTCTCATGAAAGATGCCTTTCCAAAAAACAATTTTAAAAGACAACTTGCATCCATTAAACTACTGTTACATCAGATCTGAATGAAGTGGTTGTCTCCTTTCCATTAGGACTAAAAGAGATTTAAAAACTGCATCCCACTTTCGGTCAGAGTGTTACAAGATCATCTGTTGTCATCGAAGAGCACATAGAAGTCTAATTCATAAAGCGCTGGTTGTGAGTGTGTATGTGTTTCATGTGTGAATGTTGTTCGTATATGCATATGCATCTATATTGTTATTGTTACAGGAGTTATGCTTAGGAGATCAATTGTAGTCAAACGGAATTCCCACTTAATTGGACCAATAAAAATTATCTTATCTAAAAACTAGTATGGAAAAAATTATAGCCAGTTCTCATTTTTAGTGTGATTTTTGTGTGATAAAAACAGGAGAAAACATGGGATAATAAGCTCAAGGTTTCCCTGTCATGTGTTTTTAAATGTATAAGTTATCAAGTTTTGAGGAAATATGGATACATAACATAAAAATAGTCTAGTCAATTTAAATCATAACATAGTTCTTAAGCCTAGGTGATTTTGTTTTTCTTGTTAATATTCATAATCCTAAATCAAAATTATTTTTAGTTTTATAAAAACTATATTAAATTATATGCATACATTGTCCTTTTCATTCTGCTCCAAATATAACATTTTATGATAAACAAAAACTTACTGAAGTTTATTCATACCATAGGAGTGCACTGCCAACAGGCTAATAAGTAATAGAAGAATGTGGAAATATTTCAGATGAGTTACCCTAAGGAAAGGGAGATAGCTCCCCACATAAGAAATGATGATGCTAATAGATTAAAATTTAAAAAAGATATTAACAAGACTGGTGACTTTATAATTAAATTTGAAGAAACATGAAAGTCAGTTATAAATAGCCCTGCTAACATCCTTTCCCATCTAAATTTTTTATACAAATTTGTATAAATAAAATGACACCATTCAAGTTGACTTGTTTATGGGGGAAAAAAGTGGTACAAAAGCTATAAACATAAAATGGCTTAAAAAATGAACTAATGTTTATGACTTGGTAAAACTAAGACCTGAAAAATGATGAATACATAAGGCAAGTGTTCAAGTGTTGATGACAAAAGTGTTATAGAAGACATTAAACTATAAATTGTTAACTAGCTAAGTTTCGGTTTAATAAAATATTAAGACGATTGGATGGTGTTAATAAATATTACATTTAAATTCTCTTTTCAGAGAGCTCACAGGGGGCTGTGCATTATTATTATCTTATAATGAATGGATAGTTTGAATAATTAGATGACTTGATGAGGTTAAGAATGTTACAAATTAAAAATAACAAATTGACTGTACATTTACTCACAATATTTAAATACTACTGCAGTGAAGTTGAAAAGTTTGAATACAATGTTTTCACAATACCAGTGCAGAAGTCTGATATGTCATTCAACAGTAATATGCACAAAGTTGTCATATGACACCTCTTGAAAAGTGAAACTAAATGGAAGACTACAGCTTATATTGTACAAGAGTTTGCTTAGTTGTACTCAATGATACTAAAACTAACTGTACAACTGCTTTTTGTCCTACTACTATTACATGTTTCATGTTCAAATCAATCTTTGCAGAGTTATAGGTTTAGGTTACGCTAAGTCATACAGAAAAGACCTTCTCTTTACATCTTCAATTTAGGAATTAAATTCAATACTTATGTGTTGGTTTACATTGGCATTTGTTGCAACAATAAATATTCCCAATTTTTACTATTATAACTACATAGAAAGAAAGGTTGATCTTAAAAAAAAAAGTATTTGTTATATCATAGTTCTACTTTACTGTTATGCTTTGACTTCACTCCATTTTCGTTCATGGTAGAACTGGAAGATGTCAGGCTTGTATAAACTTTGTGAGGGTCATTGTTCCAATGCTTGTGGAAAGACACAGGTAGCTGGTTACTTAAAAATTCTCTGCTGTAATCGTCAGGCCGAGCCTAAATAAAATAAGAGAATTTGTTAAATAAATGATAGAAATGTTTTTGATATAAAGCGTTAAGTTTGACAATATTTATATGCTAAATAAAGTTTTTGTTATTTTTCATTCAAAATCCATATTTCTTTACTTACAATGAGACAAAGTTACAAGCTAACACCAATAAAAAACATGTTTCCATAACTAATGAGTACAGTTAACCAGAGAGAGACTAGCTAGGATAGAAAACTTTAAGTAATCTTCAGAAAATCCAAACATTTGAAAAGAGAAACACTTTGGATTGTCAGTGTTTACTGAATAAAATAGATTAGTAAGTAATGTTCACATTCTTTATATCAACAAGGGATATAACACTCCAGGTTTATAATGTCCATTTACAAAATATGTTTCTAACATAATAATAATATTAATAAGGCTTTTCTTCAAGTATTTCAAGTATGCAGTATTTCCACTGGCCATGCAGCCCCAGCAGTGACCTAAATATTTTGCCACATCCAGAGCAAGCATAACCATTTTGAAGAGGTGGTTGATTAAGTTTTTTTTTCGCCATCTATGTCTGTCCTCGGAAGTGGATTTTCTTTTGGTCTCAAATGTGTATCCGGAGGTTTTTGTAAAAGTAACCTCCAGCTGTCTCGTCTTGAAGCAGCATGCAACCAGCAGTGATGGGAACAGACTCTACAAAAATTTTAGGATTTTTTTTATAATTTGTTCCCCCCCCCCCCCCGGCGTTTTTAAACTGGCCTGTCGCGGCGACTTATAACAAGATGTTGCTGATTTTTTTTACTATGCCGAATCATTATATTATATATTTTCTTTAATTAATGTTGTATTACATAATAATTACACTGCATAAGCTTTGCTGCAAACATGGCACTATATATAATATAATTTATATATATATATATTATATACATATATGTGTGTGTCCTGTTCGTTGGTTTATTGATAGTTACGGAAATTTGTTGTGATTACAAGGACTCTTTTTTCTTATATAAAGACAACACAACAGAAACATACACATAAATACAACAGACACAACATACACAAAATCATGCACTGATCAAATCAATTATTGACAAAATCCCACTCAGAACAGAATGTCATAAGTTGAGTGGTATGTCTACAGAAAATGCAATGACAGTTATATTTTAATCAGGTAACAACTTGACTGTCATCCCAAAATCTCAATCAACCATTTTTGTTCAAAGATTTATTAAAGAACATTAGAAATGGATATTATTCCATTGTTTTAAAATAAGAAACCTTCTTAGAGATGCCTTCATAATATGTATTCTCTCTCTGTTACGGAAAAGTATATTCTTAGTTCCTATGTGTATTCATAGACACTAGAACTTAAAACCTCCTATCAACAGAGCCTGTAGTATATATAAACCTATTTCAACTATCTGTATATTTAATTGACATTTGATTACTAAAAAATAACATTTGGAGAGGGGGGTTTTAGACCTATTTGCATTTTTTTTCCAAGCAGAGTTTCTTTTTCAACTAGATCTATAGGCTATGTAGTTTCCATGGCTTTCACGACCAAAAATACTTTGACGGATTTTTAACAGCTGTGTGGGTAATATTTTTATTAAATCTACAGTAGATCTAGACTCTAGATCCAGGTCACTAAAATTCGCGGACTTTTCGCGGGTCCATGCGAGTTATCTTCACTGAATCTATCGTAGATCTAGAATCTATAATACACTCTATAGAGTTTAACAATAAATCACTAAAATTCGCGGACTTTTCAGGGCTCCAAAGGGTTAGTAATTATCTTCACTAGATTCTAGTGATTTAGCATAAATCTAGAGTCTATATCTAAGTCGCTAAAATTCGCGGACTTTTCAGGGCTTCACAAGGTTAGTAATTATCTTCAGTAGATTCTTGTGATTTAGTGTAAATTTAGAATCTATATCTAAGTCACTAAATTCGCGGACTTTTCGCGGCCCTGTGCGAATTATCTTCACTAACTCTACTGTAAATCTAAATTCTAGATCTAATTAAGTCAATTCCCAGACTTTTCACGACCGTGTGCGATTTATCTTCACTGACTCTACCGTAAATCTAGAAACTTGATCTAAGTCAATCAAAGTCACTAAATTTGCGGACTTTTCAGCGCTGTGTGCGAATTTATCTTTACTGACTCTACCGTAAATCTAGAGTCTAGATCTAAGTCACTAAATTTGCGGACTTTTCACGGCTGTGTGCGAATTTATCTTTACTGACTCTACCGTAAATCTAGAGTCTAGATCTAAGTCACTAAATTCGCGGACCTTTTCCTCACTGACTGTACAGTACTAAATTTCGTAAAACTAGAGTTTAGATCAAGTTTTTTTCGCCATTTTTTACGATATTATAGGCTTTGAATTTTAAAATGAAATTCAAGGTGTTTTCCAGGTTTTCAAGGTGGCTACGATCCATGAAAAGTATTCAAATTAAAGAAACTAGATATCTGATGTAGAATATATCTATCTGGACTGATTCAAACCACTTAAGTCACTCTTGTCTACATTGAGATCAACAAGACAATACGATCACGCGAGATTTAAAAAAAAAAATAGAACTTATAACTCTGTCAAATGACCGGTCGCATTTTTCCAAAAATGGAAAAATAATAAAATCGGATTTTTTTCATTAAAAAAAAATTATTTAAAAAAAAATTCTGATTTTTTTTTTCCGAAAAAAAAAAAAGTCGGGAAAATTTCGGAATTTTTTGGCTTGAAAATCGGATCAGAAGAAATTTTCGGAATTCCGAAAATTTTCGGAAAATTCCCATCACTGAACCAGGTGCTCTCTTCTATGTTAGCTATGTTGGAGTAGGAGTAGGAGCAAGTACAAAGCCCTGCTTCATGCCATTTTCTACTGGGAAGTGATCAGACAGATCACGATTGTTTCTGGCGTTTTTGTCCCACGTGAAACTGCTTGAGAATGGATAGGAAATCCTCCATAAACCAGGCATCAACACTGTTCTAACATATAATAATAATAACAGAATTTATTTCATTTTTCCTGTTTACAAACTTGTACATTACAGGACCAGATACCCGTGCTGCAATACAATTGAAATGGTACATGTTTATTTTACTGGGAAAAGTTTTTAATCCTTAAATGAAATGGCCTTCATCACGATGCTCTCAAATTCTTTAAAACCCTTTTTGTCTCATCTTTAAATTGAATGGCCTACAACCCCCTGCACAAGGACTTCTTAGACCCATCAGTTGTAGCTTTCTAATCTGCCTGCATCATGACACACCTCCCACAAACATTATTTTTAAATGAAACACTTCTCCCCCCACAACTCACTATTTGGCCTTTTTGATCTGAATCTTTCTTATATTATTTTGCAATGGAACAGCTAGCATTACAATAAAATAAAAAATTGCTTTGGTAAACTTAACCACTGTTGTTTCGATTGTGAAAATCGCATAGTTGTTCAATGCACCCAGTAAACAGGTTAAATTTTCATGTTTAATCATCATGGCAAATGTCAATCAATAATCAAGGCTAGGACAGGATTAGCACATTCATTAATTGGTTGTGGGTGAAAGAACAGATGATTAATAAATATTCATACAATTCTTGTTATTACATTAATTTTCAAAATTGATAGACAGTTATGGTTACATTTAAAAAATGTACATTTTAATGCAGGCTAGGCTTATATATATTTATGGAGAAAGAAATCCACAGCTAAAACAATGGCTGCATCAACCACAAAGTTTGTTTTCAGCAACACATAGGAAAAACAAAAAGAATGAGAACATGTAAAAAAAAAATACCTGATGAAAAAAACGGCTGTGTGTCACTGGCAAATGGCCAGCTTTTAGACAGATCCCTAACGTCATGTCGTCTGGTGAATCTTCTGAGTAGCACCTGCAGCTAAGTGACAAGAACTTCAGCACTGACTGGGAGAACACCATGCTGTCAAATGGAATGTTATCAGTACATAAAGAAGGTCAAACAAAGATGACCACACAATCCAATCTTTGTATCACTTGTTAAAGCATGTAAAACCACAAAAAAACAACAACAATACTGTAATGACAATATTAATATCAGTAAATAGAAAAAGTCTAGCAACAAAAAACACCAATGTGAACATAGAATACCATATACAGATAAAAATTCACCATTTAAATTAAATATAGTTCAATCAGCAGGAGAAAAATAAAATACTTTTAAAAATAAATAACAATAATAATTGATTAAGTCTATTCATTTTAAAAAAAAAGCTACTTCAGAAATTACATTAAGATTATCCAAGCCAACATCAAACATTTGTTTACCAATCATGAATATATTTGCAATAATGATGGCTTATAAAATTTCAATATCATTAGTATTATAATAGAAAATATTAAAGTTTAAAATTTTAAAAAAATGTCCATGAAAAGAACCAGGTGTGGATTTAGAAAAATAAAAAAAAATTATGCTAAGAGAAATTAATGCAAAATATACAAGTTTAAAGATATCTCTTAAAGTAATGCAGCATTCCATTTTTTTCTCAATTATTTTCTAAACATAAAAGCCTTTCTTATCTCCTGAATGAAACTAATTGAAATCAAAGGAGATGACTTTTCAAAGGTTACATCTAGCATCCTTTATAAGAAAACTGAGATAAACCAATTGATTCCATTAAGTCAGACCACACTAAAAGCCAGAAGGCCAATAAAACTGCTTTAATAAAATGTCGAACTATATATTATCATATTAATTCAAAAACAGTACCAGTCTGTGGGCCATCCATTTCAGTTTAAAATTGCTATCACAGTTTCTCTTATGAAGTAATAATTCTATAATTACTTTTTGAAACAAAAATATTATACATAATGAATATTTAGTAGTGTATTTGGGACTGATAGTAATTCTTTTTCTTCTTCTTCTAGCCAGCTTTTTGCAGATGAGCTGTAAGCTCTTTTGCAGACTGAGTCAAGGAAAATAGTGTGCTGTCCAATAATAAACAGTTGTTTTTTTTTTTCTAATTAAACTTCCTCTTTCTAACAGCAATTAATTTAAATTGAGTATAAAACACTTACCCTCCTCCCCCAGTAATATAATCATAGCCACCACCTCTGATCAAGCCATAGCCATAGCGCTCACCTAGAGCAACCGGCTTTTGAGGGTTGTAACAGGCCAGGAGTGAGCGCAACCTGCTCAGGTTGATGATGGTGTCATCGTCTGCTATAAGAACCCAGGGTATAGAGGAAAGATTCTGCGATTCAATGATTCTTTTAATAATCGCCATGGTTTTGCTGCAGTGGCCTACAAAAACAAAATGATTTTTAAAAGATTTTTTTTTAAATTAAATATACACAGTACATAATTTATTTTTAAATCAAATTGTATTTTTTGGTAAAGAAGGTACTAAAATTAAATGATATAAAAGTGCTACAAATGAGTGTGTGTGTTTTTGGCTGGCAAAACAATGAATGATTTCTATTAAAAAATGTTTTCCCACCAGGTCTTATTTAATGGATAGTACCTGTCAAATGAGTGAACCATAACTTTGTTAAAGGTGTTGTTTTTTTTAACCATCTTAAGCTTATGAAAAGTATTACTCAAATGTATCAACACTTAAACCAATATTCAGAAATGTGAATCAATAGGACTGATTTTTAGGCCTCAATCATCCAACCAATATTTTTAGATAAAAACTTTTAAGCTTAGCTTAACTGGCACTAGCTGAAGCATCTCCCATCTCTGAATAAACTGAGATAAAATGTTGGAGCTTCTTTCACTTCACACAAAATTCCTATTTATCAATTTAAAAAAAAACAACAATGACATTAGTCTCAATCTAGCTATTCAATAGTTGCTAAGGTAAAAAAAAATGAATATATACATCATAAAGTGACTCTAAATCAAGGCCATGGAAGAATACATTTCCTACTGTAGTTCTTTCTTGTGAATTAATTAAGAATCTCTACCTTTTTTTTTCACCCATCATCTTTTTTTTTGTTTGTGGCAAATATATCTCTAGAAGTTTTCTAATGATCTCCGTCCAACTACTTAGAGACACTTCAGGACAAAAGACTAAAAAGTAAAGTAGCAATGACACTTAAAATACTCAACCTTGACTAACAAATACAAATTTGCAACCTAATAAAATACTCAGAGAGACACAAAGATAAAGGTAATTATTTTTTTTCGTATGACTGGATGAATTCCTTTTACTGTTCCTTCATCACTACAGCCATTAGAGTGTGCCATGAAACTCAATACATTAGCATAGATTTAGTCTCTCAATAACATGCACAATTTAATTAATACATTGATGTGCTAAGGAAAGAAAATATTTTTTTTTGAAGGAATAAGATAAAAATATAAATATATATAACAGAAATAGCTAATTTCTTTCTAGTTATGCTTTACTGTAGTCAACTGCCAACAAGGATTTAGTGGGCTGACTGGCTACATACTGCCACAGATGATACACAAAAATTAATCTATTCTCACCTCTCTCTGTATTGGGCACATCAAGTTTGGTTGTTGGAATGCTCATGTCTTCTACCTCACTAAAGAATTCAATATATTTTGTTTCTTTACCCCATGTCGCTTTCACTATTGGAACTGTATAGGACCAAAAATATTGTTCATTTATTGTAAAGAACAAAATGTTCACTATAACCACACAAATCAACAAACAAACAAATTAAAGATTTAGGATTTAATCTAAGATTTAACAGTCTACAGCTACAGAAACTCAACAACATTGCCTATATTTTCTTATAAACTGTTAACAATGAAAAAAAACCTGTGTGATTGGTGAATAATATTGGGTAATTGCCATAAAATATAAAAAAACAAAACTGATAGTGACAGATGACAATGATATTATTTATCTTCTTATTTATAAATTTGAGGTGCGGTGTCTGACCGGTAAAGCGCTTGGTTTCTGAACCGAGGGTCCCAGGTTTGAATCCTGGTGAAGACTGGGATTTTTTTGGGATCCTTGGTCCACCCACCTCTAAATCACTCACTACTAATGGGTACCTGACATTAGTTGGGGAAAAGTAAAGACGACTGGTGGTTGTGCTGGCCACATGACACCCTTGTTAACCGTAGGCCACTGAATCAGATGACCTTTACATCATCTTCCCTACAACACTACCATGCAAAGCTGACCCATAACGAAATTCTTTTTTAATCAAATATCAGTATGCACTTTTTTTGTAACCATTACCTAGGCAATGAAAAATATCAACAAGTCACAACCCATTCCAAATGTAAGCAGCCTTCAAAAGCAAAGGTCAGACTATTCAACTACAATTTAAAACTTAATTCTACATTCTTTTAACTACAATGAAAGTACTACCAGCAATACCTTTTTTAATTATGACAGAAAAAAAAAAAACAACTAACAAAGTCTATGAACATTTCATTATTATACAATAATTAAAGGTTTACCAGTTCATTTTCAAAAATATTAGCTTAAATAAATGTAAAATATCACAAAAAATTAACAGACAACATAAAATACAGTTCTTTCTTTTCCCAACTTACTTCGAGTACTGTGGAATTTTTCACATGTTTTCACAGCCACAAACAGATCCTCCTCCTTGATTGTCTCCTTGCAGTCTGGGAACTTGGAGAGCTGCCTTGTGATGCAATCTGAGCTGTAGCTTTGGTCCACAGAGCAAAACTCTTTCACTCCCTCTAAAGGTGTACCTCTGCCCTCATCCCAAACAAACAAAGCAAATTCATGCTTGGGGTCAATTGAGAATTCAATTTTTAGCTTTTCATTATTCAGCCTGTTATGTAAACTAAAAGAAAGAAAGGACAAGAAAGAAAAAAGAATTAATTTTTCAAAAAAAAAAAAAGGTATTATTCTTTGAAAGAAATGTGTGTATATCCAACATGATAAGCAAAAAAATAACTAAACATTCTTAACAAGAAAACTTTCACTCCTAATTGACAATACCAACTTTGATTTGACCCCATCAAATTAAATTAATTTTTAGTTTTATGAACATTAATTTGCAATTTGTAAAAAGAGCATACAGTCCTCTTTAATTCTATACCAAATATAGCATTTTCTCAAAAAAAAAAAAAAAAAGTTATTCAGTTTAATCAAAACAGGAAAACAATGAAGAAAATGTGTAATTCCATTGGAACGTTGAATATAAATATGGAGACAAAGAAAGAAGGAGCTGTTCAACAGCTGAAATATGACAAGTATAAAACAAAATTAACTAAGTACCACTAATTGATTAACAAATGGGTTGATTTTTTTTATTGCTAAATAATTTTATAGCTAAATGTCAGCTTGAGGCTATTACAAGAAAAAAAAATTTGCAGGATATATATCAATAAAAAGAAAGCTGAAACTTCAATTAGTTTGTTTTTTGTGCAATGTATAATGCAAACAGGCATAATAGTTTCTCAGTGTAATAAATTAAATATGTATTTAGTTATTTACTTAAAGAACTAAGGACTAAACTGATTAGATCTACAATTACATTCTGAAATCCCTAAGTAGCTTCTTATGTTCTTTGTGCCTAGCTATATAAAAGATTAAAATATTTAAGACTGCTTAATTTTAGAAATTAAAAATTCCTGTTTATGCTATATGTGTAAATCAAGTGAAAGAATTATCAAAAGAAAACTAAATGTATTCTATATATATTTTCAAGGGATAATTTTTTGTTTTAAATCATAAGTTCTTCAAGTAATGTTGGGCTGGTAATAATAAAATATTTAGTAACTATATTTTAACCTTTCAACTGAAAGTAATGGGACAATACAATGTCTTATGTAGTTCAATTTATTTTTGGTTGGTGATGGGACAATA
>JADKLZ010003044.1:25654558-25677559 GCA_021533235.1 Biomphalaria straminea | reverse complement strand
TCAAATTATTAGCAAAAAATAGAAATGTCTTATGTAGTTCAATTTATGTTTGGTTGATAATACATTAACACTTATTCATCCAATTAAACAGATATGACACAATTAATAAATGCACATTGTGCTAGACAAAGTTCTTACTGTTTTACAAGAGAAATGCTCAAAACAAATCCAGCCCTGAAGTCTGGGTAGGCAAACTGTAAAGGGTTGTCTGCAAAGGCAAAATGATGGATGATTGTTGTTTCATGATCACGCAATTCCCTTCCGAGAAAGTGATGCTAGAAAAATAAAAATGTATTGTTAAAAAAAAGTAATTAAGTAAAGACTAAAAAAAAAAATAGTGCAATGCAATGTTATAAAAAAAAAAGTTTAATAAGCAATTTTATAATAAAAAACATTCAAGAGTTTTTGAGTTTTCATACTTGAAATATGAGAACTAACAGCCTGTGTTTTCATTGCAAAATTTATTCACTTTCATAACATGTAGTGAAATGGAATATTCAATACAAAAATTGAAAATAAAATTTACAAGTACTGGTTTATAAAGCTACATGTAAAACTTGTGTCATATGTTGACAATATAAACAAAATAAAAAACTATTGCATCAAAACTAATTAAATGATAGTAAAAACTATTGAATTTTGTTTAGTAAGATAAAGTAAAAGTCACTTGGTTCAAAGTGCACAAAAAACAGTTACTAAACTGCTTTCAAATCATCTGAGTTCCATTTAGATTTCAAGGGACATAGTGAAGTATGATTCATATTCTGTATTCTGGTATTTCAGATTTTATTTTGACATTTTGTTTTTAACAAAGTGTTCATCAAATTGCTGGATTTTTTTTTTCTTAATTTGTCAATTTTTTTTCCACTTAAATATTTGAAAGAATTAAGCTTTTTATATTAGGCGCTGTGAGTTTTGTCAATGTCTGGACGAAAGAGATATAATTAAAATTGACAAAGCAAGGTGAGCAACGAAAAAAAAACTGTACAAAATGGATGGTTTCCCTTATTGAAAATCAAAATGGAAACAAAATGAAAAGAATACTTTTTCAAATATCAATAATTCGATTAGCATGAAAAGAATTCTTAATGCACAATTACCTCAGAAGCATTTTTGGACTGTAAAAGTCTTGCTAGTGCATTTATATCAACTCTTGTGTCTTCTTCACAAATAAAAACCCAGGACCACCCAGTATGCAGCTGAACTAATCTGAAAAAGTTGATTTAAAGCATTTTTTTTTATCTTGTACTATCTTCGACTCATAAAAATTGTTGAAAATATATTTATGTCAACATTTCAAAACATCTTTTTTTTTCCAGATATAAATTTAAACCTACAAAAATCAAGAGTACTTATATAAATAATGTATACAAAATAAATATGTGCATTAAAGTTCCAAATAGCATTATTCTAATGCCCACTGGAAATTATAAACAGCTAGTACAAAGTTATAAACAGAACCCATCCCAATAGTTCTTGCTCTTCAATTTAATTGTTTTTTTACATTCTCAACAAATTAATAAATAGGAACAATGCATATTAACTGCATAGGAACAATGATCTAAACGCTACTTTTCTCATGCTGTGATCGCGATCTAAAATCTTTGGTTAATTAACTGAATATGGTTTGAATTTGGAATGAAACAAGTAATACTTAAATTAAAATTTAACTTAGTTGTGTTAGGCAGCCTATAACCCTTCTTACAAATATCCCTTTACCCAGTTCAGTTTAGACAGAGGAAGGTGGTAGTTAAATGGAGGACATGATATATCATAATAACAACTGTTTATATTTGATGTTCTATACAAAAAGAAACTAAACGTGCACAATGAATCAAATTAGTACTTACGGATCAATCAAAGGGAATATAGTCCAAGTACCAGGTATATCTAGGAAATGTTCATGTGTAAACAGTACTTGAGGCCAAGCAGACTGAAAGAAAAGAACTCTCTTTTGACTTGCACCATTTAGTTTAAATAATGATTTACCAAGACTTCATTTTCAATTTAAACAAAAATATAGCTTGAATTATCAAAGATATAAAATACTAGAATTACCCAAAGACCACATCACACAACAAGAGAATAGAGACAGGGTTACTGCAGCGATCGGACTCCATGATGACCTGATAACTATTGTAAAAAAAACGAAAGCTTAAAATCTATGGCCACATTAGAAGATCTTCAGGGCTTGCAAAAACCTTCCTTCAGGAAACAGTAGCACGAAAAAGAAGAGGCAGACAGAGAAAGTGATGGGAGGACAACATAAAAGAATGGATAGGCCTACCATCAAAAGAGGTTTTAAACAAGACATAAGACAGAGAGGAATGGAGTAAGATGGTCAACAGGTCTTGCTTGGTGCCCCAACGGTCCAACAGACTAAGGGATAGGTAAAGGTAAAGTTAAAAAAAATATATATTGTTTAATTTGGTACTGATCCCTCTCTTTTTTTCTAATTTATAAAAAGCCCAATAAGTAAACACTGCCTCATACATTCCTTGGGCCAAAAAATTCTAGCATTCTTTTTAGTTGAACTGGAGCGACCCGTAATTTAGAGGGTTCCATTCCTTCCCCCACCTCCACCTTAATAAATGGTCTTTTTTAACATTATGTGACGATTCTTCTGCTTTTCCATTCTTACTGGAAATAGTTGATAGGCTCCAAGATATTTTCTTAAACCTGGTCGCTTTTTCTTATTACATCATGGAAATTGTTATGCTCACACTCACATAAAATCCTCCTCCTTACCCCCCTCCACCCTTTTTTTTGCACTAGTAATAAAACTGCCCACATTTCAACAACCCCCCCTTTTGGCCCTTACATTCTAGTATATGTTAAATCTAATTGGAATGGCCCCTCTAACCCCCCCCCCAAATCAAACTTACTTCTGGTCTCTGAATTATATTGTATTTTTCTTTCTCTATTCCACCCCCTTTAAAAAAAAACTTTCAGTATCTGTCACAGACTGGCATGGCCTGATTCATAACACCTACACCCCTTCCCAAACATATATATACGTTTTGCCAGTGAAATTCTAGCTGAAAGTTACACATAAAAAAAAAAAAGAAAAGAAAGACTTTCAATAGTGCTTAAAAATGAATGGAAGTGTCATCTTTTTGATATGTCATCACATCAATAAATAATAAAAAAAATTAAACACTTCGATTTTGAAAATAGCTTAGTTTCTCAAGAGGCAAGACTAGTTATATCAGGATAACTGGTCTTAAATATTGCATCCACCGCAAGAGGGAGAATTAGTGAAAGGTTAGCTGTAATGAATGACTAAGTCAGATCCCTTGCCTGTATATATATTTTTCTTGTACATGCTGCAACCAGGATACATACCAATTTTTTTTATACTGTTCACAATGTCGCAGTTATTAAATTGACTTCATAGTCAAGTTTATCACATTTAAATAATGCCGTGTTCAACATTTTTTGATGACATCATTGTCTCTTATTCATACTAGGTGATTTCCCTTTAAGTGCTTGTCATCTTTTCTGGTGACGTAGTACTCAAGCGCTACGATTGACGTCTGCCTGTCGCTCTCTTCTCCATCTTGCGATCTAGAGGCAAGACGTGGTTCTAGGAGCTCTTGAATTATTCTTTGAATATAATACTGGATAGCCTTATTGTTGTTCCTTGATTGATTCTTGAATTGGATTATCTTGACCCCCTGTTTAGGGTGAGTTTTAATTTCTCATTGAATAATTATTTATATTCGATTGATAGCATTTCATAATTGTAATTTTTATTTGTAGACTAGAAGTGCGAAGATTAGAAGACTATGTTCTTTTATTTTTCTACAGGGTCTTACGTCTTAGGTGTTGGATCTTGGGTGTTGGATCTTAGTTCTTACGTCTTAAGTGTTGGATCTTAGGTCTTATGTCCTAGGTTCTTGTTTTAGGTCTTGGCTTATAGATTTCGTCTAAGCCTAAGGTTCTTTGCATAGTGTCCGGTTGCAAGTCTGAGGGTACAGATTCCAGACTGTGGTGTTCTTTGTCAGACCTATTGAAGTTCTAAGAAGAGTGATGTTATGAACTGCTGAGCTGTTTGTTGTTATGAACTCTGATGTTGACTGTTGGTGGCATCGTAATTGAAGGGCAGATCTATATGTGTGTTGAGGAGTATTAGATCTATAAATTATTCAAGGTGATTACATTATATCACTTTATATTTTTATTATTGTATGTGTGTATAGCATATTATTTCCACTTATTTGATTATCATTATCATTGATTCAAACACCATTTCATTGTACATATTTTCACTAGAATAAATTCTTTAATTTTATTTAAATCATCATACACATTGTTTATTATTTTATATATATAATTGAGTGTGTATGGTGTGACTGTCGGGCTGAACTTGGGCCTAAAATTATTACAAGTTACCTAGACACGTTTGCACATACATAAACACAGTAATACTTGATAGTAATTCATTAAAGACTTGACACACAAGACAATTTTGAATGCTCTAATGCCTAATGTATTATTTAATTTAATTTTGTTCCTTTTTTTAACCAAGATTTTAAAGGCCCAGAACATATCAAGTAATTAGAAATACTCTATTTTAGACATTGGTTCTAAACTGTCTGAAACTATTGCTCAAATGTGATTGATATTCTGCAGCAGTGGAACACAGCTTATTCAAAAGTAGAATAAATAAAAGCACTTCTTGGTTAGTAGATCTAGTTGCGCAAGTCACATACTACATACTTTCAAGTAGTTCCTGTCTCACTCAACTCTAATATCTACCTTGTCTAAGTTATCCAATTGGCTGTTGAAATGATGCCTAAATTTCTCTGCTTCTTTAACATGGAAATCATTGGACTGTGACAAAATGACAAAAAGAATACTACTTGTACTTTCACCTGTGAAATTAGAAATAAAAAAAAAAAATTATTTGAAAGTTTGCTTAAAACAAATTCTATGAAATCTAGATTAAGTTAAATTTATCATAAAAATAGGCCTATTGTTGCAATGTAATAATGGGTGTGTGTGCTAACAAGCTGAGCATTTAAAATGGTAAGAGGATAAAGACCAAATAGCTCTTGGTTTACTAGTACATTTTTTTTTTATATTCATATCCAACTTAAGTATTTCAAAAAGCAACATAGTATTACAATGAAAACTTGAACTTTTTTTTCAGTCACAATTTTGAATAAAACTTGAAATATTTCTTATGTTTGACTACATTTACTTTACTTTTCTACTTAGATGCCCTAAAAATATAGGTCAATGTTGAAGAAATAAATCAAACTCACCTCTACCAACATCAATGCATTTGAGCAAATGAGGAAGATATGTAATTGTAATAAATCCTGCTATAAAATACAGAGAAAAAAAAATGAAAATATCATGTGTCCTAATAAGTTTTATATATTAAAATTATTTTATCATGATCCTACTAGTATCAAAAGTTTACTTATTCATTTTTTAATAACAACTGAGTAGATCTAACGCTAGCAGTTACCTAAATGATGATTATATTAATATCAATATATTTTCTTTTAACAATAGAGCATAACACATTAAAAATATTACCACAATGCAAACAAACATTGTGCCTAAATGTGGATTAACTTGAAAATGTTGAAATTATTCATAATTTTATAGCCAAGATAAAAGATAACATTTAAATGTCTAAAGTTCAAAATTATACTTTTTTCTATTCAGACCAAAGTACTTATTAACACTTTTTTGGAGCATAACTTTAAGCACTTATTAACACTTTTTTGGAGCATAACTTTCTTTCATTCCAGTTAATTTGTATTTATACTTATTTCTACACAGATTCAGTTCATAATCTAAATCTAGCTCTCAACAAAATTTGTATTTAAAGATAATTGTCAAAGTGAATGTGAGAGATCAGTTTGATTATCAAATGGGTTTTACAAAGAACACAGAACATCCGTATGAAAACATGTGGTCGTGTGTGAGGAACATTACTACAGTTTAAAATGTAAAGACTTTAGTTAATGATATAATGTGTAGCACATTTTTATAACGACTAGATCTACAAGTAGGCCTCTATTCTAAATCAAAAATGAAAAAAAAAATTATAAAAATTGTCACAGTAAATATAAGGGCCTATTAAAAGTGTAAGTCTGTGTGGCGTTTTTGTTTTGGAGGTGGGTATAATACAGCTTTTGGAGATGGGTTATCTATATATAAGTCTAAAGATTTTTGACTGACAAAATAAAAAAATTATGTGCAAAGAATGGACAAAATTGCAAATAGGGATGTTTCTTCTTTCAAACTGTTATGTTTTGATAATTTATTTATCAGGACTTCTATAATATATGGGTAAAAAAATGTGTGTAGTTTGAGGGGCATTATTATATGCTAGGATGCAACAAGTGATTTAAGGATGGGTGTGCTTCATTTAAAACAGCAAATTACTGGCCTTTCAATCAAGGGAAAAAAAAAAGTTTGGCAGCCTAAAGTTTGTGGCTTTCTATTGGGGGATGACAAAAGACTATGTGATGTCATTCTAATGCTGGCTGTTGCACTGAATAATTATAAAAATAAAATAATTAAGGTCACACTAAAAAGAAAGGCATTATAAATAGTTATATGGGCTTTGGGGATTCAAGGACCTAAGAAGTGTATGGTTTGGTTGTTTCTGTTTTTGTTGTTTAAGTGTGTGGCATTATAATGCAGGCAGATGAAAAGGCTAGACACTGATGAGCGTAAGATGTGTTTTTAAAATTGGTTGGGTGTCACATAACAAGATTTTATCTCTTATCTCTAGAGACTATAATGTAGAGAACACTATAGATAATGACTATATTAGACTATAAAATTCTATCTAATCTAGTTCTAGTGAATCTAGGTGAACTACAAAGTTGCAATTCTTACTCAGAATAATCCAGCAACCACAAGGGAAATTCAGCAATAAGTTAGTCATGCTCAGCCTTGGTGTGAACAAGACTATAACTTTAAAGTAGGTCTAGAAAAGATTCAAGATCATTGTGACAATCAAATGATCATGATGTTAAGGCTTTGGGCATAGATCTAGATAAAATAAATATTTTACAATGTAAAATCTAGATAATCTGAGACTAAACACTTTAAAAACTTTGATTTACATTAATTGTCAAAAAGAGCTTAATAAAACAACACTATATGATATTTCTTTACATGCTAAGAATCAGACAGTTATAATATATAGTGCTTTAAAGTGTATCCAATATTTTCTAGCGCTTAATGCATATAAGTAATGATCAAATTCAAAGGTTAAGGTCAACCTCGGTATTTCCAATGACATAAAAGACACTTGTTTATCAAGCGTATGATGATCGATAGAAAATTATTTGATTGGTTGTAGAAAATGATTTCATTGGCTAAAGCCAAGTGTCATGATCTAAGGTCAAGGAAAGACGCAAGAGCGAGAATAAAGAAAAAGTCAGTCATGCTGAGATTTTCGATTAGTTATGATTTAAATGAGTCTTAAGATAGAATTGGTAGAGATCAGTATTGTATTTGTATTAAATCTAATAGTAAATTTATATATTATATTTGATACAGTTTACTACTGTAAATACTGTACAATGCAGTGATTTCTATTTTTTGAATAAAAGTTCTGTATTTGTTTTAAAAGGATCTTCATTTATTCAATCTCCAAGACCAAGATAGTCTTTAGATCTAGACTCTAGAGATAAACATCTATAGAATCCTCTACTATAAATACATATATGGCAAAAGTGAATCTACTTCTTTTACTACAATCTAAATAATTTTTAAGTAACACAGACATAGAAAATGATAGTTTATTAGCAATTACATATTACAGTAAGATAGTGATGATGGTGGTGTTCAATGCGGTGCTCACTGTTCAACTGAAGGAGAAAGCCCAAAAACTGCGTTCAAAATAGGAGCCTAAAGTGACCCTAACCCTAACCCAATTTATTTTAAAATAAAATCTTGACTATGGGTGGTAATACAAAGGAACACTAACTAATTTTATTAGCCTTTAGATGCAGAATAAGAGAATAAGAATCTCAATCTGCTTTTGTTTTTTTTGTAAGTATAATTTACTATAATTATAAAAGTTAAACTTTAAAACCTTCACCAAATAGGCAAATATAGTAGAGTCTTATAAATGGCACAGCTCATCCGATTCTCCTTCAGTAAACAAGTCGCTATTTTGTTTATAACTCATATGTTTTTATGTTTGGAGCTAAAATCGACGTATCACCAGTATCGGGACTGCAAATGTCCAATTTTAGATAAGTTCCTTTATTTTTGTTCCACTTTTCCAAAGGCAAAGCAGAGGG
The DNA here is from genome assembly GCA_021533235.1 of Biomphalaria straminea. Taxonomy (NCBI): domain Eukaryota; kingdom Metazoa; phylum Mollusca; class Gastropoda; family Planorbidae; genus Biomphalaria; species Biomphalaria straminea. The sequence goes on along the minus strand of JADKLZ010003044.1, from coordinate 25,669,274 downwards.
CAGTTTTTGAGATTCTCGGAAACCATATATATGTAAAGCTATTGTTTTAACCTCCCCAGGCAATTCTCCTACCCATAATGCCATATAAGGAGGCGCGGTGGCTGAGCGGTAAAGCACTTGGCTTCTGAACCGGGGGTCCCGGGTTCGAATCCCGGTGAAGACTGGGATTTTTATTTCGGGATCCTTGGGTGCCTCTGAGTCCAACCAGCTCTAATGGGTACCTGACATAAGTTGGGGAAAAGTAAAGGCGGTTGGTCGTTGTGCTGGCCACATGTCACCCTCGTAAACCGTAGGCCACAGAATCAGATGACCTTTACATCATCTGCCCTATAGACCACAAGGTCTGAAAGGGGAACTTTACTTTTTTTTTTTTTAATGCCATATAAGGGATGAAGAAATATTTATTAGATATAATTATAATTTATTAGCAATTACATAGACAGTCATAGTGTCATCAATAGTAGGCCATTCAATCCGCCTGAAAAATCATCCGTATTTTTTTGTCCCATTTCGCGGCGAAACAAGGTTAGGGTATCCCATTTTCTATTTAAAAGCCTCATGTAAGTACAAGTCGTATATAGGCATGTGATACATCGTTGTACGCAGAAATGGAAGACCTATCAATATCTGTTTGAAATTTGAAGATATCTTAAGCAAGTACGAAACTGTTGCAGGGTGAAATTTTGTTTTTGTAATAACTTCGTATTCTGTGGACCTGGAATAAAATTTCAAACATCGTTTTAAAGCTCATCAATTGCCAATTCTATGTGTGTAATTAGTTTTGTTTTATGTATTGAGGATTCCAGCAGCTTTTGATCGAAAGAAATTGTTTACTTTGGTCCAATCAAATCACTCGCCTTCACTCGCGCAGCCCTCTTTTTTTTCCCCTTTGCGTCATTCGCTGCGTCAATAATAGGTCACGTGACCGGGCACAGCCAATCCTCTTGTGCTTGCTGGCTGTATAGATCTAAATGGGTTAAATGAATTTTTTTTTTTTTATTGTGTTTACCAATGTATTTAGCTGTAAAAACAAACAAATTTAGTTGATTTTGTATTTTTATTTAATTATACATTTCATTTTAGGCCATTTTTTAATGTCATGATCATAACTCCAATAAGTCGTATCATGTGCATTAGAATTAGATCTAGACATTGGCAGATGGGGGGGGGGGAGTGGCATTTATGAATGCCATGATGGTGAACGTATTTTCTCACTAAAAATATTATTTTAAAATGTTAAATAACTTAAATAACATATAAAAATCACAGGAATATTAATTTTAATGTATCTTAAAATGTTGATATTTATTTAAAAGCTAAATAATATTTAGAAAGGTTAAAAAAAATTCAAAGTGACAATGTAAGTCAAGACAACCCAATGTGGGACAAAAAAATTAGTAATTTAATACAAAGGTAAAGAAGGGGTCAAAATAATGAACTAAAAAATTTATAACTTTGGAACTAAAATATCCGATTTTTTCAAAATTCTTTTTGTTTAATTTATATCTCAAAATAATTTATCTAGCTATAGTGGTGTTTATTGACGGTGTTCACCGTGCGATAAAGGAGAAAGCACAAAAACTGTGTGCAGTATTATGAGTATAGGAGTATTAGGAGCATGAAGTGACCTACTGTAAAAATTCAAAGAAACACTGCTTTTATAGTCCTTTAGACATTAGTTGCAGAATAAGAATCTGCTTTTTCAGTTTTTTTGTATAAATGTAAGTTAAACCTTGATGAACCTGTCCTGGTCTGTGATCAGGTGATGAAAATCGCCGCGCAAGTTAATTTGCCTCACCGTGGCGCCGGCGTGGAAACGGCTCACTAGGGGAGGTGAGTTAGGCGAAAAAGTAACAAACAGGACCCCCGTGGGGGTGCCTACGGGAAAGACGAGAGTCTGCCCATTGCACTGAGCGGGGTTGTAAGAAAGCTCCCACGGCCCGTCACCACACCCATGCGCTGTTCCTCAAGGGACTGTCTCAACAATGCCAAACCCCAAAAGTTAGCTTGGTATAATGAAGGAACATGGGGGTGGCCCCCGGTGCCACTTGGCCTTCGCCGCCTTCGGCCATGATTTCTAGTCCATGCGTTGGAGTGTCATTCATTGGTATCGGAAATAGCAATCAATGCCCTATAGACACTATACTGTCTATACTATAGTCATTGACTCGGGTCCCTCTTAGACTTTAGAGTTTAGACAGACCTGTGGTCCGCAGGTTTGTTTTTTTTTTACTGTTTGGTCTTTTGTTCTTGGATGAGAGTCAGACAGGTTTTTTTTCCAACTTAGTGCTCGAAAAGCTTCGGCTCAGCACTATCCATTCCAGTTAATCCAGCGGTGATGAAAATGAAATAAAATAATTAATAAAATTTACTAAAAATTTGGCCTTGTTCCCGAAACGAAAGTGGGTGTTCAATTATAAGAATCTACCATATATTCAATACCAAAGTATAAATTATTCTACATCTAGACTAGATTTAGATCTAGAAAGATTATGATTACAATCATTATTTGCTTACATAGATTCTATAACAGCGGACTTGTGAAGTTCAAGTTGGGTCTCTAGATCTACGTCTGCATCACTTGAACAGTAGTAAAAAAGGAACATTGTCATTTCCAAAACCAAAGAGTGCCATCTAGATCTTGATCACAGACCTAGATATATTGCGTCCCTTACATGTTTGCTAGACCTAGATCTCAGAAGCTTGTTTACGGAACGGCAGGGCCGGTACAGATTGGTGTCAACGCCGGTCAGGCCTATAGATCTATAAGTACAGAGACTGTGGCACAGATCATTCCTTGGTATGTTGTAAGATCAATCTTCTTCCTAAAAAAAAAAAAAAATTCCACTGTACCAAGCAGATTGGAAGATCCCAATCAGATGTAATAAAAAAAAAGGAAGGTATGCCACCCTGATCTCCAGATACAGTTTGAGGAATCTTTTGAAGAATACAATAAGAAATGAATGATTCGACTCTAAATCAGCTATATAACCTAATCACCTGTCATCAGAGCTAATAGAGATGCAATCGTTATATACAAGCCGAAACCTATCCAAATGCAACCTGTTAATCCTGAATGAGGCTATATATCTAGGCTACTGGGTATAGAGCTTAGTGAGAATATTCAGATCGTAGCTCAAGCGGGCAACATAAGAGAGATGTATGAATTAAGGAATCGTAAAGGCTCTCGGAATCTTTTAAAACAAGTCAATACCTCTCAAATTACCCCCCTGAGGAAATTATCACAAACAAGAGCAAACAATTACATTGATGGACCAAACAGTACTCCGAACTCTACGCCTACGCCACAACAAATTCAGCCTCTGCCTCAGCCCTTAACTGCAATTACCCACAACGAATGAGCTAGACAAAGTACCCACCTTAATAGAACTCAACAAAGGTATATAGACAACATGGCTGTCGGCAAAGACACTGGATGCGATGGTAACCCGCCCTGATCTTCTGAAACAGTGCAAAACTACACTAAGCCAAGATCTACATGAACTGCTCTGCAAATGTTAAAGGTTCTGTGCCACAGGACCTGCGGGATGCTAAGATTATCACCCTGTACAAGAACAAAGGTTTCAGAAGCGATACAACAATTACAAGGGAATCTCCCTCCTAAGTATTGTAGACAGGGCAAAATCTTTGCTCGAGTGGTACTGCCTAGGTATACCCAGAATCACAGTACACATATATATTCGTTCAGGGAGATCCACTCTATCCGTCAACTTTAGGAGAAGTGCAGAGAACAAAGGATGCCTTTGCATATTGCGTTCATTTACCTGACAAAGGCCTTTGATCTAGTCAGCAGAGGTTGGCTCTGCTAAATGTAATTGTCTCTTTAAACCAAAATATGATTGGTACTGTGAAGTTCAACGGCGCCTCCTAACGAAAGGTTTAGTATAAACAGCAGATTCAAATAAGGATGTGCCCTAGCACCAAGCGCTCCTCCGAATACTCTTTTTCACTGCTAATCAACCACGCGTTTGACAAATCCACCTGAATTTCAGATGTGTGGGCAAACGTTTAAATATTGCCAGACCGATTGCCAAACTAAAATCCGAACCACAATAGTAAGAGAAATGCTATTCGTGGATGATATAGTTATACTCATTATAAGACATCAGTTAGGTCATGTTCACATCTAACTTCACATTCACTTTCACCTATCCCCTAAGTCTGCTGGACCGTTTGGTCACCACACAGGATTTATCAACCTTCTTTCTCCATTCTTCTCTGTCATTTTGCCTTTGATGGAATTTCATTCTTATGTTCTTTCTGAAAATATTGAAACCTGCCTTTTTACCTGCCTGGGTGAATCACTTCGTGGGCCGGTTTTGAGTTTGTCTTTCCACAGAATCTGTCTTTGTGACCTAGTTAATATTATATGTTCCATCAAGATTTTTAAGGAAAACAATTTCCAAAAAACAAAACAAAAAAAAAAATGGAATAGAAAATTTCTCCACAAGGCTATATTACATCTAATTTTCATTAAAGACTGCCAAGGGTGGGCAACCTTTTTGCATCGAGGTCCACATCAAAACAATTTTTGGGATCGGGGGCCGCATATATATAGGCTACATACATTACAACTTAGAACGATACGCTAGGCAACTGAATATAATCTCTTTTAATTCATATTTATGCATTCACTTTTCCTTTTTTCACACTCCCAATTGAGGAATTAGAACAAGACTTAGCAATTACTGAAATCAATTTTACGATTTAAAAAAATGCCATTGTCTTTTTACATCATAACATTTCACCAAAAATGTACAGTTGTGCTTAATGTAAAGTATTTTATTTTTTACACTCGTACGTAATGTTCCGAAACTGTGGATGTGGAACTAGCTTATTAGTTATTCTTGTGGCTGCTGTCAAAGTACAGTCAATCACTATCGACTTCTGATTACACTTGTTTAGTTTCCACACACACACACACAAATAAAATACTTGTGCACATATGTATGTGAAAGTTTAGAAGCAAAGATTTTTGTAAAGTGTTGAAATACAGCTTCTGGGCAATAATTCTCCCGCTGAAGTTTTGGCTGAAAGTTCTCTTTCAGTGGTTGTGAATAAAATGAAATCTGTCTTCCACTCTTCTTTAGAAATATTAGTAACGGAGTCACATGTTTTTCAAGAGACACAGGCCTACGCATTTCTTTTGAAATTTTATATTCTCATTATCGTGCTTTTGCTCAGCCAGCGGATACGTCGGAATATTTTGTTTCAAGCATGAAGGTAGCGCTATATAAAAGCTATATAAAAGTATTAAAGTATTTTTCGGAACTGCCTGAGGATAAGACCAGTGGCTTTGATAAGTTTCACAATTTCTGTGTGAGTGTCAGTAATAATATTTTATGCAGGTTTGTGTAAACTTTCCTGTTTAGAGTTTATGGTTGGGATATTCTATATAAAAAAAAAACAACAACTGTTTTTCTCAATCAAAGCACGAGCTCCAGCAGCTGTTACACTTGCCATATTGCTTCATGCATACACAGTACAGTTCTTTATATATATATTGTAATAAACCTGGTGGTGCACAGATGGAAGGGGGGTAATTGGTGTGTGTAGTCAGCCGACACAAATCGCCCCAGGGCAGACGAGCGGTCATGCCTGACGAGTTATGACGGTAAGCCTAGACGAGTCGGTTCACGAAACATCGGCAGGGTGAACAGAGCTCAGGAGCGTCACGAGAATTATAGTTATCTGACCACCTAGAAACGTCGAGGGGCGTTCTGTCCGGTTCGAGAAGGCCAGCAGGGACCCTATATAAGGAGCGCAGGTATCAGAGACGAGTGCGTCACAACTTCCCGATCTACTGTTCGTTACGACGGCTCAGTACAAGTTCGAGGCGAGACAGAGAGACCAGTGCAAGAGTTGATACGGCGATACGGTGTTAACGGAGAGCTATTTGTACAGTCTTATGTTACGTGCTGCCCATTATACAATATTGGCTGTTATTTATCGACATTAACAACTTTACTTTGGAGCTCGGAGTTGTCAAGTTCTTTCAGTTGGTGGTGTATGGTGCAGTTTGCAGAGAGCCTGGATAGTGAGATTCGTAACAATATATATATACCGGTATAATAAAACTATTGCGATGTTTTGGAAGAAAAATTAAAGTTTATATCATATTTTTTATATATAATGTTTGTTTTTTCGATCTTAACGTGACGGACAGATTGAAAAAACGCACAAAAGAAAGCGGCTTTTATCCCGATGAGGCACTAAACAAAAAACAAAATCTGATTATTTTAAAACTTTTTTGGGAACAAATTTCGTAAAATGTCGTCTCAGCAGTGACGCTATTGTATTAGAGTCGCTGAATTAAAAAGTCAATTAAAAAAAAACAAGATTACAAAGAGAGTTTGTGTGATACACAAGCTCAGAGGCGGCCCCCGTCGGAGTCGGATCCCTGTCAGATCCGCCTATTCGCAAGATGTTTCGGATGTTCCTTCTAAGTCCCTGGCTCAATTCCTGTATGCTCCCATCCTTAAACTATCGCAATATTTCTGAAAGAACAGTAAAGGTTAAATCATATTTTCAAAAGCCTTTAGTGTTTTTTTCTAACCGTGACGGACAGACCAACCAACAGACAAAACGCACAAAAATATGCTTGTTTCATTCTAATGGGGGCACTAAACAATTTTTTTTTTTTAAATCTGATTTTTTTTAAAATTTAAGAAATTAGTTTAGAATCATGTCATTTCCGGGCTTTACGCTAGTACACGAAAGCCGCTGCTAAAAGTTCATTTAAAAAAATGTGCATGATATCTACATGTCTGAAGCATTTCTTATAGTAACATTTCCTCCCTTACATTTACGTAATTGTTTTAGAATTGGTGTTTTGTTATTAAAAAATCGCTTGCATAATTAACTTTATAAATTAAACGGTTTGCTTTTAGAAAACTAAAAGTAGCCGTTGCCCCTGAACTTTTCAAGCCGCATTTAATGGTGAAAAAATATTTTTCGTATCTCTCCTAGTTTTGGCGCTCTGAGTCTGACAGACGGACAGACGGACAGACAGACAGAAATTCATTTTAAAAAATGTGCGTAATATCTACATGCCAAGAGCATTTTTTCTAGTAACATTTCCTCCCTTACATTTACCTAATTGCTTCACAATTGGTGTTTTATTATTAAAAAATCGCTTGCATAATAATTTTTATAAATTAAACGGTTTGCTTTTAGAAAACTAAAAGTAGCCGTTGCACCTAAACTTTTCAAGCCGCATTTAATGGTGAAAAAATATTTTTCGTATCTCTTCTAGTTTTGGCGCCCTGAGTGTGACAGACGGACAGACGGACAGACGGACAGACAGACAGACGGACAGACGGACATTTTGCACAAACCTAATAGCGGCTTTTTCCCCTTACGGGGGCCGCTAAAAATGAGAGTGGATATATCAATAGACCTGATAGAGAAACAATAACAAAAGATATTATATCTATATAATTATTTTTCATCACCGATTGCTGATAATTTAAATTTTGAGTGAACATCAATACTGACCAGTGGGAAGACATAGCTCTAGACCGCACCAGATGGAGAGAGACAGTGACCAAGAAAGCTATGGACAGCGAAAGAGCATGGGCCTCAGCTCTGGAAGAAAAGCGGACAACGCGGAAACTGGCCAGCTCCTCTACCACTGTAGCGAAGACCACCTTTACCTGCGATACTTGTGGACGGGAGTGTCTCTCCAAAATAGGGCTCCACAGCCACACGAGGAAGTGTGCGAGATGAACCATAGTCGTTCTACGACTGAAGGAGGCCAATGGAAGTCAGTATCAACCTGTCCCAAGCTTTACTTTAACTCTTGACTTTTGCGCTTTTCTTTCTAACAGTACAGTGTGGTATAGACCAAAAGATAATGAATTTTGGAAGTTTACAATGCAAGGCAACGCTTATTCTCGATGCTTACAAATCTATTAGCTGAATAAAGGGGGAGGCACGAAAGAAAATGGATAAGTTCTGGCCTGTTATGGGGTTTTTAGTAGTACGTATGATCTGTGAACATGGCGTTTCTTGGTGGCGGCATTGGCTTCTAGAATCCAGCCTTACAAATGTGTTGCTACGCTGATCTCTTTTAATATTAATAGGCCCACATCAGAATTTTAACCTCATGGGACAAAATACATAAATAAATAAATGCACCGCTTCACGCTCACTCCTGGAAGAAAGTTTCCCCTAAACTTGGAAGGCGCCCCAAAAGTTTAGAAATGCAGATTTCAAGCTATCACAGTTTCTGTTTATCTTGTGTGATGCTTACTGGTGCAGGAGTATTAGTTTTATCTTAGCTATGAAATAGTTTACTCTGAAGCTAGATACATGGGTTCAACATATCGCTAAGCAATAATTAGATAACATTTAAATCATGGACAAAAAAACAAAACAAAACGTAAGTGGTTTGAATTCGCAAAAATATGGCATTAAAAAAAAATCCTATTTAGAGTCTCTATGTGCATATATCCGGCCCTGTATATGACGACTATTTATTGATTCATCAAGCTAATTAGATAGGCATGTTCAGCATTACTAATGCAATCCTCTATTTCGCCATGCAATATGTTGCCAAGTAATCAAATCACCCTTTTCTTTCAGTCTTTCAGATCATTTCTGGGGGAAACATAAGGTGTTGCTCTCAGAAATCTTCTTTTCTTTTCTTTGTTGCTGGTCGACTTTCTTTTGAGATAACTGTTTATTGCCTCCCCTTTCTTTCCTTAGCAGAAATAATGCCGTTAATGATGACAGTGCGCGCCATAGCATCAAGACTAGGCCTATATGAAATGTCAGCGGATTATATTAGCGAGGTCATTAGGCTTGCTTTCAACCGCTGCATAAGTAGACAACTATTGCGTCCTTCTGCGCCACAAAATAACAATAAAAACATATATCAAGTAAAATGTAGAAAGAAAAGTAGCATTTTGGTACGTTTAAGGAAATACGACTCTTTTACAAAATTGTTTTCATATTGTACACCTTATTTCTTTCACTTTAAAATCTTAGATTAACTTGAAACTGTCTAAAATTATTTATTGTCGATGATAACCCTAACCCGGTAAATTAATTAAAAAATTAGTTAATCAAAAAATTGTCATTTTTAAACTAACAATACACTATAAAACGTTCAGATAACGTTCTACCAGTATAAGTACTTGGATTGCTCGGTATCTAACAAGTTGACCTTCCATTGACCATTGAATTCAGACTAGAGTAACACTTTAAAGAAAATTGCGTTTGAACAGTTATATTAGAAAACCTCTCCAAGATAAAAGACCTCCTCTATTTCTCTATTTAATTTACAGAGCGAATTTTATTTTCTCCTATAACCAATGAATGTTAGATTAGAGAAATGGTTAAGTATATAATGAAATTCTAATGATAGACTTTGAAGACAGTGCGTAATACGTATTTATTAACTCTTGACTAAATACGGAAATAACCAATGACGTTTGCGTGCATAAAAGATATTGGTTGTCTATACATAATTAAATTTTACGAAGTTTATAATTTGAAAAAATATAACGCTCAAACCAGAGTTTTCTCTGTGTGGTTAATTAGGTTGTATTTTTTTTTCCAAAAGATATAACAAAAATATCAAATTTCTAAGAAATTCCATGTCCGTTTTAAAGGTTTTGCCGATAAAGCTGATAAAAGGAATTTAAAATAAAAAAAAAAGGAAATTGCCAGTGCATTATTATCCAAAATTGTTTAATATTTAAAAAAATGGGCCTAACCAGGATCTCTCGCACCTAAGCGAGAATCATACCCCTAGACCAACAGGACTCGACATACATGCTATTGCTTAATGCAGAATGTTATTAATATTCGTCTTATCTACTTACAAATTCTTCATAGTGTCAAAAAAAGAAAGAAAAAAAAAAGAACAAGAAATAGATATAATTTTAAATAAATAAAAAAAAAAACAACGTTACAAAAACAGTTTGTGTGGAAACACAAACTCAAAATCGGCCCCCGAAGTGGTCCACCTAGGCAGGTAAAAAGGCATGTCTCAATATTTTCAGAAAAAAACACCAGTATGAAATTCTATCAAAGACAAATGACAGAGAAGAATGGAGAAAGAAGATTGACGGATCTTGTGATTTTGTGGTGCCCAGGCGCTCCACAGACCAAAGGATAGGTGAAAGTGAATGTCAAGTTAGATATGAACCTGGCCTAACTGATGTCTTTTAATTAATTTATAATTGCTCTAATTGTTTTGTAAAGGGACAAACTCTTATTCCTCAAGAAAAAAAAAATAATTAAGTAAAAAAAAAATTCAATTGTCCTTGTTAGTGTGGAGTTCCAGTTCATGCAATAAATGAAAAATTACTTATTAATTGTTGTTTTAAATTATGTCCAACTTATATGCATAATAAATAGAAGTTTTCTCTTTAAAAAAAAGGTAACATGTTTTTGTGTAAATGTAGTAGTTAGTATAACAGAACTTACTTAACTTAGCAATACAAATGTAACTTTGTAAAAAAAAAATTGACAAAAAAATCTAAAACCATTTCCATAAATGTGTTAAAAATATGGTAAGCTATTATTTTCCCTACTATAAAAGCTCCCGAGTTTGTTACTATTAATAGTGAATAAATGTAAAAGTGGTGTATTTTTATGGAAAAACTGCTTGCATATGTGATTTACACTATTCAATTTTTCGGTTTTAGAAAAGAAAAAAATAGCCGATGCATCAGAACTTTGAATGGTCTTAAATATTATGACGTCGGATTTTCACTATCTTTTCTAGTTAACGAGATCCAAACGGGACGGACGGAAAGACGGACAGACGAACGAACAGACATTTCACACAGAACGAACAGCGTCTTTTTCCCTTTCGGGGCCGCTAAAAAGTCAAACAATTAACACAAAATTAAGTTACTCATCTGTCCGATGTTGTTTTCTATCGAGGCAGAAAAGAAATGAGCTACGCTGGTGTACAAGACAAGCGCGGGAAATCGGAAGGGGGCGGAGATGTCAGGCAAAGATGAACGGGTAAAGGGGGTAGTGTTAGTGTCCATAGCATATTAAATAAAAGTGTGTTAGTTGTTGATTCCGTGAGGTTGAAGGGTGCCTGATATATAAGTAAGTTTGTTTTCGATCTGCAGACAGGTGTTTTTGTTATTGCATTGTTGTATAGTAGTGGCGAGGAGATCAGTGGTACTAGTATGATGTGTGTTATTAAAATGGATAGAGACGGGCTTAGTAGCAAAATTACGAATGTCCCTAAGGTGTTCTTGGAGTCGAGTTTTTAAGTTCCTGCCTGTGTTTTCGATAAAGATCATTTGACACCTTGAGCATATTATAGCATATATGACTCTACTATAACAGAACTATTACAAAGACACGCTAGCCACCCCCACCATCACCTGTCCTAAAATGACCCTCAAGATCAGTGTTGGCTAATTTGTCTGACAGTTACGTCACTTACATGGCCAAGTGCACGGGCGTAGCTAGTAATTTTCCATCCTTTAGGGGTCCGGGGGGATTGACCTTTTTGGGGCCCCTGTATTTTACGTAATATTTAATATTTAAAGCAAAAAACACTATTATGGGGGCCCCCCTCAAGTGGGGGCCCGGGGGGATTTTCAAAATCTCGCCCCTCCTCCCCCCCCCAAATACCTCACTGGCCAAGTGCCAGGTTCACTCGAAATGTTTATTGTGTACTAATATGTCTTGTAGGTTTTGGTATCGCCTGAATACCACAAGAGATGGGGTATGAGAAGACGTCGCGATGTTTTTGAGTATTTGAATATAAGTAAAAAAAAAAGTAAAGTTTCCCTTTCAGACCTTGGAGGTCTATAAGGGCAGATGAAGTAAAGGTCATCTGATTCGATTGCTTACGGTTAACGAGGGTGTCATGTAGCCAGCACAACGACCAACCGCTTTTACTTTTCTCCAACTAATGTTAGGTACCCATTAGAGCTGGGTGGACTCTGAGGCGCCCGAACATCCGAAATAAAAATCCCAGTCTTCACTAGGATTCGAACCCTGAACCCCGGTTCGGAAGTCAAGCGCTTTACCGCTCAGCCAACGCGCCTCTTGAACGACAGCTTAAATTTTCATACATTTTAATACAGCCCAAGTGGGAGAATTAGTGATTCAGTGAGAATCAGTGAGTAAGTCGGGGACCTTTGAAATATATATTAGAACATGTGTGCTATGTGCCTTCACACAATTGGTTGTTTGCTTGAGTTGTATCACAACGCCTGATTGGTTAGTACAGTCGCAGAGAGAGAGAGAGAGAGAGAGAGAGAGAGAGAGAGAGTTGTTATTGTATTGCACAGTATTTACAGTTCTTTGTCTAATGTATATGTACAGTTCAGAGCCTAAAAGCGAGATTTAAAAGCGAGGGTTTATCAAGAGTTTAATATAAATATAAAAGTATTAAAAGATATAAATAAATAATTCTTATAAAGATAAACAACGGATTGCACAGATTTCGGATATCGCGGGTGATTCTGGAACGCATTTCCCGCGATAAAGTAGAGATCATTAAATTGTGTATTGAAAAAAAACAACATAAGACACATTCAGATAGTAGTAATAGTAGGAGCATTTTTAAAAGTCATTGACTAAACCATGTCTTATTGAAAACAATGAGAGTTTGGTGAATACAATATTGTGCACTTTTTAGGTTTTGAGTTCTAGCTTATGTAACACAAAAGTACTCCTAGACTAATGTTTATAAAGGTAGTACATCTAACGCCCAGAGTACATTCTAAGGTAAAGAAGATCAAGTGTCTGATAGTGAGCTAAGCTTTGACCATAGTTTGTTTGATCGTCGAACCGAAACAATGCGATGCAGCATTTTTTTCAAATGGAACAAAGGAAAATATTTAGCTGTCAGTGTATTCACTTGTTTCCTTATTGCAATAACATGGAATAATTTCACCGCCACCACTGGGCAACACATATTACAAAGACTTTGGTCTAGTGGTTCTGGACTGATATTTTACCTGCCTGGAATTGGTCAGTCATTTGTAAGTTTACTTGCAGTATCTAATCTTATCTTCTTAGGGATAACACAAATACTTCAAAACAAGAAAAAAAAAGTACATAAAAAATAGCTTTATTATACAATATATATATATATATATATATCCTATACACTTAAGCGAGCAATTCTTGTATATATATATATATATATATATATATATATCTTCTATTTCGAAAACGGCTCTAACGATTTTCTTTAAAATTTCAACGTATCTAAATGTTAGTGAGAAAAAAATTCTCAACTCATTGGCCACATCGGGAAAACTCGAGTTTGACCGTTATATCGGTTTGAAAAATGTCTCATTATCGAAAAATTTATTTTGGTTTGAAGGTTTTATGAATGACATGGAGAATTTATGAATGAAAGTTTTCCATGACGTAAACGGGAAAAACGCTGCTTACGTCACTAGGCTTACCTTACTACAATGCAAACAAGAACGAGTTTTAAAGTATCAATGAACCTAATTAAACATTTGCGCACCATCTTATTGAAGATTGATTTATTATAGAACTATGGAAGGCAAGTCATGAAATTAAATGTACCGATGTATGATTAGTTATTGCGTTTTAAGTGCTTAATAAATTGTTTACACTTTAATTGCGTAGAGCGGTGTAGGTTCCTCATTAATCTTCGGATTTGATGTCAAGCCTTATTATAATTAGTATTTTGCTGGTAAAATTATGACCATGTGTTCATGCTTCAGTGTCTAATGTCCCGTACCAAAACAAAGGAAATGGTGATTACACAGTTGCTCTACGCCTTACTTTCTCACACTGAACAAGATATCTAGCTAGCGGTCAACGAGTTTGCGTACGCTGCAGCCACTTTTGATTTAACTATAAACCTCAGTAAAAAACTTGGGGTTAGGGCGTGGTGACGAAAGGCCTAGGAGATATCTGAATGGAGGGATGTGTAAAAGCAGGCCATATCCTTCCATGGGCTGAAGCACCAGTAGCACCACTGGGATAGATGGAAGGCAAAAGCCGGTATGAACTTCTTATAGTCTGACAGTCTGGCTGAGCAGGGCACATACCCCGTAAAATAATCTGAAGAGTTTCTTTAGTGTTCTGTTTGTTCTATATGTAATTGTACATGGCGATTAAATATCAAGTCTCTTAAGTCCTCCTACAGTCTAGACAGCGTAAAACTATCGTAGGCCTACTATTATTGGCTTGGAAGAAAGTCTTTGCAGTTTTACCCAATAACGTAGAAATTTGCGTCACTCGATGTTTCGTACTAAAGCCATAATTGAATATACTAATTCCAAAATTAAATGTCTGAACGTACCAATTTACATTTAGAACAAACAGAACACTTAAGAAACTCTTCAGATTAGTAGTCTTTATCCGATCGTTCATTTTCGTAATTATAAAAAAAAATCCCAAAATGACTTCGGGTATATAACCTTTCTTATGAAATTATTAAACCGAGCAAGGCTCGGCCACCTGATATCCTATACTCTTAAGCGAGCAATTATTGTATATATATATATATAAAATATCAGGTGGCCGAGCCTTGCTCGGTTAAATAATTTCTTAACCCTTAAAATGCGTGTGGTAGTTTAACCTCTTAACACCAGAATTGTAAATCCATTTGGTATGCACTTGTTGTGAAACAGCTCAGCACTTTAAGGGTTAAGGAAGGTTTCATACCCGAAGTAATTTTGGGAATATTTTTTGTAATTACGAAAATTAACGATCGGATAAA
>JADKLZ010003044.1:25633218-25645580 GCA_021533235.1 Biomphalaria straminea | reverse complement strand
CATACATACATACAAGAATTGCTGACTTCAGAGTATTGGGTGTCCTTACATGCACGCTAAAAAGTAGAGTCAAACAGCGCCATTTTGATATTATTTAAATGCGGTGTATTATCATAAGTTCTTATTTCTTTAGCGGTTTCCTTGACAACACCAGATGCATCTGGAACGTATCATTCGCAGAGCTGTGTCGCTACGTAGCCAACGCTACACTCTCCGGACGTTCCATTGATTATCATCTGAAGCCGATCAGCTTCCAGGAAATTTGTCGATTCAATGCCAGCCTGCTCGGTCACCTGGAGACTTTCAACGAGGATAGCAGGTTCTCTTATATTGACGTCTCTCTGATTTCTTACTTGGCAGTTATCTGAATCTACCTAGGTCCAATGATACACTTTGTTCATTTATACATGTTGCAATCGCTTGGGACAATATCACGAACGTACTCAATATAGTCAGTTGGATAATCAAACAACTTATAATGGCCCTGAATTTTTGTACCATGCGCTGACGGCGACAAAAGATTCTATTTATCACGGGGCCAATTTAAGCAACTCCCCCTAAGGTCAGGGGTATAGCTTGGAATTTTCCATCGTTTGGGGGCCAGTGGGGATTGACCTCTTTGGGGCCCCTGCATTTTGTGTAATAGTTAACGTTCAATGTAAAAAACACTCATTTGGGGCCCCCTCAAGTGGGGGCCGGGGGGATTTTCAAATTCTCCCCCACTCCTCCCCCTACCCTAGCTACGCCACTGCTTAAGGTTATGTCTGGATACTTTTGGTTTTCTAAATTCTTAACTTTTGGTTTAAAAAAAATAGTAGCTGCTTACGTATCATTTATACAATTTTTACCAGACAGAAAGACAGATATAAGCTTTGTAATAATTTTTTAAAAAAATGTGGTGACCTCAAATATGCTCATCACGTCTGTCTTTAAATTTTTCAAGATATTAAAACCATCATCTCCACAGAGCTATATTGTTCAGCTCAAATATATCCATCTCAGAGATTGCTGGACATGTCCTTGACCTGGACAGCGAGAATGAACTTGGATATATTAAAGACATAATCGCCAGGACTATGGAAGTGCTTGATGCCAGGTACCCCCGACTAACATGCTTTCCAACAATTTATACTGTTTTTCAAACGGTATTTTTTTTTTAGAATCATGGAAACTTTTAATTATTGAATTAACTATGACTTTCTAGAAACTGACGTATGCAACTTTTTTCCCTGACGTCTATTATCACTTATTTGATGAATATAATTAGCATACCTCTTTAACCTGAACCCCGTTTCTGGAAAAAGGTAGAATAGGGTTACAGCATCAATTCATGACAGTAGTGATCTTATTAAATGCTCATTTCCTTTATCATATTGAGTGATTATTAGAACACTTTATATCTTCTTATTCAAAATTTATATTTGTACGTTGACTTTGACGAGCTCTGACTTATTTTTTGTTCGTTATTTTCAAGTCAATAAACATTTTAATTGTAGTACACACCAAGGATGCGATTATTTCAACTAAGAAATTGGTCTGACCAGTAATGTCTATTCTACTGATGTACTTATCCTTTCAGGGAAACGCAATGCCTGGGACGGTTTGAAGCTTTACAGCGCCTGTGGAAAGTGTTTCAAATCCGTGGTTTTATTTCCAAGACAATACCATTTCCATTCTATCAGCGGATCGACAAGCCAGAGTCAATCCTGTCCCAAGAACTTGTTCACGCGGCCACACAAGCTTACGTTGCTTCAGGCCCAGCGGAAGTGCGTCACCGACAAAGGGAAGAGGCCATGCTAGAAGCGTATGCAGGACTTCCCGAGGAAACCTTGCTGATGTTAGAGAACTCTATGAGCATTGATTGTGCTTTGTTGAACTACCCATGTGATATCCGTAAACGTGTTAATTCATACCGAATGTAGACTAATGAACCTCATTCACAATCGTAAACAAACAACATTTAGCCACTTGATTCTCTATATCTTCTATACAAATTATGTAATCCATAAAGGCTGTCACGTGAGACGTATTTTTCATTGTTTTATCACTATTATGACTTGGCTAAATGTGTTTATTTACGATAGGTGAATGAGGTCCATTCCTTTCATTCAGATTTGGCCTGAAAATATATATTTCAATTTTTTCCCGAAAAGTTAAAACTTTTGTGAAAGTGTATGCATAGTTTTAGTGAGTATAGTGAGTGTTAAGACATTTGTATTTCATGTTTGTTGAATAGTTAGTTAGATTGGAATACTGTAAATGTGTCAGTAAGCATTTAATATTTTTAATATAGGAAAATATTGGTACAATTGTGATGGAATGACAATGTCTATTTTTATTCTTTTTCCTTCGCCTTACCATTTTCTGTCATTTTTTAAAAACATTTTTTATCCATACTTTTTTTTCCTTTTGCTATATCCTATACTCCTTAAGCTAGCAATTCTTGTATATATATACATCCTATACTCTTAAGCGAGCAATTCTTGTATATATATATATTTTTATTTATTTATTTATTTATATATAAATTTTATTTCGAAAACGGCTCTAACGATTTTCTTTAAAATTTCAAGGTATTTGCGTATTAGTGAGAAAAAAAATTCTCAACTCATTGGCCACATCGG
This sequence comes from Biomphalaria straminea, assembly GCA_021533235.1. Lineage (NCBI taxonomy): Eukaryota > Metazoa > Mollusca > Gastropoda > Planorbidae > Biomphalaria > Biomphalaria straminea. The sequence continues at coordinate 25,642,956 of JADKLZ010003044.1, read as the reverse complement.
GAAAACTCGAGTTCGACCGTTATTTCGATATGAAAATGTCTCAATTTAATTTTGGTTAGAATAATTTATGAATGAAATGGAAAATTTATTAATGAAAGTTTTCCATGACGTAAACGGGAAAAACGCTGCTTACGTCACTAGGCTTACCGTAGTACAATGCAAACAAGAACAAGTTTTTAAGAATCATTAGACCTAATTAAACTTTTGCGCACCATCTAATTAAAGATTGATTTATTTGGCGCCTAAGCTGGTCTTTTAAGCATTTCGGTGTTACAACGACCACTTTATTAGCTCACCAAAAAAAAAAAAAAGACCGCCTTTGGCATGCGTTTGTCTGAGATTCGTCTCCCATACAGCATACTGCTCTGTCAAGCGTAACTGTCGGACTTAAAGAATTCCCTCTATACAAAGGCCAAGGATACATATTTGAACCCAACAGAAAATTTGCTGCCGAGGACAGACGCAGATGCGAAAAGAAAATCTTAATCGACCACCGCAGGACAATGGTTATGCTAGCCCTGGATGTGGCAAAATATATAGGTCACATCTGGGGCTGCGTAGCCACGGGAAATACTGCATTTCTCATTAATCTTCGGATTTGATGTCAAGCCTTATTACAAATTATTATTTTGCTGGTAAAATTATGACCATGTGTTCATGCTTCAGTGTGTGATGTCCCGTACCAAAACAAAGGAAATGGTGATTACACAGCTGCTCTACTCCTTACTTGCTCATACTGAACAAGATATCTAGCTAGCGGTCAACGAGTTTGCGTACGCTGCAGCCACTTTTGATTTAACTATAAACCTCAGTAAAAAAAAACTTGGGGTTACCGTTAGGGCGTGGTGAAGAAAGGCCCAGGAGATGTCTGAATAAAGGGATGTGTAAAAGCAGGCCATATCCTTCCATGGGCTGTAGCACCAGTAGCAGTAGTATATAATTCTTAGTATAAATTATTTAACCGAGCAAGGCTCGGCCACCTGATATTCATTTCTTATCTAATGAAAAAAAAAGAACTTTCAAAGTAGAAGAAGAAAACAAAAGTATAGTTTATTGGTATTTGTTGTCTCTGTTTTTTATGTATATTTCTTGAACTGTCTTATTTCGTTTGGTCTCTTTTTAGTTTTTGTTTTTATGTCTAATATACATATACTTTAAATTATTTTCTGGTTAACATTAATTTGCATAATTTATACAGTGTTATGACATGATTAGAATGTAGATTTATTTCGGGAATAAATAAAGGGATAAGTTTTACTTAGTTACGGAAATGACGAATAGTTAGATTAAAAAAAACAGAACGCTTTTTGTAGACCCTAAGAACAAAACGCTTTTTATTAGCGGCCCCCGAAAGGGGAAAAGACGCTATTAGTTTTGTGTGGCCTGTCTGTCCGTCTGTCTGTCTGTCTGTCTGTCTGTCTGTCTGTCTGTCTGTCTGTCCGTCTGTCTGTCTGTCCGTCCGTCCCGTTTAGTGCTCAGAAAGTAGAAGAGATAATGAAAATCTGACATCACGATAATATAGATCATTCAAAGTTCTGATGCAACGGCTACTTTTTTTTTTCTAAAAGCTCAAAATCTAATTTTTAAAAATATTTTATGCAAGCAGTATTTAAAGAGAAAAAACCTAATTAGTATGCAATATAAATGAAACCTAATTTAAGACAATTAAAAATCTAATATACAGCAACACTTTTGAAGTTCTATTTTGTTCAAACCATATAACTTTTAGCAGCGACAAAGAGAGTTTGTGTGATACACAAACTCAGAGGCGGCCCCTGTTGAGAGATCAAAGCACGGAAGATGTATATTTCTGTCGTTTATCTTTGATATAATTTTGTTTAAAATGAACTTTTAGCAGCGACAAAGAGAGTTTGTGTGATACACAAACTCAGAGGCGGCCCCCGTTGAGAGATCAAAGCACGAAAGATGTATATTTCTGTCGTTTATCTTTGATATACTTTTTTTAAATGAACTTTTAGCAGCGACAAAGAGAGTTTGTGTGATACACAAGCTCAGAGGCGGCCCCCGTTGAGAGATCAAAGCACGGAAGATGTATATTTCTGTCGTTTTTCTTTGATATAATTTTTTTTAATGAACTTTTAGCAGCGACAAAGAGAGTTTGTTTGATACACAAACTCAGAGGCTGCCCCCGTTCAGAGATCAAAGCGGATCTGATAGGGATCCGACTCCTACGGGGGCCGCCTCTGAGTTTGTGTATCACACAAACTCTCTTTGTAATCTTGTTATTACTGAGGACGGCAAGTACATAAAGACAGCGACGGATCCCTTATTGAGTATTAAAACATGTTGTATAGTTTAATCGATTGTCAACTTGATCTATTGCTTGTTCGGCATTTCGTCTGTGGTTGAGATTACATCCTGTTCAGTTCGTTTGATATTTACCACGGCGGAAGAGCTACAACAACAGACTATAAATCTTTTTCAATTTATCTCTTTATGTCATGTAAAACTGTCTTTATCTTTATATATTTTTATTCTGTTGTTTATTATCTCTTTCTTTCCATCTCTTTTTCTCTCTTCCTTCTCTTTATTCGTTGTTAATTCTCTCTTTTAAATAATCTTTATCTATCTTACAATCATTAAATGAAAATTTTTTCTATAAAGATTAAGAAAATGTTAATGATCATCATTATTTTATTTAAATCGAACATAAGTATGGTTTCAGAATATGCAAGAGAAACATTGCATGACAATATATACAATACCAATTCAATAAATATCTGTTTGTATTAAGTTGAATAAAAAATGGCATATATTATATACACATATACGGTAACTGAAACATTAAGGCGAAACCAAACATTCATACGTATGAAATACACATTAATTTCAAAGCTGAATTATAATACCATCTAATTATGGAGGGACATTGGTAAGAAAAAAGGTTTCAACAGCATTTCCTTGCAAATACATCGAATATTGTCCAACAAATCACAAGATTATGAAGGGCTCACCTTTTTGTACACAAAGAAAACAAGAAAACATACAAGTGAAAACAAACAAAAAAAGGACATTTGTCTATAATTTGGCCTGCAAGAGGGACCCTAAACACCATGTTGAAATGTATCTTTATATTTCATTTTGTTTGAATCCAATTAAATTCTTGTTATTAATAAAGCAAATTAATAATTATCTAATTCTAAGTGAACGGTAGTTCAGATTTAGCGTTTCTTAACAGCTGAGATCAAGACTTTAGATACTGGTCAGTACATTGAGGAAATACACATAGAATAGCCCTTAATGTTCTTTGATTAAGAAAAACTCTTGGAACAGATACTAAAATTGTACGACATTGGTTTGCTCTAAGGTGTCAGACTATAGATTACTATATACTAATAATGAATCCATTCAAAAGAGACAAACTTTTTATTTAATAAATACATTAAACATCACATTTTAGTTATATTTATTGTTTGATAAAATAAAACATGACGTGTAATTAAATAATAAATCTTAAATAGTTGCTTATAAAGCATACTCAGTTCAATGTTAATAACATATCAAGCGGGTCTATTCATTAGATATTGATGATGATTTTTTTGTCCACTGTGAACAATAGGAAAAACTATACAGAATAAAAAATATTGTCAGCTTGTTAGGTCTAATGAAATCCACTTGGCGCTTATAAAGCGTACATTAACCTTACCATTACAGGTAATAGTGAATTTCTGAACAAAAAATTAATAGTCAATGTAAATACAAATAATAATAATAAATAGATTGTTTAACATCAACAAATCTTCTGGGTGTACAAAGGTTAAACGAAAGACATGAAATGGGGTATAACTAGTTCTCTAATTAAAGAGTGCACCCACAATAAACTTACAGAAATACGTTCAATACAAAATAAACAAATGAAAGGCTTTGCATAGCTAAATGGTTTTAGAAAAACACTTATCAAGAGTGATATGAGTGCGATAGATTGGTACGATTGCCAAATGGAGAAAGAAAATATTTTCAGAAAAGAAATCAACAGTGTGCAATACATTACTACGTAGATTGTATCGTTAATATGTTTAACAACAAAACATCTTCACAGAATTAGAACTAAAAAATGGAATCCCATATAGCTTGAAAAGACTATGATAGCAATTTAATTTATGATTAGAAGTTTTCAATGGAAGTTTCTAAATTTAGTCTATTTATGGTTTGAAACTTTGTGAATAAAACAAATATCAGTCCGAGAGTGTTTTTTTTTTAAAGTTAGGCTATAAAATCAAGAAGCAAATTAAGCAAAGCAAATTAACACATGTACCGGAAGCTCAAAATTGAAACCAGTGATATCTGCCCATGTGGAGTGTCATCAGAGAATGCCGACCATGTCCTCCAAGACTGCGCTCTTTACCAAGAGGCCCGTCTAAGACACAACTGGCCGCAAAACACCCCAATAGAAAGAAAACTATATGGAGAGCTCCCTGACTTGGAAACCACTGCGCAGTTCATCTCAGATATTGGTGTAGTGATCTGAACCCTCCAACATAACAATGAGAACGAAGAAGAAGAAGAAGAAAAAGAAGCAAATTGAAATAGAAAGCTTAAATACTGCTAGGTGCAACAATGCAGTCAGCATTTCTACACATTTCTTAGCTTGACGGTAAACAATATACAAGACTGAAAAGCAATAGTGGCTCAAGTTGTGCAGGATAATTCTAATCAATCAAAAGGAAAGAAAAAGGCATATTTTAGTAGATATTTACACTTCTAGTTTAGCCGGAAATGTTAGATAATATTTAGAACAAGTACTTGTATACGCAAAGACTGTTCTGTTGTCACAGATTAATAAACTACTGTAGGCAATTATTATTATAGCTTTTATATAGCGCTACTTTCATGCTTATAGCATGCTCAGAGCGCTTTAGTCCAATCTCATTTGTGGACCAGTGGGGGGGAGAGGGTATCTAGGAGTTGGTTTCCCGTGCTGCCTTTGGGCGCTCAGTAAACACAACTCTGCCCGAGTCGGGTGTCGAACCTCGAGCCCCCTTCTAGGTAGCCAAGCAAGCCAAGCTCAAGCCGCACTTGGCCTCTCGACCACGCTTCCCACAATTTCCCAATTACAAAATAACAATTGTCTTTCTTAAGGTAGACATAGAGTACTCTTTTATTTCCGCTCAATCTTTTGCGTTCACTCAAAAACATAAACAACAAACTGTTAGAACAACCGAAACAGACAGTTATAGACCAACGTCTAGAGAACTTGTTGTGCCAGTCAAGACAACCAGAAGTGGCCGAGTGATTAAGATTCCTTCTAGATATCAGTAGGCCCTATTAAGAACTTTAAAAGGAAGGATGTGCTAATATATGATATTACGTCATTGTTTGTTGTTGTAAATATATCTTACGTAGAATGCACACAAGGTTATAAAAATCAACAGAATTGAAATATTTCGATCTCTAGGGTTTCAAAAACATGATCTCAAGGGAAACTACCAGGAAAGTATGTAAGGGGGATAAAACTGAATGATGAAAAAGAAGAAGAGACACGCGATAAAAGCAAAACAAACCAAACCTCTATTATTCTAAATTGTTGGGTATACAATTTAAAATATCTCAAGCAAATGCAAATTTAAGAAAAAAATGTCAGAGCATAGTGTTATATAAAAAAAAAAGGAAATGATATAATGAATGGCAAAGCGATAGTAGCAGTTATTAAAGCATTAGATACCTGTCTACCTATCATACAATAGAAACAACTATTTAGCTATCAAGGAATGAATGGAACAAGCTTCATCCACGCTGTATGTTTTTGGTTTCTTTTGTTTGTTTTTTCGACCTTCGACAGTTTGTACACTTTCCTCCTTGCGTTTTGCAGCCTTTGGGGCATTTGGGTTTCTTTGTCACCAAACATTTGTCAGGCCTTTGTTTAATGCCTAAGTAGATCAAGTACAACATTGACTGTTTAGACATTGTCAAAATGTACATTGGTCAAGTCAAAACTAAATGTGCAGGATGGTATATGAAATTATGAAATTAAAAAAAAACAAACAACTTTGAAAGTGATTAAGTAAACAAAAAATATGGCTACCGTTAAAACTACTTTCAAATTTTAGCTTATAAAAAAAAGAAAGAGTACCGGCTCCTTTTCGGTTTTGTAATTTTATTTTTCATTTTTTGTGTAATTATTTTAACATTTCTTTGCTTTAACTATTTCCAGCTTATTGGAGATTATTAACAGCACCATATCAGATAAATCATGATTTTATTTATAAAAACAGTTTTTTTAAAAAATAAAATTACTTGTTGACTAGATTACATAAGTTAATTTTAGTACAAGATTGTATACCAAATTCACGATTTCAATAGCTTGAGTATTAGCAACATTTTAGTATAATTAATGTCAATAGTGTAAAACTGAAATGTACTATTTCAGTATTTGAGTATTGAGTTTTGTTTTGAGTTTTGAGTTTTGAAAAGGTATTAACCATAAACATATATAAATATAGACTGGCCAATAAGAGAGTTTTATGATACGACAATTTGTGAATTGCGTTTGTGTGTACTTTATTTATGCCTATGAGTTTTATTTAATCTCTAAGACTGAAGATCGTGCAATTTTTTTAATTTTTCAGAATTCGGAAATCCGAATACAATAGATATACATGTTTTCAAGTTACATAAAGTTACTTCCTTTTTCCAGTCTATATTTATTTATGTCTATGGTATTAACATAATGGAAATTTATCACGTTATGTCATTTCTTCAATTGTGTTTTTAGATTGTCTTGCGAAAAAGATTTTGAGATAATGAGATCTCGGTCTCGATAGGTCTGGGAAGTCACAACGCATCAACCTGTATGGTGGCACACACATGCACCAAGCACAAAGGAGTCCAGGTCTTTTGAAAGAGAGGATTCGAGCCTCTCAAACCCGCACTCAAATAGAGTTTGATGATGACGGGGGGAGGGTGTCAGCAAGACAATCAGGACTTGACATTATCATGTGTAAAAGTTGCTGTATAACGCGTTATCACAAGATGCTCAATTATATTATTGATTTTATATAGCGCTACTTTCATGCTTATAGCATGCTCAGAGCGCTTTGATCCAATCTCATTTGTGGACCAGTGGGGGGGGGGGGGAGGGGGTATCTAGGAGCTGGTTTTCAGTGCTGCCTTTAGGCGCTCAGTAAACACAACTCTGCCCGAGTCGGGTGTCGAACCTCGAGCCCCCTTCTAGGTAGCCAAGCAAGCCAAGCTCAAGCCGCACTTAGCCTCTAGACCACGCTTCGTAAATTATGGTTTAGCAGCATGTGTGTACCATTAGGCAATGTGTTTTGCTTTCTAACAAGGATCTAAACTCGAGACCTTCAATCTAGTGACCAAGCGCGTCCTACACACCGCTCTAAAGATGGCTGTATTACTATCTTTTAAGTTGACAAATAAATAAATTATTCATGTATTAGATGTAAATGTTGTTGAGCGTTTTGTTAGTAATCCATACACTGTGAGTCATTTTATGAATATATACACCATTAACTCTTTCTCTCCTAACTGACGATACCAACGTTGATTCCAACAGAATGTGGTAAATAATTACGGAGAGAAAGAGTTAACAGAACTGTAAATGAAAAAAAAAAAAAAAAGTTACCACTGGCCCAAAAGTTAATTGTTAAATACTTTTTAGTAACCTACTAATTTTATTAATGTTTGCATGCACTTCTGTGAGAAGCTTTACTCTATGCAGCCTGTGGCTTTTAATTTTACCGAGAGTCTTAAGTCAGTTATGAAATGGTGTTAAAGAGTTTTGTTAAAGGCTCTAGAAAGTTAAAAGAAAAATAAACACATTTCTGGACGTCTGAAATAAGTGTGCATAGAGACGAAGATATACGAAACTTTTAATATCTCGATTTATCACTAGGATTTTTTTTTTCAAGGGATATTTCTACTGAAGGTAGGAATTGAAAAGAAAATGGTGAGCCAAATAGATGACATAGTTTACTTGAAATAAAAAAAGAAAGAAAGAAAAGGAACGGGAAAGGTTAGAAACTTCACAATTTAAAAGAAACAGAGTTTTAGTTTTGTAATATTTTTACCAGTACTGTACAGTTAATCAAAATAGAAAAAAGGAGTTTGAAGAATGTATAATTCGTTAAATAAATAAAATAAATGAATCCCTAATAGAAACTAGATCGTGATGTGTCTGTCGAATTGTAAACTTAAAGTAGATCTTTATGTAGCTGGCAATATAAATGTAAGTAACTTACTCAAGAAGAGAAACAAATAGACCCTAGTGCAAGGGCCTACAGGGGGAAAACCTCTTTTAGGTGTTAATAAATAAATGCAATTTTGAGAGTCAAACACCTACCTTTGTTAACACAAACTGTCTGCGGCTTTTACAAATGTGCAAATTAACATTAATAGTATAGACACATATTTTTCAAGAATAGAATGAAATTTTTGGGTAGTATCAATAAAATAAATAAAAAAAAGGTTTTGCATTTTCAAATTCTTAAAAAAAAAAAAAAATAAAAAAAAGTGTTTAAAAAAAAAAAAAGGACGCCCGATAAGGGACTTGAACCCTTGACCCTCAGATTAAAAGTCTGATGCTCTACCGACTGAGCTAACCGGGCCATACACTTAAATGGTAGATTATTTGGGTCATTGGCTGTCAAGGTAGAAATAGATGCATACGTTTAACGAGGTTGCCTCGACCCACAAACTTTTTTTAAAATTTCCTCTTTACCTAACAATGAATAAATTACTATCGACTATTGGTACTTTAAGTAGTTTAAGTGTGGCTTTTACATATTGACAAATAAATATATAAATAAATATATAATAGTTTTCGAAAATGCAAAATAGTTTTTTCCCAATATTCCCATGAACTAGAGATGGGGAAACGCTAGTTCATGGTACAGCTTACTGTTGCGTACGTGTAATGTACGAGATAGGTCAATAGAATACACGTTTTAAGCACACATAACGTCTAAAGAAAACACACGTGCAAGTCAGAGCACACCAGAACTAGTCAAACAGGCTTAATGTTAAGTCTAGACTAAGAGAAAAAACGTGGGGAAGCACCTTCCTGGGCATGAGGCACACACTTGCAGCCGACAATAAGAGGCTCCAGGTACTGGGTCCACTGTTCTTTGGGGAGGGTGTGATCCCCTCTCATCACGGGCACGTAGTGATAGATCTGAAAAGTAAGTCAGCACAGTGTGAAGAGAAACATCGACAACGATCAACTGCAGGATAAAGTGACGTGAGATAGAGGATGGAAATAGAGGGGGGCGAGAGACGGGGAGCGAGAGGGAGAAAGAGAGGGATAAGGAAAGGAAAGAGAGAGAAAAGAAAGAAATAGATGAGAGGAAATAAAGGAAAAGAGACAGGTAGGGAGAGAGATATGAAATAAAAAGTGGAATCGAGTAAGAGATAGTTAGGCTAAATTGTGAAAGAACAAAGAGAGAGAGAGAGAGAGAGAGAGAGAGAGAGAGAGAGAGAGAGAGAGAGAGAGAAAGAAAGTGAGTTGCAGAAATGATAAATTTCGGCGAGTTGTATTAGCTTGACTCAATCTTATGTTTAATAGAATCAAACAATGAAAAAAAAAGAAAAACAAAGGCTTGTAAACATAACTCTAGCGAAACACAACTCTTAACAAAACACAACTCTAACAAAGCATAACTCTAACAAAACATAACTCTAACAAAACATAACTCTAACAAAACATAACTCTAAGAAAACATAACTCTAGCAAAACATAACTCTAACAAAACATAACTCTAG
>JADKLZ010003044.1:25613165-25623983 GCA_021533235.1 Biomphalaria straminea | reverse complement strand
CCCCCCCCCCCCCCCCCCCTGGATCCGCCAGTGAACTGAGTTGAGCTAGCTCTCTGGGCGCAAGTTGCCAGCAGACTCGTTCTGAATTCATCCCTCTCAACCAATCACATAGTGTAATGTATAGTATATAAGATAAGATACCAGAAAATGTTTATAAATTATGGAAAAAAAAACCCACATCAAAATTGAAATGGTATTCCGGTACCTTGTGTCATACACAGTATTGAACTGTCACCCAACTTTGAAATTTGAAATGTATAAGTACTATTCTACAGCAGCTGTATTGGTCAGTCACTCCAAACTCTGTCCCGTCTCAAGACAAAACAAATGTTTAAATAGTAGAAAGAAAATGGTCCAGCTTCAGACTGCGACTGTTAAATGACATTGACTAGAGGCAGTTACATGACATAGACTAATGACTTACATAAGGTAGACAAGATATTTAACACGCTTTAGCGACTGTTTCAGATTTGCCAATGTAATGAGAGTTATCCAAAACGAATTCTCTAATCACTACATGGAGCAGAAATAAATCTATGTCAAGCTGAAATGTTGCACAATTATTTCTTTTACCTGACAACACAAGAATAACAATATGTTTAATTGTATTAATAAATTATTTTTGTTTGATAGCGAACAAGGGAAAGAAATTGTACTTGACTGATGTATTGGTATAAGTTGAATTAGATCTCTTTATCTTTGATTTAAACGTTAAAACTATTAATACTTAAATATAAAACCTTCTATTTTCATAAGCACTTCTCTAGTACAGTGGTTAGTATGTTAACTTGAAGAGGCTAGAGCCTTTAAGCTCAAATCTAGAGCAATCACCTTTTTATTTTTTTTTTTTGTTTATAAATGCAGTAAAAAAGCGATCACTGTGATACTAACCCTTCTTTCTCCCACACCCCTTCCCCAACTGATCCAGGCAAAGGGTAGGATGTAAGTATATTAAAAATTCTAAAAGCATGAAATTGCTCTAAACTAAAACAATTGGTAAAACATTTCTAATCTCACATATTTATGATTGTTGGTCTCTATCACAAATTAGCCTACATGACTAATCCAAACTAATTAACACAAGTATTTTTTTAATTGCTAATACGAGCTAAAGAGTTCAAGTTTAAAGGATAATCTGGGACCGAATAATAAAAATAATATGGCTTGAAATTCCTGCCCATCCCCTAGAGGATAAACTTTAAACTCTATGTGGTTTCCTGAAATGCATTCAGATATGTAGCCCAAACTGTTAGTGTATGGTCTTAACCCTTGACCTTTAAACTCAAAATAAAGCTTTAACTTATCATTTTATCCATAGCATGTCTACAGTATCCACAGATTGTCTATCTTGTCTACACACAAATCTATTCTTAACTTAAATCGTATTTTAAACTCTTCAATCCATTGGAAGATATCTAAGCTACATTAATCCCAAGGCAAATAATGACGAGAAGTAGTGAATGAAGTCTCCTATTTCAGACTTTGCAATCTATAAGTCAGATAATGTAAAGGTCATCTTTGACCTACGGTTGACTAGAGTATCGTGTTGCCAGCACAGCAACCAACCACATTGACTTTCCAAACTGATATCAGGTTCCCATTAGAGCCGGGTTGTCTTAGATATAAAACAAAAAAGTAAAGTGTCCCCTTCAGACCTTGCGGTCTATGGGGCAGATGATGTTAAGGTCATCTGTTTCTTTGACCAGCGGTTAGCGAGCAGGGTGTTATGTGGCCAGCACAACGACCAACCGTCTTACTTTCCCCAACTAAAGTCAGGTACCCATTTGAGTACTGGGTGGACTCAGGGGCGCCCTAAAAATCCCGAAATTCAAAATCCCAGTCTTCAGCGGGGTTCGAACCCTGGACCTCAGGTTCGGAAGCCAAGCGCTCAACCATTTGACTACCACACCCCTTAGATGTTTCTTAAACTCTTTCTCTCCGTAATTATTTACCACATTCTGGTTGAATCAACGTTGGTATCGTCAGTTAGGAGAGAAAGAGTTAAAAATAAAGCGGAATTTCAAAATCCTAGTCTTTACCAAGATTCGAATCAGGGAACCTTCGGACCAGAACCCAAACGTTTTATTACTAAGCCACCACGCACATTTAGTTAAGACAAATACACACTTCTAATGAGCAATGTTTGTGGGATAGCACTTAAATGACGTCTTCGACTATGATGTTTGAAAAATGATGTAAACTCTATTAAAGTTTGTGTAAGCGATTGTCATTCTAAGACTTTAAGCAGTTTGAGGTGTGTGTACAGGGCGAGAATAACGAATTTTGTTTTTGAAGGATTGTGAGGAGCAGCCTTGACCTTGTGATTCAGAACAAAGTCTTACAGCCACACTGCTCGGGTTTCAAATGTAGAATGTTTTAAACTCTTTTTAGCGTTTGAGAAATAGCTAAAAAAAAAAAAAAAAAGAGCCTTTGCGCTTATTTACTGAAGCGAAGCGAAAACTGACAGAGGCGGCCTTTTTGGGATTGTCGAACAGGGATACTCGAGGGATACTTGTGATGCGTGGATTCATATACTATCAGCCCTACAACTATGCCAAGCCTCTGTAACGAATAGGCTTAAGATCAAAATACGGTGTGGCTGGATTTAATAGACAAAGTTTTTTAATCAAGGACTTGATAACCAATATTGCTGAAGCCTTCTCCGCATGTATAACAATTAACATGAAAGCTCTTAGCATTATAATACACTAAGTTACAGTTAGGGTTATTGGTTAGACCCCGCAATTAACTCTCCCTCACACTCCTAGGGCCGTCTGTCGCACCGTGGTTAATGGACTCTAACTTGGAAGTAATACATTTTATTACTACATCCATGAATGTAATTGTGAATGTGTATATTCAGGAATGTAATTGTGTATGTCTATATTCAGGAATGTAATTGTGTATGTCTATATTCAGGAATGTAATTGTGTATGTCTATATTCAGGAATGTTGTTTTATACGTCTGTATTCAGGAATACAATAGTGCATGTCTATATTATGGAATGTAATTGTGCATATCTATATTTAGGAATGTAGTTGTGTAGGCCTATGTCTATATTCAGGAATGTAGTTTTGTATGTCTATATTCAGGAATGTAACTGTGTATGTCTATACTCTGAAATGTAATTTTGTATGTCTATATTCGGGAATGTAATTGTGTATGTCTATATTCAGGAATGTAGTTGTGTATGTCTATATTCAAGAATGTAAATGTTTATGATTGATATTTCTTTAAACTAATTATAAATTTGTCTCTACCAAGGTATGTAATTCTTTATGAGTAAGCCTTGAATAAAATTTAGACGATTCCAAAATCCGGCAAATCAAATCTCAAATCAAGTTTTCAACTGGATTTGAACTCATTTAGTTTGGCTTTGGAACCAATACCGTACGGCTCCCCTGTTATAATAAATATGATATATTATTACTGTGACGAGATTAAGGATATTAAATACGACCAAAGAGATGTCGATACAGTGGCCCAATTAAAACGAACAAGTTTTTCTTTGGAAACAATTATATCTACTCTATAAATTGTATATATACTTAACGTTACCAGTAGCATACCGAGGTGGTCAGGCAGCCGAGATCGAGGGAGCAAGGCTTGTTAACCCACTCCCTCCCCCACCCACACGCAAACACCTATCTTCAAAAGCGTACGACGTACGTAATACATATTTACGTTAGAACAGCCATTAGTAAGCTAATACATATTTACGTAAGAACAGCCATCAGTAAGCTATATGATATAGGTCTACCATTATGTTGTGATTATGATTAACTCATTATTCATTATTATAATAATAAAAAGGCTGGTCTTCGAGTCCGAAGATTAATAAGGAATGCAGTATTTCCCGTGGCTGTGCAGCCCCATCTGTGACCTACATATTTTGCCACATCCAGAGCAAGCATAACCATTGTCTGCAAGTGATCGATTTAGATTTTCTTTTCGCCGTCTGCGTTTGTCCTCGGCAGCAGATTTTCATTATTAAAACGTATCAAACAATAGAATAAAGAATAAAATAAATACAAATAAAATAATTTATCAATTTAAAAACTAGACATCAAAAAAATATAAAAAAAAAAGTTTTAGAAACAACAAAACTGTTTGAATGTAGTGAAAATAAAAAAAGGAGAAAAAAAAAGAGGGTGGGGCTTCTTGCTATTGTAAACTTTAAGTCCTGTTGTTAAAATACACTTAAGTTTTCTATAGGTCAAACGTTAAGCCTTCACAAAGCGCGTTATGTAATCATTTGCTTGATTGTAATTCATAAAAATATTTCCATTATTGTGTGTGTGTTTGTTCGGTTGTGCATATTTTAGTGCCTGTGCTTAAAAGCTTATCGACCAATCAAATCAGCGAAAAAAATGCAGCCCCTGACTGGCCCGGGTATTTTTTTGGTTCGATAGTTATTAAGGAAGTGTGTCAGGTAGGCCCGTTTCAAGTCAGGAAAATACTTCAAGACAAGGGGGAAAAATCAAATTTAGGTCACGCATTCTAAAAATAATGTATACTAATAATCAATCGAAACCGACAGTTCTTGGAGACCCACCGTTGGAATATTGGTTGACTAATCATTTTGAATGATACGGCTGTTACTGATCAATTAAACACGAGTAAATCCAAGTTTGCTGAAGCCTAGAAGATGCAAACATGTCTTAGGATATTTACATCGACAGTGGCCAAGAGTCAGTTTACATTTGGGATACTCAATTTTACCCCTAAAAACTTTTTTACTCTTGAACATATGACTTGTTTGAAATGACTTTCTGCAATAAAGTTTCTATCCTTAGGTCCCGTGGTTGGGTATTTCAAGTGATGTTTTTTTTATTGTTATCGTAAACAACTATGAAGTACTTAGTACAACTTCGTATTTTCAGATATACGGCAGTAATTAGCAATTCTTTCTATTCAATAAGCTTTGTTTTTAAAAAAAAAATTTTTTTTTCCATTTGCTTGTTCTTGAAAATGTTTTTTTTTTTTTTAGATTACAAAAAAAAAAGTCAATTTCTGAAAAGATAAGTTGTTGTTCAAAAGAAAAATACATTGTTGAAATAGATTTATAGAAAAAGAAACAAAATGGAAACCACAAAGAAATAGTTGGAAAAGAGTGTCAATTCAAATCGCTTATCAATTTCCGTAATCAGAGGAATAGCTACGTAAGCTTTCCATGTTAGACACCAATATCATTTAGTACAATTAAAATCGTTACTCTGGCGTATGGTTCACGAGAGTTTCGTGTGTCCAAACTACCAATTGGTTTTACTTTCCACCTTATCGAGTTTCCATTAGAGTTGGCAGGACTCATGAATGTCCTTAAATTAGAGTTGGTAGGACTCATGAATGTCCTTAAATTAGAGGTGGTAGGACTCATGAATGTCCTTGAATTGCCCAAGTTCAAAACTCCAGTTTTAATCGGATTCCGGGCGGGATTCAGAATTCAAGCGCCTTATAACTCTTTAATAGGGCCCTGATTTCTAAAGCGTTATCTGATATAAAGTGATCATTGCTATATTCTAGCTACATTCCAAAGTGAAGCGCCTTACAACTCTATTACTACGCCTATTACTACGCCTATTACTACGGTCCTGATTTCTTTCTAAAGCGTTATCAGAAATGAAATGATAAATCCTATCTTCTAGTAGCATTCCTAAGTGAAGTGCCTTACAACTCTATTACTAGGGCCCTGATTTCTAAGATGTTATCACAAAGAAAGTGTTATAATCTGGCTGGGTGTCAGAAGGACTACTGATTCCTGCGTGGTACGGGGTTTGGATTGACGTCATGGGTTGCAACCCTTCCTGCTGTGTCCTAATGAGATTCAGGCATGCAGTTAGAATTTTTTTTTTCCGAAGCAGTTCGCACAAGCACATAATCAAACATATTACCTGGTGTTAGGGAAATCAATCAACATTTCCCAGATTAAAGAGAACATGTTAAGAATACAGTCTGATTGGTGTAATCAATGTTCCGTGTCATTACCTTAATTACATCCGGGTATCTTTAGGATCGCTGCTCCAGGAAGTTCTACTTGTCACTTTATTTAAAAACAAGACACATTGTTGTCTACCCTGACAGTGTGGTGTATGTAGCAGACATGCTGACACATTTACCCTGACAGTGTGGTGTATGTAGCAGACATGCTGACACATTTACCCTGACAGTGTGGTGTATGTAGCAGACATGCTGACACATTCTTTTCACTCCAGGTAATGGACAATTTAGTAGTATTTGTGGTCAATCTTGTTGTGGTCATTTTGTCATACAAGTAAACAATACGAATCGTTTTTTTTTCCTCGTATAAAGAAAAGATTTAAGTTGATAAAACAGGGGGGCGCATGAGCCCGAGGCATGAGCTCACAATGAAAACAAATCGACTACAAATGGGAGACGCAATAAAGGTAAAAGTCACTTTAAAAACTAAAGATTTAACTCTTTCTCTCCGTAATTATTTACCACATTCTGGTGGAACCAACGTTGATATCGTCAGTTAGGAGAGAAAGAGTTAAAACAAATGGATCAAATAGATCTGCCCATGAAAATTAATATTACGGCTGTGGTCTCGTTATCGATAAATAAAAGTAATATCTTAGCCATGGCCTCGTTTTGATTGATTCAAGTTTTATTTGCGCCTTGGCTCCATTTGATAGCCTAAATGAAAGTAATATTTTAGCCAGTAGCGTAGCATCCATGGCGCGAAGGGGTTCAATGAACCTGGGCCCACGACCATTTGGGGCCCACAGCCAGTGGACTAGCAAAAATAGCGCAAAGGGGTTCATTGCACTTGAGTCCATGACTCTTGACTATTTCAGGCCCAGGCGAGAACTTACGAATGACACTAATTCACTAATTAAAATTTTGAAACAATGTTAATTATTCAATTTTCCCAAAGCGTAATATGTTTCTTTTATTTCTGTATAAATAATTCGTCATATCAAGTTCTTTCATTGCACTGTATTCGACGTTCTTGAAATTTCAAAAAAAAAGTATGTAATATGTAATTAGGTAATAAGATACTTGAGTTGTAGATATGTAATCCTATATCATTTCTTGTCTCTGATGGGTTCAATAGCTATGAAGTATGTCTTTGCTATTATTACTTACAAATAAAAAATTACATATGTAAAAAAAAAAGCCCACAAAAGAGGCAAGAATGCCCATGTAAGAGGCATTAGGCCCAAGGATTCCTTAGAGGGAAAAAAAAAAGGATCTTAATAGTTGTGAATTTTAATTTTTTGAGTCCGAGCTTGAGAAGTAGATACTTTGAAATAGTGTAAAACACTCATTTGGGACAACAGCGTCCTCGGAAGTCCTCATCACATTGTTATGATGGTGCTTCCAATATAAGTGGATAATAGGACCTACAATGGTCTTCATCAAAAGAAGCCGCTCGTGCATTATGTTTATTATGCTAACCATGACTTAAACTTGGTTTTAAATTATTCTGTCAGCTGTGTTCAAGACGTTGCAGATCTCTACGACTTCGTGTTTTTGCTCACAGCATCTCAAGATGGGCGCATCTTAAATCCATTAGGAAGTGGAAGGTATATAATATACTCAAATATTTTTGTCCACAATGTGGTCATCAAGGAATGATGCTCTCACAACAATGAGATTAAGGACATGTTCCAAAGCAGCTTGTGTTTCTCAAAGAAAAAAAAACGTATGGTAGCTGCACCAATTAGAGGAAAATTAGAATTGTAGCGCAGTCTGCGTTGTGAATGTTGAAAAATGAGAAGGAAAATCTACATAAAGCAGAAACTATTGGAATGTCTTTTGGTTAACATACCCATACATTCAGATTCCTCAATTGTTCTGTGACACTATACATTTACTTACTTGGGGTAGGGGGCCCACCAACATATTCTTGAACCCGGGCCCACGGATACCTTGCTACGCCACTGATTTTAGCCATGGCCTCGTTTTGATTGATACAACTTATATTTTAGCCATAGCCTCCATTTGATAAAGAAAAAAAATCACAACGAAATATTTTTAATTCTGCATTTTTGCTTTCATAGTAATTGCGAAAGATCAGGCCCTCCATTAAACTAGAGATGGGAAACGAACCGAACCCGAACTTTAAAGCTGCTTGGTACGAACCGAACAGAACGAACCCTCCTTTTCTTAACCGAACTAATTTTGCAATTTGTGCAATCCTTTCTAAAATATATCTTTTTTTAATAATAATAAGACCAAGTCCACCAACCAGGCCACGACGTTTCACTTGATCGGGGCAAAGATAAACAAACAGTCACCTACATTGGAGGCGGCCTTAGGCGCCGGCCGCGCTGGATGTCCGACTATCAAGGTCGACACCACCTGGGCTGCCTTTACAGTCCATTAAATTGACCATAATTATTGCCTTACCAACAAATGTATTGGACTATTTGAGTTTACCGAGTCTAAGACAGGTGTAGCAGTAAAAGCAAAGTCAATTGAAATTCTTAAAATCCTTTTTCCTGAGTCTTCAAAGGAAGAAAACATTGTATTTGTTACTGATAATGGAAGCAAATATGAAGTCCGCATATCGTAACGATGTTAGGATTAGTTGTGCAGATCATAATCTCAACTTAGTTGTTGAAAAGGTTCTAAAATCACCTGGTGCCGATGTAGTTCACGATATGATAAAACATCAAAAGAAGTGGTGGGCTACTTTAAGCACAGTGGAAAAAATCAGGAACTGGAACACACTTTGAAACAGGATGTTCCTACTCGTTGGAATGGTAAGTTTTTTCTTTTGCGATCATTGTCATGTCAGTTAAACCATGTCAAGTCCATTCTGGCTGATGCAAAGCAGTTTGACAAACCTGAGCAACTAAACAATGTAAATGAAAAAATGTTAAGTGACGTTGTTGAATTTTTGCATCCGTTTCACAAGGCTACTGTGCAACTGTCTCATGACAATGTGCCGACATCCCCTGAGGTATGGCCGATGCTATGTCATCTTCGGTCACTATGTAAGATCAATGGATCAGACAGTGACAGTATGCGTGATTTGAAGGCAGCTTTTCTGTCCAGCTTGTAGGAAAAATATATTATTCACCCACTGCACCAACTTTCAACTATTATTGTGCCATCTTATAAATACTCGACTTTTGTGAATGCAGAAGATCGTGAAATTGTTTATTCGGAGATGCGTAAAATGGTCGACAAGTTTAAGTCTTCTTCAACACACCAGGTGGAATCAAAGCACTCAGACGGTGCATGTATAGACAGTTTTGGCGAATGCAGCCATTCGGATCAACCACCTCTTAACAAAAAGAGAAAAGTTGACCCTGAGTCGTTTGATTCACTGTCAGACTTTAAGACAGCAGTGACTCCATTAGCTAATGCTGATTGTAATGACACAAGACATGAACTTGAAAAATATTTGGCACTGCCAGTGACTGACTGCAACACATTGGAATTTTGGAAAGAGAATGATTGTGAACATAAGCTTCCAACGATGGCATCCATCGCTAAAAAGTTGTTGGCTATTCCCGCTACAAGTACTGCCAGTGAAAGAGTATTTTCAGTTTGTGGAGTGACAATGAGTGATCGCAGGGCTAGGCTTAACCCAGAAACATTACAAATGCTGACATTTCTCAAGTACAACATGCAACCCTGATTGCTTAACTGACCATAGGCTATTTTTGATACCATTATATGTGTATAATATTCTATTCATCACATTTACTGTTATTATATTTTTGTTTATATAACTGAATCAATTTTTAGTTTGAAGTTGCAATAGCTAATATGTTTCAAAGTAGTCTATTCGTTTTATGTAAAAATTCAAATGAAAGTGTTTTAGCTAATAAATTGCATTAAACCTTATAACTTAATTTTGTTATTAGATAATTTCATAACATCGAACCGAACCCGAACTTTAGATCTGACCGAACCGAACCGAACCCGAACTTAAGGCCTGACCGAACCGAACCGAACCCGAACTATATTCGTCATCGAACCGAAACGAACACGAACTTAAATCTGACCGAACCGAACAGAACCCGAACTTTAAAAATTGGGTTCGATTCCCATCTCTACATTAAACCCAACCTCCCAAATAAAAGCCGCATTGGCTCTAAAGGGAAATATTTATAGGGCAGTCTAGATCCAAATTCCCAGCTAATAAAATTCAAGTCCAAACTGTGTTCATCTTGAATTAGATGTATTATGAGTGCACTGCATTGATGAATGAAAGTAATATCTCAACGAAATAACGACAGACCTAGTTCTAGGTTTTAAATAAGTTGAACCACTATGTATTGAAACATTTTTTTTTAAAGCTCGATATGTACATACGATGTGCCTTCTTAGCCTATTTAAAGTGAAATCTTATCTTCTTATATTAACACATCTTGGCATCTTCTTGGACTTTCTGGCAAACAAATTGTAATGTAAGACAGAATAACCATTTCAAAGAATCATTTGTATTAATTTTTTTTTTCACTTATATAACATGGCACGAAAATAACATTTGACAAAAAAATGTTTATTAAGGAGTCTAGATGTAACTCTTAAGTAAATACTTGAAGTAAAAACAGCATTATTCGCTAACAAAGTAGTTGTGATCTCAAAGAATAATTTTTTCCTTAATTTGTTGAACAAAACAGCTACCTAATATCGATATATAATTTATATTTATTAAATTGAAAAATAAAATGGTTTGCTTAATGAAAAAAAAAACTCTGTCAGCTGCAGCTGAACTTTGGAAGCCACTAAAAAATTAGGAAATTGAATTTCAATCTTTTTTTTTCTGCGATCTAAATAAATGTGACCGACAGACGGACAATACAAAACTTAAAGCATCTTATCTCTTACGGGGG
>JADKLZ010003044.1:25598887-25611359 GCA_021533235.1 Biomphalaria straminea | reverse complement strand
AAAGATGTATATAAAAAGTATTTTTTTAAAATGAAGATGAATTAAAAAAGTGCATTGTTTATGAAGATGTATATAAAAAGTACATTTGTTCTGAAGATGTATATAAATAGTAAATATATAAATAGTAAAATGTTTATAAAGATGTAAATATATTGAGTAAATTTTTTAATGAAGATGTATATAAATGTACATTTTTATGAAGATGTATATGTAAAATATATTCTGCAAGAAGATAAAAGTACATTTTTCATGAAGATAAAAGAACATATATATAAGAGTAAACTTTTTTTAATGAAGATCTATATAAAAGTACATTTTATAAAAATGTATTTAAAAAATACATTTTTTATGAAGATGTATATAAAAGTACAATAGTTATGAAGATGAGATCTGTTATTTTGCTCTTAGTAACTAATGAATGTTGGTTAAAATAGGAACATATTTTTACTCCGCCCTAATGACCCCTGTCCACGAAATAAAATCTAAAATTAGCACACGTATAAATCTACTCATAGTATATACAAATCTAACTCTGTTATATGGCAACACAGTAATAATAATAATAATAATTTTATTTATAAAGCGCTGTTAACAAACAAAAATGTAGGCTCAAGGCGCTGTAAAAACATTACAAACACAAACATAGGACATGACAAAACAGTAGTGTAGATAATATATGGCCTAGAGTATGCTAGTTTAGTAATAGGCCCAATTATCAAGACTTAGATGATGGTGTTTAAAATGTTCTTGTACTTCTATTGTCTCATTTAACTTTTCAAATCAATATTTGCGGAAACACCCGCTGAGGTATATGTGTTAAAGATTGTCTAATTGTATTATTCTCCGCATCAAATTTTATTTTGGAAGATTATGTTTAGAAAAACTATAACGGTCAAACCAGAGATTTCTGGTGTGGCCAATATTTTTTTCCGTAAAAATGTACATAAACTGTCTTTTTTTTTTTTGGCGAAAATCGTTAAAGCCGTTTTCGAGATCCATGTCCAGCCATCAAGTTTTTTTTTTTACTTTTTGATGAAGAATTAACAAGCTGATAAGAGGAGATGTAAAAACAATATGAATGAAAGCTCTGTATGCGCGAAAACAGGAGATATCTGAACAGTTTTGTTTCATACATTTGGTCAGACACAAAACACACGTCCTCATCGTGAGGTTCACTTTTTGGACACTTGTCACAAGGGGAGTTGTCAATAATGCTTGCTTCCATTTTTCAAACCAGCACTCATAAATGAAAAGTAATAAAGATACAGATGGATGCCTGATCCTGTGGTATGCGCCTCAGATTATCCGCGGTTCGAACCCAGACCGCCGCCATCTCCTGCCGTTCTGTTGTAGGATGTGTCAGCTAGGACATAGCCTAATTTCTGAAGGAATGTGCAATATTTGTGAAGCAAACCAGCAAACAAACCGCACTAAAGAGGTTTACTGACTTTAGGTAGAAAGACAGACAGACAGACAAACAGACAGACAGACAGACAGACAGACAGACAGACAGATAGATAGATAGATAGATAGATAGATAGATAGATAGATAGATAGAAAGATAGATAGATTAGATAGATAGATAGATAGATAGATAGATAGATAGATAGATAGATAGATAGATAGATAGATAGATAGATTAGATAGATGCAGGGAAAGAATCAAGAAAGTTGATGATAATCCAATCAAGAATTCAATAGAGACTGTTGCAAGAGGGTGAATTAAGTGAAGAAATACGAGTAGATTGAGAGAGAGAGGGACTGTGAGTTAGAAAGAATGAGGGAGAGAGAGATAGAAAGATAAAAGGAGAGAGAGTAAAAGAGGGACAGAGAGGTAGGGAAAGGTGGAGAGAAAGTAAGAGAGAGTAGGGGAGAGGAGAGGAGAAAGGGAGGTAGTAGGACTAATGAGACTGATGACAAGCCTAAGACTTCCTTCACGGTCTACTTGCTCCAGGTGTACAACCCAACAAGACACACTACGGAGACATAACTCAAGGACAGATAAAGCGTGTCGTGAAAACTTTTCAAAGAACGACCATTGTGTTATCAAAAACCTTTGAGAAATTAAAAATGTATCAGAACCAAAATATAAAAAAAATAAATATTTGTTCCTTGTTTTTATGGAGAACTTTTTCTTCATCGCCATCCTCATTGATTTCCCCATTTGGAGTGAATACTTTTATTAAGCAACGGGATGTCAGTACAAAGCTATTTTTTTTAGTTCATGGTGTAATTAAGTAATCTTTACAACATTATGTTCTAAGACCGCGACCCAAAGTAAGTCTTAAGGGCTAATCTCACAGGAATATCCATCGTTGCTAATTATATCCGTCGGTATTTTTCTAAATATATTTTTTTATTATTGCAGATTTTTGTTTTTGCGACATCCGTTAAAGAAAAAGCCATTTTTATTTTATGTGGTCTGTATGTCCGTCTGTCCCGTTTAGATATCAAATTACAAAAAAAAAAAAAGATATTGACAATTCAAAAAGTCTAATTTCACCATATTTTTTTCACCAGTTTTTTTTTACTCCAAAGAGGATTGTTTTTCCTTGGAGTTTAAACATAGATGCTGTTTATAATAATATAATATAACAATATGAGTTTTTACGAAGTTTATATCAACTCACTATATCTCTCAGTCTAGTAGAATGTTTCTACACGTTATTTCTACGACATCCAATCTCGGATCAAACTGAAATTTTGCACAATTATTTCTTTTACCTGACAACACAAGAATCAATTTAAAAAAAATATCAATTAACTATTTGTTATTAATTCTGTTGTTGGCATCTCGAGCGATGGATTGAATAAACTTCCTTTATACCTTGTAGGTCGCCGCTTTGAAGTTGAAAGCTAACAATAGATACCTATAAAAACTTCTGTATTTTTACATATTTATTATTTTAAAATGTACTCCTTAGTATTAATATAAGTTTATTGTAGCTATTTTAAGCTATATGGGAAGTGTGGTCGAGAGGCCAAGTGAGGCTTGAGTTTGGCTTGGCTACCTAGAAGGGGACTCGAGGTTCGACACCCGACTCGGGCAGAGTTGTGTTTACTGAGCGCTCAAAGGCAGCACGGGAAAACCAACTCCTAGATACCCCCTCCCCCTGGTCCACAAATGAGATTGGACCAAAGCGCTCTGAGCATGCTATAAGCATGAATGCAGCGCTATATAAAAGCTATAATAGTAATACATAAAATAGGATAGGATAGCATAGTATTTTCAAAAGTGAATTCAATCATATATTTGTTTAAAATACAGAGGACTGGTGGAGATAAAGACTAAAGTCAATAAAAAAAAACAATATAACTGAATAACAAGAAAATGAAAAAAAAAAACTAAACTTTTTTTTTGTAAAGGAAAACTGTATTAGTATCGATCAATTTGGACGTGATGTTAATTAAATTTGTAATTTAAATTTGTGGTTGAGAATATCCACTCAAAAGGTGATTGGTTGGTTTCACAATGCGGAAGGAGGATGATGGTAAAAAGTATTTAAAGAGATTCATTGGTACTTTCGTTTCAGTAAATTGTATTGTACAATTATAAAGTGTGTGTATATATATATAGCTCCTCCTTCGTGTTCGAAGATGAGCACATTTCTAAATTCCTATGGAAGCTACATGGGAAGCGTGGTCGAGAGGCCAAGTGCCGCTTGAGCTTGGCTTGCTTGGCTACCTAGAAGGGGGCTCGAGTGTGTATATTAGTATAAATAAATATATAGTATATATTGTGTATAAAGTGTGTATATTAGTAAATATGTTGTGTATTAATCTAAATATATGGTCTCATTCGACCTTCTAAACTAATCGACTCAGTCACTAATGTCTATCTAAAACGATCAATCGATCTACAAATACGCAGTTTTGTTATTTTCCAAAAAAAAAATCTAATAATGACATCTTTCAACATCACCAACAATCACATCCTATCTGAACCATCAATAGTGTGTCGTGTTTGGAAAACTAGATTCTCTGTTCTGGTAATCACTGCAACATTGAATTGCGTCGATGGTTTAGGTGAGGACGTGTGCTTTCCACAAATTCCAGTCCCCGGCAGTATTCGTTGTCTAGAAACATGATCCTAGACTTGCTGGTCTAGCTTTTTCACGTTCCCGTGTAGTTTAACTTTCATTTGCTCTAAAAGACAATACATTGTGTTTACTGTGAAAAGGAAGTTACGCTGCTTCACGTCTCTGAGTGTAATTAAATCAACTCCACTTCTGACAGCCTACAGAACTCAGGGGCGCCTATAGCTTGAAGAATGTATTGTTAGATCTGGGTCGTGTTCTATTAAACAGATTACATTACGGCTCTACCAGGTATAAATTTTAGTTTCTCTATTTTTATATCCAAAGTGGTTTTATAGATCGCAGTACATTAAACTTTCCAACTCTATTAATAAGAAGATTTATAAATCGTCTAGATCAGTGATTCCAAAAGTGGTCCATATGGACCCCCAGGGGTCCACGGGGACTTTCAAGGGGGTCCACGAAAGTGAAAAAAATAATTGGGGGTCCATGGCATGCAAATGGGGGTCCACGAGAGTGGATCTCATTTAAGAAGGAATTGAGTTTAATATAAATCTCACAATAATGGAATCACCTATTATATCATAAAAATATACATTGTTTATACTTTATTACAGCTAGGCCATACAATTTTTATTGTGTTATTGGAATGAAAAACATATTTTAAATTTTAATACCTCATTTAAATAGCTTAATTTGGCTTAGAGATAACTAATATTTAACATGGCTGAATCTAAATATAAAATAGACGGTGGTGTTAATTTCTAAAAAATTTTCTTCTTTTCTTGTCGAACTTGTATTGCCTATGTGTCTTTCATTTAACATTTTATGTAACGACACCATGAAACCACCTAAGCTGGAGGATAGTTGGAGACAAAGCCACCCTGATAAGATTTTTAAAAAACTATTGAACACTCTATAATAATGGTATTGTAGAAGGGTTCACTAAATTCTTGAGCACGATTGGAATATAGCTAAATATTTCTTTATTTTAATGTAAGTCTTTGCAAACGACATATTTCTGCAAACAACATATTTCTCTATACAGCTGACCGAGTCAACTTGTCTGGTAATGATGTATTTTTTTCATTCAAATTATTATGGCTCAAAAAATCCACGAAAAACAGCTCTTTGTGAAACCTTTTACTAAAACAACAAATCTCTATATGAAAAATAATCTCCGTAGCAATGGAAGTCGAGCTTGCAAACCTTTAAAAAACAAAAAGTTTCCAATGTGTTTAGTGATAGTTAAGGATACATATTAACTGTTACATAATGATAATGGTTTAAATTTCAGTCTTGTTAATAAATTTATTGTAAAATAATAAATTCAACTTCAAATGTAGTTTTAAATTACTTTTTCACTCCTCGTGTCACTGGTTTGAAAATATTTAAACAAAATGTGTAATTTGAAATTGATGAATTTTCACAAATTAAATATAACTTAAGCAGGGGGACCACGGAAAGCCAGAAAACATGTCAAGGGGTCCACGAGACAAAAAAGTTTGGGAACCACTGGTCCAGATAAACTGAATCGATCTTCAAAGAACGTGATGTGCTTGCCTATGAGACTTCAAAGAAATAAATGTAAGATTAGCAACGTGAAACCTTGGGATATGCTTAGGCCTATCAATCTCAGGAAATTCAATGAACACAAGGACATTATCATTTAGATTGTGAATGACATCAGTACATTCAATCAGTACTTTGGTTTAGAAGAGAAATTTGTTTACATTAGCTTAAACTAACTTGTACCTTCCAATTAAACCCAGATATACTGCGACATTTCGTCAATTCCTAAATTCATGTCAACAATAATACAAAATGATTAGACTACCAAATGACATTAAAACATAAATAACTGAATCATAAACTAAAAATTAAAAAATGAAATACTATTGACCTAATAGTATTATATATACAATTAAAACAAGATTACAAAGAGAGTTTGTATGATACACAAACTCAGAGGCGGCCCCCGTCGGAGTCGGATCCCTGTCAGATCCGCTTTGATCTCTCCACGGGGGCCGCCTCTGAGTTTCTGTATCTCACAAACTCTCTTTGTCACTGCTAAAAGTTCATTTAAAAAAAAAGTATATCAAAGATAAACGACAGAAATATACATCTTCCGTGCTTTGATCTCTCAACGGGGGCCGCCTCTGAGTTTGTGTATCACACAAACTCTCTTTGTCGCTGCTAAAAGTTCATTTAAAAAAAAGTATATCAAAGATAAACGACAGAAATATACATCTTCCGTGCTTTGATCTCTCAACGGGGGCCGCCTCTGAGTTTGTGTATCACACAAACTCTCTTTGTCGCTGCTAAAAGTTCATTTAAAAAAAAGTTAATCAAAGATAAACGACAGAAATATACATCTTCCGTGCTTTGATCTCTCAACGGGGGCCGCCTCTGAGTTTGTGTATCACACAAACTCTCTTTGTCGCTGCTAAAAGTTCATTTAAAGAAAAATTATATCAAAGATAAACGACAGAAATATACATCTTCCGTGCTTTGATCTCTTAACAGGGGCCGCCTCTGAGTTTGTGTATCACACAAACTCTCTTTGTCGCTGCTAAAAGTTCATTTAAAAAAATTATATCAAAGATAAACAACAGATCTTATTTAGTGCCCCAGCGGTCAAAATATACATCTTCCGTGATTTGATCTCTCAACGTTAGCCTTGTAAAGCCGATGTTCAAGGCAACTGCCACACCTCTTTTATGAGTTGATTACTTTACGAGTAAATACTGGTATGTTACTCGTATGTTGGAACAAAAAAAATGTGAAGACCTATGCAGTATATTAGATTATTAATTGTCTTAAAGTAGGTTTCATTTATATTGCATACTAATTAGGTTTTTTCTCTTTAAATACTGTTTGCATAAAATATTTTAAAAAATTAGATTTTGAGCTTTTAGAAAAAAAAAGTAGCCGTTGCATCAGAACTTTGAATGCTCTATATTATCGTGATGTCAGATTTTCATTTTCTCTTCTACTTTCTGAGCACTAAACGGGACGGACGGACGGACAGACAGACAGACAGACAGACAGACGGACAGACAGGCCACACAAAACTAATAGCGTCTTTTCCCCTTTCGGGGGCCGCTAAAAATGAAATACTATGAACCTAATAAAAAAGATCACGAAGAAACAAACATAAAGACACATTTCGTCTTTCCATATACTAGGACGAATTCTTATAAGAGCTCTTTCTTCCCTAGTGCCATTCGAACATGTAAAGCGTTGCTTGTAGAGTTTACGTCTTTTATTTATAAGCACGACCAGATGGATAAATAGATACGCATAGGACTTGTCTTCTTCTTTAAAGGAACGTCTGATATTTATATTATTATGATAAAAGAACGAGTATTCTTTCTCTGGCGCAGCCAGGGTCGAGTTTCGTTAAAGGGAAACAAAATTCATTGTAGTCCCTTTATCAGTTTCCACTGAGGAATTTTCTGGTGATGTGGCAGGTCTGCAGCAGTACCGCCCTCTGACAGGCAACGAGAATGTTCCTAGGAATGCCAAGGGCCTTGAAGGTATCTGTGAGGTCAGTTGTTATTATCCCCTCGGTTGATATGACAATGGGGTATATTGTTGTTTTAGAAAGCTTCCATAGACGCTTAATCTCCAAGCCTAGGTTCCCATATTTTCGTTGTTTTTCTAACTCAGTTTTTCTTAAGTTGTGAGATAGTGGTACTGCAATGTCGATAATGGTAGCGACTTTTTCCTTTTTATCGATGAGCAGCGATTAAAATCAACTGTTTTGTCGGTCAAAATAGGTCTATCCCAGTACAGCAGATAATCAGTAGATTCGAGAACCTCTTGTGGTGAGTATTTGTAATAAGGAGGAGTATCCTTCCCGATCAAATTGTGTGTCAAAGCCAAGTGCTGGTGTATTAGCTTTGCAACTTGATTATGGCGACCTAAGTAGGCAGATTCCGATAGGGCTGAACATCCTGCCATTATGTGTTCAATTGACTCACCAACATTTCCACATTTTCGGCATTTGTCAAGAATATTGAGTTTTAGGATATGTTTCTCGTAATTTTTTGTCCTAATTACTCTGTCCTGTATTGCTGTAACAAAGCCTTCAGTTTCAGGGTAGAGATGACCTGCTTTGAGCCACGCTAAGGAAGCGGTCTTGTCAATGTTGTCCCCATGTAATAAAGCCGGGAATTTTCCGTGGAGTGTTTTTTCTTCCCATTGACGAATCTCATGCCCTGCGTCGTCCAGTCCGATATTAACATCAACATTGTGTAGGTTCAGAGGGGTCGCATCGGAGTCGTACCTGCGTAGGAAGGAAATTAGTTCGTTGCTGGAGGCGTGCAGTTTTGATCGTATTTTTGATACTTGCATCTTACACAGTTTGAAGATGTTCTGCAATCCACGGCCTCCATCCTTTCTGGGCAGGTATAACCTTATGGTGGAGGACTTGGGATGTAGGCATCGAAATTTGGTTAATAATTTCCTCGTGAGCCTGTCAATGTCGTGTAGGTCGGTATCAGTCCATTTGATGATGCCGAAAGTGTATAGGAGCACTGGGACGGCCCAACTATTTATTGCAGTGATGAGGTTACCGCCAGACAGTTTTGTATTGAGAATTTTATTAATTCTTTGCTTGTATTTACCAAGAAAGTCCTCTTTTAATTTTTTATGGTTTATCTTGGCATTCTGGTTTATCCCAAGATATTTATAAAGGGAGGCAGAGTCAAGTTCCTCGATTCCTTCACATGCAATGTTAGTGTTGGCTGCCTTGCCCTTTATTACGCTTATTATACCGCACTTTTCCAAGCCAAAAGACATGCAGATGTCATCACTAAAGCGTTTAACCGTTTTGATTAAGGTGTGCAACTTTTGCTCGTTCTCAGCATAGAGCTTTAAATCATCCATGTATAACAGGTGAGACACACATTTTGTACATTTAGTGTCAACCCTAAAGCCGTTTGTAGTGCTATGGAGCAATTTAGATAGTGGGCTTATAGCTAGGCAGAACCAGAGCGGAGATAGTGAGTCACCTTGGTATATGCCTCTTCTAATGTCCACAGAGCCTAGATTATAGCGATTGAGGTGTAGACTTATCTTCCAATTATCCATACAGACTTTCAGTAATTGCTTTATTCTTGGGTTTATTCTGTGAATCTCCAGGGTTTTCAGCAGCCAATCATGTGGGACTGAATCGAATGCTTTTTTGTAGTCGATGTAGCACATGTGCAAGTTTCTTTTTCTTCTATAAGCTTGGTGCAGTACAATACCATCAATAGTTAGCTGTAATTTACAGCCCATGGACTCTTCAATGCAACCTTGTTGTTCCTCTGCAAGTAGCTTATGGGCAGAGCAAAATTTATACATTTTATTTTTTAATAGTGAAGTTAATAATTTATAGACAACTGACAGACAAGTGATAGGGCAATAGTTTGATGGTTGATTCGGGTCACCTTTTTTTGGAGAGTAGAGATGTTCTACCTTCTGTGAGTTCTATCATTATTATTATTATTATTATTATTATTATTATTATAGCTTTTATATAGCGCTACTTTCATGCTTACAGCAAGCTCAGAGCGCTTTGATCCAATCTCATTTGTGGACCAGTGGGGGGGAGGGGGTATCTAGGAGTTGGTTTCCCGTGCTGCCTTTGGGCGCTCAGTAAACACAACTCAGCCCGAGTCGGGTGTCGAACCTCGAGCCCCTTTCTAGATAGCCAAGCTCAAGCCGCACTTAGCCTCTCGACCACGCTTCCCACAGTCATAGTGCTTTATCGATCAAGCTTATCAATTCAGCTTATACCAGCACTTCATTCAAGTACCAATTTCATTCCCTTGGAACCATTTATTATTACAGTGCGTTCTTATCTTATACATTACAAACGTAGCTTCCAAAAAAAAAAGATAATTACGTCTTACGCAGTTTATGTGTCAATCTAGTCAAACATGTTAATCAATGACCTAAAACTCTGCTAAGTCGTTGGTTTTCCTGGCTGAATCAAGCAACCCATTCCATTCTCTATTGGCACTAGGGAAAAAGGAACTCTTGTACACATTTGTTCTATCGTATGGAATAAAAAAATGTATGTCTTGTTACCGGTCGTTGTCTTGTAGCACCAAACTGCTAGTTGACAACCAAACCGCTGTAGGCGTAATGTATCTTAACTAATAAGACTAATAAAAAAAAGTTAATTAACTATTGGTTATTAATCATATTGTTTGTTATCGCGAACAAGGTAAAAGTAAAGTAGGCCTAGTTATCTAATATATAAAGCAGAAAGTAAGGCGTATGTATGTATATATGTATGTATGTCCCGCATATAAATCAAAACCGTTTGAACAATCTTGATAAAACTTGGCATAAATGTTCCTGGGTACTAACTTAGACCTTAGTGTATGTATTGTAGACCTAAAACAAACTTATGACACTCAATAAAAAAAAAAGGATGACCAACTCTATGAAAGCATTATGACTTCATCGATCTTGGTTATGTTTACTATGTTTACATAATACGATCAAAAGGATTTAGATCTAGATCTTATTTTAAGAAATGCACTTTGCACTTATAGTTTTTTACTTTGACACATGAAAATACAAATTATAGTCTATTGATTTCATTATTAATAAAATTAAGCTTCACATTTGTGTTTCAAAAGAATATTTACGTAAATTCGTTCCTTATATCTACGAATATAGAAATCCTGACGCACATTCCTCCATTAGACATTACCGAAAGGTTACACATCTCTCTATTCCTAGGTCTAAAACTCTAATTCAACTCTAAGATGATAGTACAACTCTTCGCTAAGATAGTTTTATGTTTTAACACATGAACATACTAATTGTAGTGCATTCATATTTTTCTAATGCAACTCTATTCTTAATATCGCGTAAATTAAGGTCAATTATCTCCATTCATAAATATTTTTTTAAATTCATGAATTCATGCATTGGCTGTAATTAAAACAATATTAGTTTTAATAGTTTCTAATGCCCTATATCAGTGACTACATCAGCAATACGCAAGTTAAGACCTGCGGGCAGCGGGTAATATCTGTCTAGTTATACATAAAACACAAAACCCTAACTTGCAAAAAAGTTAAACAGAAGCTAGTGACGCACAGTTATAGAATGTGTATGTGTATGTATTTCAATGGTGACGTCGGTAAATGGTTGGCGATTGGTTTTGAATGACGCGACATAGATGGCATTGTCGTCACTTAGTCTTAGACTCTTAGTGGAAGGGAGACGACTCCAGAACGTGAAACTAAAAGGTTGTGTTATTGCGGTGGATTTGATTTTGTTAAAGAAAATTATTACTTAAGTCTACTACATTCATTTTATTTGATTTCAAGTTGATTTTATTTATATTAAAAATAAAGTGTTGTTTTTTTTTTTTTTACATGAAGAAGTTATTGAAGTTATTTGAAATTTTTTTAACGACCGTAACCACATGTTTGTCTCAGAAATGGGATCCAATATTTTAGAACGGGCTGTTGACTTGTAGCAACACACTGTAAGCAGGCAACGCAGTGGCGTAGCTAGGGAGGGGGGAGGAGGGGGAGAATTTAAAAATCCCCCCGAGCCTCCCCTTAAGGGGCCCCCAAATCAGTGTTTTTTACATTAACAATTGAGTATTACGCAATAAACGAGTATTACGCCCCTAAACGATGGAAAATTCCTAGCTACGCCCTTGAGGCAACTATACCGTTGTAGGCGTTATGTATCTTAACTAATAAAACCTCAAATAACTTGAATAACTTTCCTTTGTGTATGTAGACCAACGTCTGTATGTCAAAGTCTGTCTATCAATGTCTGTCTGTCAATGTCTGTCTTGTAATGTCTGTCTATCAATGTCTGTCTGTCAATGTCTGTCTTGTAATGTCTGTCTAGCAATGTCTGTCTGTCAATGTCTGTCTAGTAATGTCTGTCTAGCAATGTCTGTCTAGCAATGTCTGTCTAGCAATGTCTTTCTAGCAATATCTGTATAGCAATGTCTGTCTAACAATATCTATCTATCAATATCTGTCTATCAATGTCTGTCTATCAATGTCTGTCTATCAATGTCTTTCTAGCAATATCTGTATAGCCATGTCAGTCTAGCAATATCTGTCTATCAATATCTGTCTATCAATATCTGTCTAGCAATATCTGTCTATCAATGTCTGTCAAGCAATGTCTGTCTATCAATGTCTGTCTAGCAAAGTCTGTATAGCAAAGTCTGTCTAACAATATCTGTCTAGCAATGTCTGTCTAGCAATGTCTGTCCACCAATATCTGTCTAACAATGTCTGTCTAGCAATATCTGTCCAACAATGTCTGTCTAGCAATGTATGTCTAGCAATGTCTGTCTAGCAATGTTTGTCCAACAATGTCTGTCTAACAATGTCTGTCTAGCGATGTCTGTCTACAAATGTCTACATATGAATGTCTGTCTATCAATATATGTCT
>JADKLZ010003044.1:25574467-25597533 GCA_021533235.1 Biomphalaria straminea | reverse complement strand
CTCTGGACCTTTCTCAATCCACTGTGATCCTATCACTTCTCTGGACCAGTTGGGAGAATATAGAGGAGGGGAAGGGATAACTGCATGAATTTTACCGTTTTCGTTTTTTAAAGGAATTTATATATAAATAAAAGGGAATGACCTACGCCTACGACTGCCTACGAGGCGCAATGAAAAATAAATGATTGTTTAGTTATCCATTGTTTGTCAAAAACCTACTTTCAAGCGGTGACCTACAATGAGGACTAATTCATCTTATACCCCCACTTCAGTCAAGCACAATTTATTTCCCTTGTTCGGGAAACAAATCAAAATAATTACCATGGGTAATTAAATAATTGGTTACTGTTTAAAAAAGTTGATTCTGATTTGAACGGGTAAAAGACATAATTGTAAAAGACATAATTGTAAAAGACATAGTTGTTGGAAATTTCAGTTTGAGAAAATGTAGACGAAGAAAATATGGACAGTTCGAGTGACATTTCCAAAACACACACACACGTGTACAGAGAAAGTGATTAAGAATGGCAGAAACAGACCATAATTTAAATTTATATGGTTTAAAAAAGAACAATCTATGCAATCTATAGTATCCATACGATTTAATTAATATTCGGGCATTCCCGCTAACTAAAAAAAAAATCCCGAGCGTAAATACTTCCTGGAAACGTGGCAAAACAGTTGTCGCTTCCAGACCTAGAGCGTACCAATTTCCAAGCACTTGTGACCTGATCAAAAGAAAACAAAATCTAAATGGAAAGATCACGTGATTGTTCTTCCTGGACTTGGACTCATTAAAATCTCGGAATATCAAAAGAGAGAATTACCCTGCAACGTACTTAACGGAGTTTATAATGTCACATATCAATAACCTGCTAGCAATGCCAATGGGCTTTAAGTTGCTATAACCCTGATACAACATGACATCATACACACGTATAGAAATGTGGGCGTTATTTATGTTCATCGGATAACCTATAGGTCTATTGTTAAACGAAACAGAAGGCCTGCTTTACATGTATGTTGAATATTTATAAAATGTGTATAAGTAAAATATATTTTTATCCCTTTCATTTCTCAATAGTTATAATCTTTCATTCTAAATTTTTATTGTCTTTAAACAAATCCACCCTGTGCATTCATAGACATTAATGTTAACACTGTATAACGTATCTTTAAGGCGCTCAGCTATTTTTAATTTGACTTGATTTTTTTTTACATTTTTTAAAACTCTGGTGGTGTTGCGAGTAAGGGTAGTAGTGTGTGTGAAGTCTGCCGACGCCAATCTCCCAAGGCCAGCGTTAGACGAGTGGTCAACCTTAAGGAGTGACGACGGTCTACGGCGTTACTGGCGAAGAAACTAGTAGAGTAGTGTCAAGACACCTTGAGAGTACGAGGCGACGCCTTGGAGATGATCTAGGGCTAGGCGATATAGCCAGACACAACAGTATATTAAGTCAGTCCAAAACAGTTGAACCCAGTGCATGTCCAGAAAGAAGCGGAGAGTCCAGTGCAAGAGGTGATACGATTGTTAACGGTGAAATCTTTACACGTTCAGTGATACGTGTCGCTAATCGTACAGTATTGGCTGTGATTTATTGGACATTGAACTGTTACGTTGTTTTGGAGCCCTGAGTTGTCAAGTTTTTCGAGTTGGTAGTAGACATGTAAAGCAGTTTGCAGAGAGCCATAAATGACCCTTATAGTGAGAGTCGTGACAATGTACCAGTCTCACGACTGTGTTAAGAGAGTTGTGTATTGCCTCTAAGCGGCATAAGCGGCGCCTATAAATCTATTCAACACATACAATAAAAATGAAGTAGCTCTCCGTTGAGTATAATCTTCTTGTGTTTCATACTTTCCAACTCAATTCAATAAAAAATAAGTCATCCAAAAGATAGATCACAGTGTATAGTTGAAATAAAAATTGATTCATAACAGAATAATAATAATAATAATAATAATAATAATAATAACATGGCTCAAAGCAGGCCATCTCTACCCTGAAACAGAAGGCTTTGTTACAGCTATACAGGATAATTAGGACAAAAATTACGAAAAGCTAACCCCAAGCTGTTGCAGATCTGCTTCCACATCATCAATCCAACGCATTCGGGGTCTGCATTTGGGTCTCCTGCCTTTTGGTTTTTGTCGGTATACGATCTTCGCTCCCCTGTCATCTGTCATTCTTTCAAGGTGGCCTGCCCAACGTAGTATGTTCTTTTTTATTTCGGTTACTATTGGTGGGTCCTCATACAGTTGATAAATCTCATGGTTAGTGCGTGTCCTCCACCCTGTTTCATCCTGTATGGTGCCATAGATTTTTCTAAGAATTTTCCGTTCCCAAGTATTGAGTAAATAATAATAATAATAATAATAATCAAATATAGAATATTATAGAATACATGCAACAATGGCTACTTGAAACTATGACTAACGGCTAAAGACTGACCAGTCTTATGACCAACCAACCGTGAACAATGACTAACGACCCCGATAGCTAGCACTATGCTCCTTACATATCATTATACCAAGATTCTTCTGGATCCTTTATGTCACTGATATTAAATTCTATAAGCTTCAACCTGGACCCTACATTAGGTTTATGCCAATCAAGGTTAGGGTCTGCTCTATTTTCCGTCGCACACGCAAAGATGACTTCCAGCCGGCATTATGTGCTATTAAACATGACACTCATCTGACAACTAGAAGGAATAATGAGTTTTAGGCGCCAAAAGAAATTGCAAGTCGTACTCGCCACGTCTGCCATGAAAAGAAATTTCTGAAGCTCAAAATGTCCGAAAACGATTGGTGCAAAGCGCTCTAGTAAACTTCATTGCTGACTGAACTGACTAACAGTTACTAGCTTGAATTAAAATTCATTGAATAAATTTAGATTCCGAAATTGTTTTAATATTGTTATATTTTAAAGGACAAGGCAAACTCAACCAGACATGCATGTTTATTTACAATACAGAGTTACACAAAACATCTTCTCTTTACTACAGTGTCTTCATTTTCCACTCTCTAGCTATGGGCGGAAATCGTTAGTCTCCTCTGTAAACATCCTGTTATAGTCCGTTCACTAGAGGTGCGCTAGCCAGACTTGCGATGCGCATGGCGAGGTCATAACAATATATTTGCAAAGAAAACCGGACAAATGTTTAGGCTTTATTTCGTTTTCATTACATTTTTAGAAGCCGTCACAGATCCCGTTGATAAGGGACCCTAAAGGAGCCTACACAGTGCCGCCACTGACATAATCAGACCTGGTCCTATACTAGAGAAAGACATGAACAGGAGATGCAGCCATTATATTGAAATCATAGACATACATACCTATAGACTGGATAAAAAAAATAACTTCATGTAACTTGAAAACATGTATATCTATTGTATTCGGATTTCCGAATTCTGAAAAATTAAATGTTCTTCAGTCTTAGCGATTAAAGAAAACTCATAGACATAAATAAAGTACATAAAATTGCAAGTCACAAATTTTCGTTTCATAACACTCCTGTATTGGCCAGTCTATATTTATTTATGTCTATGATGGAAATCTTTTTAATTGGAAAACAGGTTTGTATTGTTTAAATAGCGACGTTAGAGAAACTGGTGAGACGCCTGACACTACAAGGAAATCCCTCACTAACTTAGCAACAATTTACCCCTAATTTACTAACTCACTCAATTCCACTCAACTCTAAATACGTCATGTGATTTCTGCAAACAAAAGTGTTGTCTTAGTTTTTTTGGTCAATATTTATTGAATGTTATCAGCATGTTCTATTTATAGCACTTGCCACGTCTGCTCGATACTAACAATTTCCGGAAACATTTGGAGACAATTTGTATTGCAGTGTATTATTGAGATTTATGGCGTACTCGAATTGGTTCTTATCTGTCCACTGGTCACGCTCTGAGTTCTAATTCATTTCTTGTTTCACAGAAACGTAAGAGAAGGAGACACGTTGCACAGAACGAACTCGAGAATTGGTCCTTTAGATGTTTGGACTTGCAGACTCGGTATGATCTTGTCGAGAAATATATTTTAGAGTCCTAAAGTTTTTTTTCTAAGAATTTTCCATTCCCAAGTATTGAGTAAATAATAATAATAATCAAATATAGAATATTATAGAATACATGCAACAATGGCTACTTGAAACTATGACTAACGGCTAAAGACTGACCAGTCTAATGACCAATCAACCGTGAACAATGACTAACGACCCCGATAGCTAGCACTACGCTCCTTACATATCATTATACCAAGATTCTTCTGGATCCTTTATGTCACTGATATTAAATTCTACAAGCTTCAACCTGGACCCTACATTAAGTTTATGCCAATCAAGGTTAGGGTCTGCTCTGAAATGATAAATGAACACATAAATGATGAGTGACCATACGATGTATGAATGACCACAGCATTGATGAATGACCACAGGATTGATGAATGACCAAATAGTTGATAAATGATCAAATGGTTAATGACTGACCTTATGACTAATGACTGGCCACCTGACTGATGACTGGAAACATGATCGATGACCGACCACACCATTATTGAATGCACACATGATTGATGACTGAAAACACGATTGATGACTTAGCACACCATGGGCGTAGCTGGGGGGGGGGGTAAAAAATCCCCCCCCCCCGAAAAAATCCTCCATACACCCATGTAGCACACTAGTTATGAACGAACATATGAGCGATGAATGACCACATGATTACTAAATTACCAAAAGATTGATGAACGCTTTCAAGATTGATGACTGACCACGTGACCGATGACACTCAGGGTGATGCTATTTGATGGTGCGGCATGTTCCTTTCTGGAACTTTTCTTTCAAGAAGTATCTGTTAAAAGACATTCCCGGTGGTAAATTAATTGCTGGCATAACATAGAATCTAGTTACGAGGCAATCGTTTTGGATTGATGATAAGCGAACATAGCGTTTAGAAGTATCCTAACAGGAATCTACTGCATAGTGAAATTAGTTTTAGTATTTTATAAAGGAATCTGTGGTAACAATTAAGAGGACTGTAACTAATAAAAATTAACTAATTTTGTACAACAGCGCTAATTATAAATTTGAACTCAATATTACAGATAATTTAAACGTGCGTTTAAAATAATTTGTTTGCTTTATTATCTCCTTTCTAAATTTTGATTTTGGTGCCGGGTTAATATTTATGTAAATAGCTCATAGACTATATATATGGTATATGAAATATAAATAAAATAGAATACAACTTTGAAAACTAAACATTTATTTCAAAATACTGATTTAGAGTACACGCATGTGACACTTTGTATAGGTACGAATGCTATTTTATGTATATTAGGCACGTCTGAGTCTTATGTCTGTCTCTGTTCGTAAGTATGGACTTTTAAACTCACAAGGGGGTAGGGTGGAGGATATGAATGGATATTCGATTTATTATGAAAATGCAACAGCGCCTGGTGATTACAAATGCCCAACCTGCGACCGTGACTGTGTATCAAGGATTGGCCTCTTTAGTCACACAAGAAGTTGCAGATGGAAAACATAATTTCTCATGATGTAAAATGCCACAGATATGTAAGCTTACGATGTATATTTAACTCTAATTAAACATCGTATACTTTAAATATAGATATTTTATTATGAGACAGCTATTTTCAACACTTAGCTTTAAAAATGTATGGTTGGTAGAATCATCAGTATGTCCGTAGACCTAAATAAACATTATTTGAAAATAACATCTACCAATTATAACGTAAACCAATAATGTCTCAATTCGAAAACATTTCCTAAGGTTAGGGGAATTTAGTAAGGATTATTTGACTTTTAAAATAGTTTGATCGAGTAGCATTGCTAAAATTGTTGAAGCGTGACGCTGTAAATAGCTCTTTCCCAAACAGGCTGTTGAAACATTCGACAGCTTGAAATTAACTTCTGTTTGCATAATGTCTGCGTGTGAACTGTGTCACGAAATGACGTCATTTGAATGAGTGTCGGGCATAAAAAAAAGTTTCCAATAAGATTTTGTTTCTCCTTGAGAAAATCAGGTCCAGAAATTTGTTTAGTTTGAGTTCATTCCATTTTCTCTTTCCTTCAAATGTTGGGAGCCAAAGTCAGTTGTTGTTGTAAACTAAAAATGATTAAAAAAAATTAATAAACAAACAACAATAACAAAACATGAAGACAAATGTTGTGTTAGCAATTAATTTGTTCACTTTCTAATAAAAAAAAAATTCTTGATTGGTCTTTGGGTAGAGATGATTCCATCTCTCGTAATTTCTGAGTGATAACTCCCTACAAACGTCCAACAAATTGAGGCTAAAGACGAAACGTTGAGGCTGACTCCACCATGAGGTGGACATTGAAGAATGACCTGCTGCTCCGGCCCAGAATGTCCGTCAATCTTTTCACATAAGTGAACACTCTCAATATCTTTAGCGATCCAATTTCCACTCACCCCCTCCAACACACACACACACACACACACACACTCACACTGACTGACTGACTCAGTGACTCACTCACTTACTCACTCACTGACTCACTCACTCACTTACTGAATGACTGGCTGACTGACTCCCTGATTGATTGACTGACTCACTTACTGGCTTACTGACTTACTGACTGACTGACTCACTGACTGACTTACTGACTCACTTACTGGCTTACTGACTGACTCACTGACTGACTCACTGACTCACTTACTGACTCACTTACTGACTAACTGACTCACTGACTGACTCACTTACTGTCTGACTAACTGACTGACTGACTGACTCACTCACTCACTGAACTTGTTGGTTTTGCATTAGTACTATGAAATGATTCTCCTCGGTGTTTTCGGATACCCAGGAGCGCTAAACTGGTAGGACCCGAACCCAGAATAGAATAGATTATCAAGGACCATTCATACAGAAGCGTGACAAAGAGTCTGGAAAAAACAAAAACTGTTTGAAAGGCTTTAGAAGATTGTCGTGACTAAAGAGGAAGTAAATATTTTCTTTCTTTCTTTCTAAATCTGACATTTAGTTAAAACACTGACATTAGCTACTAGTGGCGTTTTTGTTCGTTTTACAGAGGCAATAGCATTTATTGGGAAAGACTCAAGGGATGGAGGCGATGGCACCATAAACTAACCGCACCAGGTGACATCAGCGCTAAGCACGCCTCTGTATTTAATTTTCATGATGCTTTGGACGAGCTCCCCGGAACCTTGTTCACGATTCAGATGATGTAGATAATAAATTCCTAGCGTGAGTGGCACGTCGTTTTTATAACTCACAAGTGGGAAACTTTAAACTGATTACATCTTTGACATAAGTCTGTCCTAAAAAAAACAATGTCACGTAATTCAATTATATTATGATTCTGTCCGAATGTTTCTATTAATGTTTTAAATTGTGTATAGTGAACAGAATAAAAAAAGATTATATAAAAAAAAAGAAATTAACAATATGACGCAATGAACGATAATACTGTGATACTGGTATCACGATAGGATAACATCCAGTTATCTCTAGCACGTGCGAAGCAATGTTTACTGAGCGTGACCTTTCACCTCTTTTTTGTTTTACAACCTTTTCACGAGCTTTTCACAACCTTTCTATGCCCTGCCCTCGCTGAATAGAGAACAAGTTAATTAGAAACAATTCTCGAAAAACAAAACTTATAATGCTTCAATTATTTTGAATCAATCATACAATTAATTTTTTTTATACATCTTCTTTTACAATAATATATGTGTTTAATTGGAAAATATTTTCATTATTATTTTGTTGTTTGACTCTTGCTTGTAAAACATTAAGTGCGCTATGGTTCAATTTCTTTGCTGGACCAGTTTAAAAAAAAAAGTGGTGGATAGTTATATTGGAGAATGTTTCTGTTTCAAAAGCAATTTTAAAAAATTGCTCGATTCTAAATTCGAACTCCTGAGATCTCAAAAATCCTTAATGGAATGTCCAACAATCTAACCACTGAGCTATCCGAATACTTATAAAAATATAAAGTTTTACAGACTATTGGTAATTACATTTTTGAGAGAACGACCTAAATCTCTGCACAAGGCCAGAATGCCAGATTGACCTGTAGACAACATAAGCTATTGCTTAGGGCCCCCACTTGTTTAAGGGAGGGGGGCTCTAAATATGTTTTGAAGAATAAATTGCTTTATAAAGTGTACAAAGGATCCCATTTTTTTTATTAGCTTATGACCTTATCAAGATTAAAACCAAGCCCTGCACAAGACTTGTCTTCCCTAAGCTTAGTAAATTTTTATAAAACAAAAATTAATTAATTTTGACAAATGGATTACATAATTGATTTTTTTTCCATTGATTCGTGTGTTGTCATCGATAATGAGTAATTTAGTTGTGCAAAATTTCAAACTTGATCCGAGATGCGATAAATAAAGATTCCACCCAGACAGACAGGTAGACGGAGTTAAAATAAGATTTGTTACAAAAAGCGTGAAGCCACAGAGCAATTAAGTTCTCGATATTATCCCAACCTGGTGCCCCTCAAAATAAACTATGCCATGAGCACGTGCTTATTGCACCACAGATTCCTCCGCAATGCAATCGCTACTAGATTTTGTTCAGACAGCAAGACAATGGCAAGCTTGCACGAGTGATAGGTTTATAAAAAAAAATATAGCACTCATGTGACGTTATGTCAGTGTTAAGTCTAAAGAGTCTCGGGAAAAAAAAAATTCTACAAATAAAATAATAATATAGCTTTTATATAGCTCTACTTTCATGCTTATATCATGCTCAGAGCACTTTGGTCCAAGCTCATTTGTGGACCAGTAGGGGGAGGGGGTATCTTGGAGTTAGTTTTCCGTGCTGCCTTTATGCGCTCAGTAAACACAACTCTGCCCGAGTCGGGTCTCGAACCTCGAGCCAAGCCAAGCCAAGTTCAAGCTCACTTAGCCTCTCGACCACGCCTTGGAAGAAATGTTACCTCATTTCATGTCATGTATTAACCAAGATTTTTCCAATAAAATGTTTTATGTAAAATAAAGGTTACAATATTTGTTAAGACGTGGAAGATATTTTTATGTCGCTAGTGTATTTTAATTTAATCATTTACTTATATAACTGGGAATGCACTGCTAGATCAAGGAGGCTCTAATGGTGAACCGTAGACAGTGCCGGATTTAGACTTAATAAGACCCTAAGCTATTACAGATAATTTAAAAAAATGGTAAATGTAATAGTAAAGTTTTCCTTTGCTATTTTTTTTCAGCATGATTAAAAATATCCCTATTGTATTTTGGGGGTCCCCAAGCAAGAGGGGGCTTAAGCTTTAGCTTTTGTTGCCTATACTTCATAATCCAACGCTGAAGATAGACTAGTGAACATTTCAGGTTTGGGAATCAGACTTACAGATAAATAGCTTTAGTAACATACACACACACACACATATACATACATAAACATGCATATATACGAATGAATAAGTTTAAAAGGGAAGGCTAACTATAGCGAG
The DNA here is from genome assembly GCA_021533235.1 of Biomphalaria straminea. Taxonomy (NCBI): domain Eukaryota; kingdom Metazoa; phylum Mollusca; class Gastropoda; family Planorbidae; genus Biomphalaria; species Biomphalaria straminea. The sequence goes on along the minus strand of JADKLZ010003044.1, from coordinate 25,588,036 downwards.
GCAGTAACAACAACTTAAAGTTATTGATATGCATATAAGTAACAATTAAATCACCACTGTTGCTAATAGCAGACGCTGTAGGTATATCAGGTCTGCCAATTTGTTTTTTTTTTTTTTTTTTTTTGGGGGGGTAAGGGAGGTTAAAAAAAATATGATTACTAATGTTTTTCTGTGTAAATACATTACTGTCGATGTCACACGGATAACAGTAAGTCTCCAATAAATATGTGGTTTACACTTTCATGAATACTTTTGCATGAAAAAAAAAAAGGCAAAAAAACAAGATGATTAAGAATGACACTAACATAGAAAATAATATCCGTATTCAATGAAGTCCTTCCGATATGTTTGAAATAATAAACCTATCAAAATATTTTTTTTAAATTCACACAGAAATAAAATATGACAAGACAATAAATACAAATCAAATGGAATTATGTATTTCCCAAATGGACTACAATCTAAATTATCCAAAACACATTTGTATTCTCTATCTTTGTAGTGCCCCTTTTTCCAGGAAGCATTTCCCCCCCTCTCCCATCCTACCCCTCCCCTCTTACCCACCAACTAAAATAAGTTCATTCATATCAAACAAAAAAAAAGATAAATATTATCAATGATCCAAATATACAGATTTGTATCGCATGGCTGCGTGCACTGTGAATGTTTATATCCACTATATCAATAAGGTTTTAACAGCCAATGAGGTTCTGACGTTTATGTAATAACCTTACAAATTGAACCAATCGGTACACTTATCTAGATAACAGCGTATTATAACAAAAGAAGGGAAGATTGACCTAATAAGTTCAGAGCCTCGTTCTAGCGGAAGAAGAGAAACACTTACCCGCCAATAAATGGCTGCATGTTTCTAACCTATGTAGGTCATAGTTCATGAACTCATTTGTTTAGGTTTGATAAGCAAAACGGGAATGTCCTTAGCAGGAATTAAACCAACGAATGACACAGATTCTCAAATTATATATTTGCTTTACTAATTCTAAGTTGTTGTTTTTATTTACATAGAATTAATATTTATTTTTATTCCTGGACACACATTTACTATTATTCATTTTTTTAAAACCGTTTCTAAAAAAGTAATATTTTTACATGAATTAATAAATGCTGATGATAATTCATCATGATGACCCATAACCACAACACGGAATGTCGTAAATTTTAGAACTACAAATCCATTATGGGAAAAATGGAAATCTGTCTGATGATATTTATCCAATGTTAAGATATGAAGCCCCTATTTCCGAGTGTGCACTAAAGGAATTGAGGGAATTTTTTTCCGAAAGATTTTTTTTTTCAAATCTTGGGTCAGTGTTTACGAGTGTTGCTGTTTGTCGACTAACGTTAAGTTGACTGTTTTTGGGTCGTTCATCTACATATGCGAAAATGCTGTCTTAATTTCTAAACAATGGGCGTATCTTAGTATGGGTGTAAGAGTTGTGCGAATTCTAGCCTGCAAAAAAAAAAAGGTCCTATACAGATTTACATTAATTTTCAACACAGATGAAGTCCTAATGTTGTAATGACACTGCAAAGGATGCAGCGAACAGTGGCGTAGTTGGGGGGGAGGAGGGGGAGAATTTGAAAATCCCCCCGGGTCCCTACTTGAGGGGGGCCCCCAAATGAGTGCTTTTTATATAGAAAATTCAAGCCCCCCCCCAGGGCCCCCAAACGATGGGAAATTCCTAGCTACGCCCCTGGCAGCGAAATTAAGTCACACATTTTAAATTGCCTACGCCTACATTTGAATGAACTTCAAAGTCTTATTTTTTCCAACGATTATCGGTTCCGGGAGAAATGCAGTGAATCATTACACTGATAACGTGTAGGTTTGGTCCTATCAACACCTTCCATTATATAAATATATATGTGTGTGTCCGTGTTTGTCTAAAATGTATACTATATATATATATATATATACCTATTAATAGTCCATTGTCATTGTGCCCACGAAAGAAAGTCGATGATATCATAACGGCTATGGAATAAGCCCCCCCCCACAAAAAAAAAAAAAAAAAAATAAAAAAATTCAAATACAAAATTCATTATACACAATGGAAGCTTATGAAATGTCAGAAATAGGGAGTAGTAACATAAACTAACAAGGTTACAAAGACAGTTTGTGTGTGGAAACACAAACTTAAAATCGGTCCCCGAAGTGGTCCACTCAGGCAGGTTTCAATATTTTCAGAAAGAACATCCGAATGAAATTATATCAAGGACAAATGACAGATAAGAATGTACATAGAAGGTTGTCAGATCTTATGTAGTGCCCCAGTGATCCTTTGGTATTAGGCCTCTTTTCTTTGCATCTGTTTGGGTTGGTTACTTACTAATTACTCTTATTTTATAACAAATGTAAACGTGAAATAAAATGAAATTTATAACATTATTAATTGTCTTAAATTAGGTATGATTTATAATGCATACTAATTAGGTTTTTCTTTTTAAAAAACTGCTTGCATAAGTGATTTTTTTGAAATAAAATTTTGAGCTTTTAGAAAAGAAAAAGTAGCCGTTGTATCAGAACTTTGAATGATCTAAATAATTGTGATGTCCGATTTTCATTTTCTCTTCTACTTTCTGAGATCTAAACGGGACGGACGGACGAACAGACAGACAGACAGATAGACAGACAGACGGACAGACAGGCCACACAAAACTAATAGCGTCTTTTCCCTTTTCGGGGGCCTCTAAAAATTTCGCTTTTGTTTATAAAGCCATAGATTACATTTTAATACTGCATACATCTGTATATAAATGAATGGGATTTCCCGTTGTACTAATTGATAAGAATAAGAAATCAATTATTGCAGTTAGGTTTGAAGTAGAGATCTAGAGACTCTGGCGCGAAGGGGTTAACTGTGCAATGCTGTAACATAGGGAGGACTCTGAGAGATTAACATTTATAACTTTTAAAAAGACATACAAGCATTACATGTAGACACTAGAAATTGTAATCAGACTGAATGACTAAATGAGGTTTATAACTTATAAGTAGACTGAATGACTGAAAATGTTTAATGTTCAATGGCGTCTCTTTGTCCGTGCCTGGGTCGATAACTTGCGGGCAAAGGACACCAAAGTTCAGAAAAACAATGAATGAATGTAGGTAATTCGATCTTTCTTTTATTTTTGAAAGCTTTTTTTTTTTTTTTAAGAAAAGGGGATGAGGATGGCATCTTAAGTTTATTGCACCGGCTAACATCCGACTTAGTGACGCCTCTGCAACTTTTTAAAGTCATTACATTATGGAAATTTGGTGCGAAAAGTAAAGATAATAGATTTGAAAATCATAGTTACAAATATTTATTAGAAAAAAACTTAAAACAAAAACAAATGTGTACATAAAGTCTTCATCTTATGTTAAGCTTTCAAATAAATTTTAATTGTAACTACAAGAAAGTCTAGTACACTAATCACTACTACTACAATATAATGTAAAGCTTCCATTTTGGACCTTGCAATCTATGGGGCAGATGATGTAAAGGTCATCGAGGTTGTCATGTGACCAGCACAACGACGTACCGCATTTACTTTCCAACAACTAATGCCAGGTACCCATTACGGATTGGTGGACTCAGAGGCGCCCAAGGATCCCGAAATACCAAATCACAGCCTTCACTAGGATTCGAACCTGGGACCTCCTGTTCGGAAGCCAGGCCATTCACCACTGCACCCTCTCTACTATTACTAATACTGTTAACTCTTTCTCTCCTAACTGGCGATACCAACGTTGATTCCACCAGAATGTGGTAAATAATTACAGAGAGAAAGAGTTAATATGTTAGCTGTTCTAACGCAATGCCGGAGAAGTGATCAGAGATTGAGATAATACTTTAACTTTATTCTTTAGATCTAGCGCTAGGTTCTTCATTTCGTTATCCCTAGCTGGTCTCTACACCAGGGAATCCTCCTCTTACTATAACGGACCATAGTGATCTCACACGTCAGCGTGATTCCCCCTTGATTCAATAACATTTCACCTGGAAAGAAATCATTGGACAAATACCTGTACAAGTAGGCCATGGTATAGGGCTCCTCTGTTCCTACGTTAGAGAGCGGGGTGCACTTGGGAAGGGGTGATAAATCGTGAAAAAGAATGCATCGAGGAAGACGGATTTTTATTTTCTATTTTAATCTTTCACAACTGTCCCTATAAAAGAAGTGAACACCAGAGATATGTCCAACAAATCAATCTGATTAGAGCCGATAACTACACTGTATACAGTGAACTATAGCTTAAAGCTTGCAGCTTCCATTAACACTGTTACAAAGTTTTACTGCTTCTGGCATTAAGGAATTCTCGTGCGGACATTTGATTCACACATCCATATTTATATTTAAAGTTCATTAAAAACAAAAGGATTTCACAAACGATTTTTATTTCCTTAAGAGGAAAGGAAAGAAGAAATTACACTCAACTTTTCTACAGTCTTAATATGTCCACAATCTATCAAGTCTCTGTGCTCTGCCTGACAATGGTAAGATACTATCAATTCGTGTTTTTATAATAAATCTATAGTCCACTAGAGCACAAAGAAAAAAAAAAGAAGAAAATAAAACTAAATCTATATAACAGGAAAAAAAAACCACTTAGAAACCCAATAGGCAAAATAAACCTAAACATTTAAATTGATAGATAACTTGTCAGAAAAATCAAAACCAGTATGTTACCAACTTTTAATAGAAGTTAAAATAATAATAATAAAAACAATGACTACTATTCATTTTATGTCTATTATAAAATAAAAAGTCACCGTTTGTTATTGGTAGTAGGCTATTTCTGGTTCCCCTCTGGTAGTTATTAATAGCCAGTGGTTGTTTTTATTTCTATGCTGAAAACTAAGCAGACAAGTAATCATTACATTCTACCTAACCAAGCTAGTGCCTACAATTTCTATTTACTTATATTATTAGGTCTACTAAGATAATATGATATCCCCGAAGAATAAAATTTTCTAACATGAAAAAACTTAAACTTGGTTGCTTAAATGTTTGAGAAAAAGACGATTAACTTAGTTCCTATTAGTATATAACAGAATTATGAATTTGACGAAAACAAATAATAATTATTACTCCCCCTCACTAATCGTCCGAATGAAAGACAAATGTCAGAATGTTGGATTGCACTCATTTTGATTTTTGGTCTTATGACAACAGATATGGCTGAGCAGTCACGTGATGTGTAATGACAGAATCAAAAACATGGACGGTTCTTTCTTCATGACTCCACAATTGCGCCATACCTACCGACACATGATAGTGGACAGGTCAGGAGACAAATTCTCAAACTGGATTGAAGGTAGGCATCTCTTCGTTAAAAATCTCTGGAATTCAGGACACCTGTTTGGTGAAATAGATTAATGCTTTATCCATCCATCCACCCCAGTGGCGCTACAGCCCATGGAGAAATCTGGCTTGCTTGCTTCAACACATCCCTCTATATAGATCTCTTCTGGGCCCTTCATCTCCACGCCCTAACCTCAAGCTGTTGTAGATCTGCCTCTAGATCATAAATCCATCGCATTCGGGGTCTGCCTTTGCGTCGCCTGCCTTTTGTTTTTGCCTGTATGCAATTTTCGCTCCCATTTCGTTTCATCCATAGAAAGAAAATTACATCTTTGAAATGTGTTATAAACGAATCGACCAGCTCAATTACATGTTTGAAATGTATTATATACGAGTCGACTAGCTCAATTACATGTTTGAAATGTAGGCATTATAAACGCGCCGACTAGCCCAATTACAGGGTCTTATTGGAGGGTTCAGATAGCCTGTGCAGTATCTGAAATGAATTGACATGCTGTTTCTAGATCAGACAGTTCTCTATCTAATTCATTCTCGGGCCAGTATCTTATACAAACAATGTGACTCTCGATAATGTAGCTAACTTCCAGTTCTTGATGATAAAAAGATATTTTTAATATCAAAGTGTCAGCTTTCCTATATGGTTTGTATATAGAATACAAATAGCAGAATCCAATTTTTCTTTTCAGCATCGGATGCGAAGATAGAGAATAACGTCACAAGTACATGCCCCTGGCGATTTCGTCTCGTCTGGAACCCGAACAGAGTCCCAGAGACCTTTGTTGAGGCCGAATGTCTAACTCAGCAGTGTCTAAATATAACAAGCAAACAAGGGACAGCAGCTGGTGAGTTGATAGAGCAACCTCTTGATTGGGGAAATTTGGATGAATGGTATAAACATTAAGACTGCTGACGTAAGCGCCGGAAGCTCATATGTAGATGAAGGCTGGATATTATTGAATAGAAGCTGGGTATTTTAACATATAGGCTGGGTATTATTACACAGAGGCTTGGTATTAATAGATGGAGGCTGAGTATTTTTACAAATAGGCTGGGTATTATGAGTATTTTTACAAATAGGCTGGTATTATTACAAAGAGGCTTGGTATTAATAGGTGGAGACTGAGTATTTTTACAAAAAGGCTGGGTATTATTATAAGTATTTTTACAAATAGGCTGGGTATTATTACATAGAGGCTTGGTACTAATAGACATTAACTAGGTAGTTTTAGATGTGCCTAGAGACAACACGAAAACCTCTCCGCTCTTATCTCCACGAATGGAATTGAACCAAAATGATCTAATCTTACTTTAGTTGCTGGCTGTACATAATTCTAATAAGTTTTCCATTAAGTATTATAAATATTCTTACCAACTTTTGACTGACCTCTATTTCTTTCGTTTCTTTCTTAGCTTTGGCAAAACAAGATTTTCAGAGCGAGACAAAGTGCTCCAAAGTGGAATACGCCAGATGGATCCAGGAGAAATATCGCAAACGTAACGGAAAGGTTGGCCTGAGGAAACGCCTGATCATGATCAATGTCGGCTGCACTTGTAACCACAAAAGCTACGTCGACGCAAATAATTAAATCCACACTCAATCGGACTGACGACAGGAAGGAACCATCGCCAGACATCCTCGACTCTCACTCGGCCTGGCCATTGGAAAGAACGATCACCTGACAAATTTAGGATGTTATCCCCAAAAGATCGGTGTGATTAGTGAAAGTGTAAGTTAATGTTAAGAGGAATACTGGTTTAAAAAGACATCATATTAAAAAAGTAGTACGTTTTAGATTATGTAGCTTAGATTATAATATTGTAAAATCTTTAAACATAAAAAAAAATAAGGCTTTAGAGTCCAAAGGTTACATAAGACTGTTATACTGTCATTGAGATTCAGCAGTAACTTCAATGTATTTTTTTCGCATTTAACACTGTTACATTAGAACGATAATATGATTGATTAATATATGTTATCATAGTGTAGTATCTTACGAGATTTCACTGCCTTAAAATGCATTTATAACCCAGGCCCATGAAGTCACACTAATGTTTTGTTTCGTTTCATTTGTACATCTTTAAAACTATTATGTAGTTAATAGTTTGCGTAACCAGTTTTGTTTTCATCCCTTTAAGAATCTAAAATGAACACAAAGTTTGATATTTGATCCTTTTAAGTATTTGAACAAATAAAGCGAATAGTTGTTTCTTCCCTTCATTCTTGTCTCACCGTTCAACATCATCTATTGCAATGCGATTAAGAAGGACGCCCATTTTACACTAAGTTACATTTCATTAAAACAAAACTTTGTACAATCACTCAGACACATTATCTGATTGGTGTGTGTGACTATGGTGCTTTTCTTTTCTCATTATCTTCTCTATCAATCTCTTTCCATCCTCTGCTTGTTTAACACTAGAACTAGACAAAGAGAGAGGGACGGTCTTATTCACAATTGCACCCCCCCTCTTGCGTTGTCTTATGCAAGGTCATGTTTATTTCCTGTTGAGATTATAGCGCATTCCTGGCCCTCACGCACAAAACCACTCATTCTATTGTTAAGGACAAAGAACTCGCTAGATCTTAGCAACTGAAAATGTACACACTCTATTGTCATAACACGATTCGCTCATGGATTTGAATTCGCCCGGTTAGCCCAATGTTATTTCGTAAATCCCATATCCGTATAAATAGAACTATGATATCATGCCCGTGATAACTGTAGCGTGTCTGCACTATTCATCCGTTCCTAGTCTTCAGTCTCGAACGGACATGTAGCTGCAATTCCATTGTTTGATTTTACTAACGCTCAAATGTTGAATAGCATATGAATGTTGGATGTGTTTAACTATGCCGGCATTGCTGTGGGCAATGCTCTGTTGTGTGTGTTCTAGCCATTATGTTATCATCTTGGTGCTATGCTTTAAAATGAGAATTTATTTATTCGTTTTTAAAGGGAAATCATTTTTGGTTTAGCGACACACCCAAAAATAAATGTGGAGATTTTGCGTTGTCCATTTCACCAAGCCCTTTGTAATTAGATTAAGTCCCCTTTGTTGTAAAAAGGGACCTATAACTAGAACACAGGGGCACTGGAACAGGACAGCCTAAGCACTCACTCTCCATAAGGCATTATGGGTGAGCCACTAATTTCCCTACCCTCGTTCAAAACCAGAGTTGTGATTCTATTAATTATTATATATTTTTGACTTAACATGTAATCAATATATATAATCTAGAAATATTTATGTATTAAATTTATATCGATGTTTATGCTTTGAAGCATTCCTTTGCATTTCTGTTCCATGAATGTAGATATAGAATTGATTTTGTTTTAAAATGTACACTGCCCACCCAGCATATTAATGAAATGAATAGTTGTTTTCTTTCAGTGTCCATATTTAGAATAGTTTAGAATTTGAAAATTCACTTAAATTTGACGAATTAGTTTCGATTTTTCTTTATCTGGCTACAATATCGTAAAAAAACAAACAAAAAAAAAAAAACATAATGCTTTCCTGTCAATACACTAAATAATTTGTTTATCTAAGCAAAAGTTGAAATGACCAAAAATTGTAAGTGTCGCTGCTTTAATATAGACTGTGCCAGAGAACCACGTTTTTCAACGTGGACAAACTGGTCAACGAACCGAACTATTTGGTCCTAATTTGGTCAGAAATCATCTGTCTCTGTAGCCATTTCTAAAATAAAATTTCCTTTTGTAGCGACACCCGATTTTTTCTTTGAAGCCAAAGCATAACATTTGTTAGAGATGAATTCTTGTCCTTTTTTGTTTCTTGGTAATGTTACATCCTTTCTTTCCATTTAGTAAGGACGTTTAAGATTGGACATTTGCTGTGCCAGTAGGTCCAATCGTAGATCTCATATCTGTTCAAGAATATTTAAAACGAATGAATATATGTATGGTTGGGTCATTTCGTTTTCGTGTTAATATATCAACAAAATAATAATTTTACTTGCCACTGAACTAACGTAAGAATCTTCAAGTCTGTGGATTGTTAGTCTGGCCAATTTTTGAACATTTCTACCCGACTTTGTACACATTTTATTTTTGTTGTCTGTGATTTATAGCACAAGGGAATAATTCTACCTAATGCTATTTAACCTGATTGAAATCCAGAAAAATCTCAACTCAGAATGTATTTATGTTTATATAACCTATATTTATTACAATAAAACTTTGTCTCTGGTATTATGAGTCAGTGTAGTAAGTATGCCATATTGGCAGATTATAATGTACATACGTTTTTTTTATAGGGATTATAGTGATCCAATGTATTTTGATATGGTGCTCATACATTTGTATGCTTCATTAATTATTTGTTCAGGCTCTGCTTACGAAATTGTTCTGCTTTTAGTTTTGCCTATCCATTCAAATGGTCATTGTGATCTTAAAAATGCTGCAATAAATTTGAGCATGTTTTTTTTTAATGTATCACGTGGTTGTGTCTTTTTTTATTGGTCAATAAAAAAAATATTTTACGAACTTCATTCCTTTTTTTTTAAGGAAAAATAATCTTCTCTTTTAACATTTACTAACTATAAATAATAAGGCTTGTCTTCGGGACGGAAAATTAATGAGGAATACAGTATTCGCCGCGCAAGTTACTTTGCCTCACCGTGGCGCCGGCGTGGAAACGGCTCACTAGGGGAGGTGAGCTAGGCGAAAAAGTAACAAACAGGACCCCCGTGGGGGTGCCTACGGGAAAGACGAGAGTCTGCCCATTGCACTGAGCGGGGTTGTAAGAAAGCTCCCACGGCCCGTCACCACATCCATGCGCTGTTCCTCAAGGGACTGTCTCATCAATGGCAAATCCCGCACAGTTAGCTTGGTACAATGAAGGAACATGGGGGTGGCCCCCGGTGCCACCTGGCCTTCGGCCATGAATTCTAGTCCATGTGTCGGAGTGTCATTGGTATCGGAAATAGCAATGCCCTATAGTCATTGACTCGGGTCCCTCCCAGACAGGCCTGTTGCCCGCAGGTTGTTTTTTTTTTACTGTTTGGTCTTTTGTTCTCGGATGGAAGTCAGACAAGCTTTTTTTTCAAACTTAGTGCTCGAAGAGCCTCGGCTCAGCACTTAAGACTATCCAGCGGAATACAGTATTTCCCGTGGCAACACAGCTGCAAAAGAGACCTACATACTTTGCCACTCTCAGCGGAGGAATCTATCAGATAATACATTAGAAATCACCTATATATTTTTAAGTTACCCCTGATTCAATGGAGGCGCGGTGGCTGAGAGGTAAAGCGCTTGGTTTCTGAAACGGGGTCGAATCTTAATGAAGACTAGGATTTTTATTTCGTGATCCTTGGCCGCCTCTTGAGTCCACCCAGCTCTAATGGGTACCTGACTTTAGTTAAGGAAAAGCAAAGGCGGTTGGTCGTTGTTCTGGCAACATGACACCCTCGTTAACCGTAGGCCACAGAATCAGATGACCTTTACATCATCTGCCCTATAGACCACGTGGTCTGAAAGGGGGGACTTTACTTTTTGGAATCGTCACACCAATTAAAACACATTTGATTTTTTGATTCAATTCAATTGGTTTTTCTAGTAAGCTGTTGTCTATAGACTTAAATTACATATTTTTTGTTTTGGCTACTTCGCACGCATTATGTGTCGTAACCATTTTATCAGGAATGCCTTGACCTTGTCAACATTTCTATTGATACTCTCCATGTCTCTGCGCAATGCGATTGTCCGTGTCGCATTCGCCTTGCCACGCTTCTGTGTCTTGTGAAACATGTCTAATAATTACAGATTTGTAGGAATTGGTTTCAAATGTTAATACGTTATACTCTAACACATTTTTATTGAGGCGAGGTTATTTTTTTTAGAAATCTCTGACTGTCTCATTAGGAAGCCGCCTTCATCCATTTGATCTTTACTATGTCATTCCAAGCAAGATTACATCTAATATGGTCTTTATAGTGTTTTTGGGAGGAGTTTTTGTTACGACTATCACCTTTCATCTTTCCAAACAAATTTGTTTATGGCGCACGGTCGTATCTCTTCTATAGATACCTTATATAAGTCAATGTAAAATTGTTTTAACTTGCATAAAACGAAATGTTTGCAAGTCTACACAATTCCTTCTTTCAATAACCGAAAACCTTAGTATGATATTGCGAGACAAAAAAAATAAATAAAATTAAATCTGTGTCAAATTTGTTGTTAAAATATTTTATATTTTATTTCTTTCGTCTATCATTTGGTTTTATATACCTTATTACAGTCTGCGATTCTGAGTAACCACGACCAATAGAATTTCTAAAATAAGGTTTAAAATGATAGGTTATGAATTGTAAAACCTCATCGCCGGAGAAAGCGTTTTTCAGCTTAAAACTATATAAAGAACATATTCAATGTAATATTGGTATTTCATAAAATTGTAACAGTTAGAAATTTTTAAAATTAAATTTTAAATATATATATAAACAGAAATTTGTTTGGCAAAAATTGTATAATAAAAAGTTGTAAAAATATTAAATATATACTATGCTATTTTAAATTTCATTATTTAATAAATATTTTTTTAGTACGAAAAATGCAAAAATTTGTTCATAAAAAGTCTAAAGAGTTCTCTATGTCATTGTACTACGAAAATAATAAACGGAAAGGTCATCGTCAAAGGATGATAACTCTTGCAAAAAGTGGAATTCTATTTTTAATCCATATAAATTTTACTAGATTAACCATTGCAAAGGTCAACTTTATAAAACTATAGATATTATCCCTTTTCTTTTTACAAATATTGTTTCTAATCCTAAAAAATGGAATAACTCATGTACATTTTCAAAGTTTGAAGAAATATTTGTAAAAATAAAGAAAAACATATTTTGTAGATTTATCTTTCAAATAGCAAATTGATATGGTATATTTATATAACCTAAAATGTAATATCATGATATCAGAACTGTGGCATTTATGTAGCGTGTTGGTTTCTAGAGCTTAACGTAGCGGGTTCAAATCTCAAAGAGAGCAAATTTTTTTTATATTTTTCTTTCATGTTTCGAACTAAATAAAAAAAAATTACTTAGATAATTGAATAAAATGATATTTTTGTCTGAATCTATATATTTTTACAGAAAATAAAAAGAATTGCTATTACACTGTCTTACGTCGTTTATCTAGCTTTTTTTGTAATTCATAACTTCTGCATCTTTAATGGTGATTTGACAGTGAGTCGTTTCTTATTGACTTAATCCTTTAAACTATCAGTAAAGCATATACTCGCATCAGTATTTTTTCCATTGTACTCTGTTCTGGGCAATTTTACTTGGGTCCATATATATCCTGTAATCTTTGCTTTTTCTTTGTTCATCTCCTCCATTGATCTCACAACCTAAAAATATCTTCCTGTGGGTTCCGATTGAGAGTCTCCTTTTCAATATTGTCCCTTGACCTAAGATTGACCTTGCAATAGTCACACCTATTAAATCCCATTTGATTTTTGTGATTGCCTATTCAATTGTATTTTTCTGGTTAGCTGTTGTCTATAGACTTAAATTACATATTTTTGTTTTGGCTACCTCGCACGCATAATGTGTCTTTACGTCTTTACCATTTTATCAGGAATGCCTTGACCTTGTCTGCATTTCTATTGATACTTTCCATGTCTCTGCGCAATGCGATTGTCCGCGTCGCATTCGCCTTGCCACGCTTCTGTGTCTTGTGAAACATGTCTAATAATTACAGATTTGTAGGAATTGGTTTCAAATCTTAATGCGTTATACTCTAACAGATTTTCATTAAGGCGAGGTTAATTTTTAAAAAGTCTCTGATTGTCTCATTAGGAAGCCGCCTTCATCCATTTGATCTTTACTATGTCATTCCAAGCAAATGGCATCTAAGATGATCTTTATAGTGTTTTTGGGAGGAATTTTTGTTACGACTATCAACTTTCATCTTTCCAAACAAATTTGTTTATGGCGCACGGTCGTCTCTCTTACGGTATATATGGCCTTTCAAACTTAAATGTTAAAAATGTTAGCATCTTTATACGCAACTGACTCGGGGGGGAATATCTTATTTTTTAAGCAGTTCTATAGATACCTTACATAAGTCAATGTAAAATTGTTTTAACTTGCATAAAGCGAAATGTTTGCAAGTCTACACAATTCCTTGTTTTAATAACCGAAAACGTTAGTATGATATTGCGAGACAAAAAAATAAATAAAATTAAATCTGTATCAAATTTGTTGTTAAAATA
>JADKLZ010003044.1:25509626-25555790 GCA_021533235.1 Biomphalaria straminea | reverse complement strand
GCTAAGCAGTGTGAGCAGAAGGCCTGAGAGAAGTGAAGTTCGTTACAATATTTTGTTCATATTTGCCTTCTCACGATTCACGTGTTTTTCTTAGAGGGGGGCGCTGGCGGAATTTGTTATTGAAAAAAATACGAAAAGGGGGCGGTAGGCCAAAAAAGGTTGAAGACCACTGCTATAGACTATTAAATAGACGATCAAAATGAACATAATTTACTACATTTAGTCTCTATGTTTATTCAACTATGCTCTTAAAGTGTAAAAAAAAAAAACAAGAAATAAATAAATTGCCCCTTCACTAAACATAAACCGCTATCTATACTGACCAGTAGAATCTTGCAGTAATGACCTCAACCAAGTGTTCCCTGAGCCAGGAAAACTGGCCAAAGCTGTGGGTAACAGGTTTGAACGGGACAAACTGACCGGTCCACATGATGGAAACAATGTCTTGCAATTTGGTGCTTTGTGACTTAAGACCGCGATCGTTGCGAGACCCAACAGACCGAGAGTCAACAGAGTCAGAAGTCTACATCTTGATGTCGGTGCTAGAAGACGACAGACTTGGTGAGCTCGCGTGCAGAGCAGAGGTAAATGTTGCCACACAATGGTTAAGGTAATGTGATCACTTTTTGTTATCCGTTACAGAATAAACGCTTCACTATACAATGCACAATTTATTAGAGGTCAGATTTATAGGACGATACAAATTTAATGTATATTAATCAACAATATATGTAAATTATTTTTTTTAACAATCTTTATGATATCCTAGCTAAACTGTATGGTATACGATACTAAATAGATTATTTTTAAATGAAACAAGATCAAAATCTCTTTGATCTACACTAATGAGTGTATGTGTTGAGTGGGTCAAGCCAATCAGTCTGCCCGTGTCAGCTGTATCAATGTATTTATCACTGGCTGTGTAGCTGATAACAATGATAAGTGTCGAGAAGACCTTTATATACGCATCGAACAGTAGACACCTTGGCTTAAGTGTGGTCTTTACACTTAATTATTACAGAAAGAAGGACATCAAATTAATAAATATAGCTTCTTACTATTTAATATTTAGTCGAAATTAAATACAGTTAAAGTATTTTCTTTCATTCATTCTTTCATGAGGTTGATTGGGTACCAGTGAAGAATATAAATAATAAACGACAGATTAGAGAAGATTAATTATATTACATTTTCAGGGGCTCTAAAGTAAGTTTAAATGTTACGATTTTGCATTTATTAAAGATCAATTGACGCTTAACCAAATGGCATACACATTCAGAAAACTTTCTTTATATTATCCTTTTTCCTTTGATGGTTTCTTGAACTATTTTGTTTCCATGGACAGGTTGTTTGCCTATTGCACAAACCCTATGTCCAGGGTAGGGGTATGCATCTTTTGTTTCTTGGTAGTACCTGCCAGGAGTGATAAGCTCTCTCCTGTACAGCTCTGAGGGTCATTGAGGCACGCAAGCTGTCACACCAAGGCAAGGTATGTTTATCAGTAACAGAAACTTTTTTTAAAAAGCAGTGTTAATAGCTGGAATAATGCATTACAGTAATGTGATAGCTTACATTTAGATTATGTGACTTGAATCAGCGCCAACTAACAATCTCCCAGACGAGCAGGACAGACATCAGACATGTCTTCCTTTGATCTATTGTGGAGTCTAAATGATGTACTTGGGGAATACTTTGATGTATCAAATATCAGAAGCATGACGTATTTTCAAGTTTAGCGTTTTATTTGTAAATAACCCAAGACTTAAATGGACGCGCGGTGGCTGAGCGGTAAAGCGCTTGGCTTCTGATCCGGGGGTCCCGGGTTCGAATCCCGGTGAAGACTGGGATTTTTATTTCGGGATCCTTGGGCGCCTCTGAGTCCACCCAGCTCTAATGGGTACCTGACATATGTTGGGGAAAAGTAAAGGCGGTTGGTCGTTGTGCTGGCCACATGACACCCTCGTTAACCGTAGGACATAGAATCAGATGACCTTTACATCATCTGCCCTATAGACCACAAGGTCTGAAAGGGGAACTTTACTCTTTTTTACTTTACAAGACTTAAATAGATTTTTTTCTTCACACAATTTTCAATTGAGCAATTTCAGATTTGACAATATCCTGAAACAGGAAAAGATTTTGCTCATTGATTCTATACATAACATGAGATTTGTGTGTGTGCTGTGTTACACTCCTTGGGTGTTATATGAACACATGCATATCATGGAACGTGTAAGTTAAATACAACAAAATGTTTCTTCAAGTGATGTTGATCATAAAACTGTTCAACCCTTACGTATTAGATTGCTGTGTATCGTATTAGATTTCTGTTTATTCTGTTTACTACTGTATACATTATGCGGAGTCAAATCTCCAAGAAGAGTTTCCTTTGAGTTAAAATTATTTGTATGGTTTATGTAAGATTTAAATGTCAATGAAATAAGTTGTTATCCTTCACAAAAGTTATGAAATGCCAAGTTGTAGCATATATATATATATATATATATATATATATATATATTTAAAAATATATTCACAGAAGGCAGATAAGGGCTTTCTGACTTGCAGAGTATTTTTTTAAAAACAATCCAATTGTTAGACTTCGTCATGAAACATGTCAAAAAGAATGGGAAAAAAATGAAAAGATAATAAATATTCAGCCATTCTGACACCACATCTCGTACTTTAAGATTGTTGATAATTGCTATGATTCTATGCAATTCTAACGAGCTCACCACTAAAGAAGGGCAAGATAAAGACTGTTGGTCATTGAGAACAACAGGTGACACTCTTGACGGCAATGGCATAGTATTCCCCAGCATTATTACAAAGACTATTATTATTTTTAAGATTCTGATTTCTGTTTTAAGTATAAGTAATGTCTATAATAAATCAAGCAAAAGAAAAGCAGATAACAAAAAACAAAAAAAAACCCTAATCTAAGGGGAAGAACCGCTAATTACTGCCATTTATCTAATTATGGCAGGTTTTATCTCCCTTTCTGCCTTATAAAACAAAAGTACTAATTGGTTTTTTTTTTCTTTTTTCGATTAATTCGGGTATTGACATCGACCGTAAATAGTTATACACAATTTCAAGAGAATTGCACGTTAGAAATAAAATCATGTTAAATCGTAATAAGAGGACTAAATCTATGTATACAACCACATCTCTCCTTAAGTAGCATTTAGTTACCTTTTTTCGATATCAAAAAAATATTTAATCATCAATAATCAATTAACTAATTGGTTAATTGTGTTCATTGGTTCATGTATTGATTACAGATAGATACGGATCGGTCAGACGGATTAAAACACAAAAGCAAACATTTTGGCCGGAATGTGTTATGATACAGACAGGATGGCTGTCGGACAGTAGTAGAGTAAACTGAAGGAGTTGTAAGTATTATTTAACAAAACTCTGGAAGTCACTTAGCTGGACTTTGATATTTCGGCACTTGAACTCATAAACAACTTTTAAACATTTTATTACATTTGTATATAAGTTCAATAAGTCAAAGTTGACAGAAAATAACTGAAGAATGTGCATTGTTTGGGAGGTTGTATTCATTACTGGGAGTAGGAGACAGTAGTAGGAAACAGATGGTATTTGATATTCTTTAGAAGAGGTTAAATATATACAGTAGTTTACTACCGGTTGAAGTTGTTTATTGTTAAATAAGCATTTAAAAAGAAATGTTACAGTTGTGAAATGTTACATATTAAGAATTGTGTTTCAGAATGTGTAAATCCGCTGTAATTATGGAATAATCATGATCTATTCGCCGTGCCAATAAAGATTGTGTGTCCATGACTCGCATCCATCAGTAAGAAGTGTATTAGAGACTAAGTAAGAAACTCAAGCCAGGCGGCCCCTTAAAGGTGTGTGGCAAGACAATACTCGAGCCC
Organism: Biomphalaria straminea; assembly: GCA_021533235.1. Classification (NCBI taxonomy): domain Eukaryota; kingdom Metazoa; phylum Mollusca; class Gastropoda; family Planorbidae; genus Biomphalaria; species Biomphalaria straminea. The sequence goes on along the minus strand of JADKLZ010003044.1, from coordinate 25,551,882 downwards.
GCGAAACTGTACGTTTATTGCTGAATTCAAAAGTGACAAGATATGTGGGTGAGTGCCTTGCAGGTCAGCCGTTAGAAATATCGTACAAGGCCATTCAATCATGAATGGTTTTTTTTTTTTTAGTGGGGGAGGGGTGTGATAGCCTACCTTTTTTTTTCTTGGAGGAGGGGGAAATCATTTTCAATTTTTGTTTTTTTTTCACGCCTGATACCGTTTTGTTAGGTGAACACCTAAATCAGATAGTAATTAGAAATGTTTAATAAATATTGTCGATGTTGTATAGTTAATGTGCTATGTTGAATGAATAACAGTAAAACACATGATGGCTATAATTAAAAATAAGATTTTGGAGAACTCTTCATAAGAGTTATACATTCTTACTTTTAAAAATTACATTTTAACGGCAAATATCAAACTTCATATTTATTTAATTTTTAAATATCGTTATATACAAATATATCATAATATAGTATCATTTCTATATATCATTACATATATTTAAAAAAAATAATTTAGTTGCGTGCAGGTGAAATTTTTTGTTTTGCTTATAAAGGGGGACTACTTAGAATATTGTATAACATATAAAATATACACAGTTAGTTCCTCTTTTTTACAAGTACGCTCTTGTTCAAGAACGATTAGGATCGTACACTATTGATTAGCAGCCGTGCCAGCTAGCACTTCCTTATTCATATAATAGTCATTAGAATGAAATGAAGTGTAACATTCATTATCGACAATATAAAACAATGTATTTAACCCATTCATTATTGACATATATTTTATATATCTATACTATAAAGTTGAATGTTTAGCGTATGTATGTATGTATGTAGGCCTAAGTATGTATGTATGTATCGAATAGAAATCAAAACCGCTTGACCAATCTTGATTAAACTTGCCAGAAACGTTCCTTGGGTGCCAACTTAGACCGTAGTGTATGTATTGTAGCCCTAAAACAAAACTTAAGACCCTCAAAAAAAATAAAGTTGACCAACTCTATTACAACTCTATTATTTTATGAATCTAGGCTTTGTTTTACAATGTGTTGACATGAGAAAAAATCGAAAGGATTTAGATCTAGATCTAATTTTAAGAAATACACTTTGCATTTATAGATTTTTACTTTGACGCATGAAAATGTAAGATATAGTCTAATGTATTTATTTTTTAACAAAATTAAGCTTCGAATTTGTGTTTCAAAAGGATTTTTACATAAATTCATTCTTTGTATCAGCGAATATAAATAGCCTATTGAACATACTTTCATTAGACATTAGCGAAAGGTTACAACACATCTCTCTATTCACTATTCCTAGGCCTAGACCTAGGTCTAGAACTGTATTTCAACTCTAAGATGATATGACTTCTCTTCGCAAAGATAGTTTTAATCTTTAACACATGAACATACTAATTATAGTCCATTCATTTCATATTTTAATCAAATTAACATTGAAATTTGTTTTCTAAAGCATTTTTAAATGATTGCAACTATTATCCTAATATCGCGTAAATTAAGGTCAGTTAGCTATTTTTAGCTCCATTAATAATTTTCTTAACGTAAATTCACACATTCGCTTTACTTATAACTTTATTATTTTCTTTAATTGTTTCTGATGCACTATATCACTGAATACATCAGCAATACGCAAGTTAAGACCCGCGGGCAAGGGTAATATCTGTCTAGTATATATATATATATATATATATATATATATATAAAGACAATGTTGTTAACCCATTGACTACAGACACATTTAAAACCATGTATTTAACCCATTCATATTTTGACATTTTTGAAACCATGTATTTAACCCATTCATTTTTGACACTTTTGAAACCATGTATTTAACCCATTCATTTTTGACACTTTTGAAACCATGTATTTAACCCATTCATTTTTGACACTTTTGAAACCATGTATTTAACCCATTCATATTTGACACTTTTGAAACCATGTATTTAACCCATTCATTATTGACATATATTTTTATAATATTTTTATAATAATAATAATAATAGGCTTGTCTTCGAGTCCGAAGATTAGTGAGGAATACAGTGTTTCCCGTGGCTGTGCAGTCCCAGCTGTGACCTACATATTTTGCCACATCCAGGGCAAGCAAAACCATTGTCCGAAGGTGGTCGGTTTAGATTTTCTTTTCGTCGTCTGCGTTTGTCCTCGGCGGCAGATTTTCTTTTGGTCTCAAATGTGTATCCCGCGGCCTTCGTGAGTGACCTCCAGCTGTCTCGTTCCGACGCGTAGCTGTCGGATCATAAGAAGTCCCTCTATACTGTCTATACCGGCGTTCGCAAGGACATCGCTGTTTGTGGTGCGGTCTTGCCATCGTATGTCCATGATGGAACGCAAGCACCTTTGGTGAAAGCGCTCAATGAGTCTTAGCTGTTTTCTATATAGTGTCCATGTCTCAGAGCCATATAGAAGGGTTGAGAGAACCACAGCCTGGTAGACATTATTTTTGTAGGTAGGCGGAGCGATTTGTTCTTCCAAACTCTCGCCTGAAGGCGTCCAAAAGCACTGCTGGTCCTGGCCAGACGGTTATCAACTTCCCTTGAAAGTGAGGCGTCATTTGACACTATGCTACCAAGATATGTGAAGTGGTCTACCACGTTAAGGGATTGCCCGTTTACTGTGATCCTTGGGGCTGAGTATGTTTCATTGGGTGACTTCTGGAACATGACTTCTGTTTTCCCGAGGTTTATAGATAGACCGAAAGAGGCGGCAGCGTAGGCAAATTCGTTTACCGCGTTCTGGAGGTCATTTTCATTGTGAGCTACCAGGGCGCAATCGTCGGCATAGAGAAGCTCCGTTATGACCATCTCCTTTTTATTTTTTTACTTTTATTTTTATTTTTATAGGCCCTATATATATAATATACATATATAAAAGACAATGTCGTTAACCCATAGACTACAGACACTTTTGAAACCATGTATTTAGCCCATTCATTTTTGACGCATATAAAACAATGTATTTAATAATAATAATCTTTATTGTCGTAAGGAAATGTTTCGATACTAACACATTGATCATGCTCATACATTGACTTTCTTTGCATTGAAAATACCAACATTTTCTTCCTCGTGTACTTCTCTATTCTTAACTCTTTCTCTCCATAATTATTTACCACATTCTGATGGAATCAACGTTGGTATCGTCAGTTAGGAGAGAAAGTGTTAAAGATTATTTTGTTGACTTTCTTCCTCTGCATGACGACATACTGTGATGAGTAGAAACATCTAGAACCTAGTGTTATGCGTTCCAAATGACATCGTTTATCCGCACGATATGTACGAAGGTTACGGTATTTAACTTAAGCTTGTTAAACAGATCTTTACGTTACATATTGTAACTCTAAGGTAGGCAACTCAACACAACATAACAAAAAAATAAATAGATATAGCTGTGTTCATTCGCTAGGATAAACACATAAAATCCTTCAGCTTCCTCAGAGTCTTACTACTAATTATACCAGTCCTTTGCTACTTAACCAAATACAGACCAACGACAGCCTTCCCCGCTTCGCCCCAGGTCCCTTCTACAACCTTCTAGGACGCACAAAAGTTGGCTTCTTAGATTCCAAATATTCAGACTCTTTACAATTCTTGATGCACTGTTATTCTCTCTATCCTAGTGTCTTCCTGTTTTCGTTCAATATTTTGCAATGGCGCACTACAAACACTGGTGCAAGGCAGGGTTACAACAATATTATATAAGTCTTACTTAAAATAGAAGCTTTCTTTTGGAAATCTCAATAAAGTCACAATCGAATATAGGCGAAATAGACAAAACAAAAATACAGCCTAAATAGACCGTATGAGAAAACATACGTCTTTGCTTCTAACTAGCTCATAATAATCAGTATATCTCCTACTTCAGAGTTTTCCTTTTCCTAGATGGGTAGCCAACCAAGGCTAACGAGCCCCTCCTGTCCGAAGCTTACTGGTTTAGGCGCCAGTTGCACGCCTATGCCCCTTATCCTGTCTGAATTCAAACCTCTGCTGCCTTGCGGCTATACCCAAACGCGGGAAGGGCTTCGGGAGACAACCCTGAGGAAAAATCAGGAGCTGGTGACTCTTAGGCAGTTTGTGGCACACTGTGCTATAGCATGGCAGAGCCTGCGGCGCTACTGATCCCAAACTGTATCGGCTATCCCGTTCCTTTAGTCACATCAACTGCCCGGTCGAGGACAACTAAGCTATTTTCAAGATCGAGGTTAAATTTACCAAAAATTATATTTTATTTTTAATTTCCATTGTTTATGTATTTGAAAGCCTATATAAGTATTTCTGAAATACTCATCAATAATTTCCTCGCTTAAGCTTTCTGTTTTTTCAATTCTTTAAAAGGCTTATATATCTATATATATAATCCTCAAAGTAAAAGGTCAAACACACAAAAGTTCAAACAAGTAAATAGGGAAGATCCCATGGCGCAGCACGCGGTGTGAATGGAAATTGGTGCATCCCAATCCGCACTATTTTGTGAATGAAAGTGGTGTTTATATAATTATCTCTTCTTCTCAGATTATTGTCATAATATTAAAAGTATTTCCACATTATTGTGTCGTAAGACTATTGAAACTAGAACAACAACAATACACAGATAGACTATACTCTCAGGTTTCACTTTAGAAAGTACTTTAATTATGCACATTCGTTCATTAGACATGATTACGAAAGGCAACTCATCTCTCTATTCCTAGATCTAGATCTAGATGTAAAACTCGAATTCAACTCTAAGAAGATTATAGAACTTCTCTTCGTAAATATAGTTTTATGCTTTAGCACATGAACATACTAATTATAGTCCATTCATTTCATATTTTAATCAAATTAACATTAAAATTGTTTTTTCTAAAGCATTGTTACATGAGTGCAACTCTATTCTTAATATCTCGTAAATTAAGGTCAATTAGCTATCCTTAGCTCCATTCATACAATTTGTATTCATGAATTCACGCATTTGCTTTACTTATAATAAGTAAATGGGAAGATCCCATGGCGCAGCATGGTGTGAATGTGAAATAATATATCCAAATCCGCACTATTTTCATTCACAAAATAGCATAGCATATTTTTTTTTACTTTAAAAAGATTTTAATAATGTCCGGAAATTTCCAGGACTTTTTCGACCGGCGGCATAGCATTTAATAACATTTCAGGAGATTTCCAAGGGGCTCCTGGTAAATCAAGAGGCCGCGGGAAATCTGTTATATGTTATAAAATGTTCAATTTAATAATTTATACACCTAAAATTTAGCACGGGTCCAAAGAAAGTGCGGGACCCACTGTGGTCGCATATGTTGCAGTGCCTAAAGCCTGCCCTTCAAAATGCGGCGTATACTATGCCGCCGGTCGACTAGTATATATATATATTTCTTCACATGTTTTGATCTTTAATGTAATTCTTCTCAAGATGTAGATAATTCTCAGTGCATGTTCATAGTGAAGGATTTAACTCGTAAGTAGGGAGTTTTATTAGAAAAAATAACTTTAAAAAATGTGGTTAATATACTAAAAAACTAGATTTTAATACAATCACTTATTTCCATGAGCGTAGCCTATACAGGGCCAGGAGAATATTTGGGAGGGAGGAGGGCACATCGTTTACAAAAAAAAATAAAGCAAAGGTACGTTTACCAAATTTTATTGTTGTAGCTATGTTTTGTTTTTTTTGCTCAGGTTAAACCACCTTCTTTAAGAAAAATAGATTGGGTGCCATTAATTATGTAAAGATTAAGAACTCAAGCACCAGACTGAAAATACTTTTAAGCAAATTACTCTTATCAAATTCCAAAAATTTCTATCTTCCCACGACCCTAATAAAATATTTAAAAAATCGGACTTTTTTTTTTCTACCAGTTGCTTGGCTTTATTAATAAATGGAAGTAAATAAAGGAAGTGAATAGGAGATTGGACACGTAACATTTTGTTTAAGGTTTGAAGCAAAAGACGGAGATACATGACAGGATAACAGGAGGTAGGCTACAGTTGATACATCGGACAAGTCGTTTTATTTTCCGAACATGGGGGAAAAAACAACTTTATTTTAAAGTGTGCAAAAAAAAAAAAAAAAAATCCCCCCCCAGTATCCCCCCCCCCCCAAAAAAAAAAATCATGGCTAGACTATTGTTGCGTGTTCCTTTGCAAAAGTGCGGAGGTTTATAGTAGTGAAGAGGGAATATGTAATGTAAAAATGTGTAAATACAAATCTTTGTTTTATATCTACAGTTGATTCCTACATTTTCTAGCGGACCTGCGCCCCACGCGAAACTTTTTACTGGAGAAAAAAAAAGGGGGGGGGAAGGTAGCGAAGCAAAAGCCAACTCCTGCCCCCCTTTGATCTGCATGTGATATATGCTATCGTTAAACACCAGACAAAAGGAGATGTGCGATGACGTCATAGTAGAACATTCAGCTGACAACCTGTGGACGAGACTGGTACTGACGTAGTTGTGACGTCGTTAATTACTGTACTTTTGTTTCAGTCTTAAAACAAAACGTTTCAAAGAAATGACTTTTGAATCTCAGTGATTAAAGTGGATGCACTTTATGTTTTAGCACCTGTACACAATTGACGGACTGCTTGTCATATCCTGGTGTTGCTTGATGTTGCGAATGTCGTGTTATCATTAGGGCCTCCTCTGGCCTTGTTAGAATGTACTTACTGCACGCACTAGATCTATTGGATGATTATTTAGTTCATTGAATACTTTGAACATTTTTAGCCTGCTTCAGTTGTAATAACCATGATTCATCTGGCAGAACATTTCTTCATGTGATTGTGGAGCCCTATTTTGGAGAGACACTCCTGTCCGCTTTAAATGTAGAGGAAAGTTTTCAAACGCCTAAAAAAAAAACAGGAAGGACGAATGGTGGCAGCTAGACAGAAAGGATCAGGTAATTGTGGCACTATTTCACACTGGACACTGTCCAATAGAAGCCTACTTCACTTGGATCCGAGAGAATCACGATCCCAGATGTCGACACTGTCACATAGAAGACGAGACAGTACAACACATCGTTTAGGACTGCAGGGTACTCAGAAAAAAACAATTAGAATACGACTAGTCTTGAACTGGTGTATTCGGGTGTCTCGCCCTGTACGGTTATTGCCGAAATAGATATGAATACTTTACTTTTATACTGCTCATAAATGCTGTATAATTAAGTGCACAAAATTGCAAGTCACAAATTTTCGTTTCATGAAAATCTTTTATCGGCCAGTCTATATTTATTTATGTCTATGGGGAAGACATATTTGGAACTCCATTTATTACGTATACACTAGCGGTGTTGCACTGACGCGCTGCATGCTACTGTGCAAATGTACAAATATATAATACAATTATGTTACAAATTCTGCATAGCTATTTATTGTCGGTGACAACACATGACTCATTAAAAATAAACAAATTTGATAATCAATTAATGGTAATAATTGATTAATTTATATAGAAGAAATGATTGAAATTGAAAGATAGGGGAGCTATAAAACAATGCTAACGCTTCACTCTATGCAAAATCCGGAATGTATTTTCAAAAACATGTCTCATGTTAAGTTATTAATAATAGAGATATAGAAAAGGTTTGACAACAAAACAAAAGATGGTTGGATAGATTTTAGTTTTATACTTGGTAATCTATTAGTTAAGTTTGAAATCTAGATTTAGGCTTATCTATCTAATCTACTATATATTTGTAAGTTTGAAATCTTGATGTAGGCTTATCTATCTAATCTACTATATATTTGTAAGTTTGAAATCTTGATGTAGGCTTATCTATCTAATCTACTATATATTTGTAGGTTTGAAGTCTAGATGTAGGCTTATCTATCTAATCTACTATATATTTGTAACTTTGAAATGTAGATGTTGGCTTATCTATCTAATCTACAATATATTTGTAACTTTGAAATATAGATGTAGGCTTATCTATCTTATTTAGTATATATTTGCAAGTCTGATATCTAGATGTAGCCTAATCTGTCTAATCAAATATATATTTTTATCTATCAAATCATTTCTGTAGCAAATAAAATCCTGACATGGCTATTAGTCTGGGGATTGCTACGCACGCAGCGTTGTGTGAATGTGGTGCGAATAAGTGCTGAAAAAAAGAGAGGACTTCAGCATGGGGTACTGTAAACTAGGAGATCATTGACTTGACATTTTCATTGCCATTTTTTGTCTTTGTGTATCTGCTCTTAACAAGTCCTATACTCTTAAGCGAGCAATTCTTGTATATATATATATATATATATATATATATATATATTTCTTCTATTTCGAAAACGGCTCTAACGATTTTCTTTAAAATTTCAACGTATCTAAATGTTAGTGAGAAAAAAAATCTCAGCTCATTGGCCACATCGGGAAAACTCGAGTTCGACCGTTATATCGGTTTGAAAAATGTCTCATTATGGAAAAACTTATTTTGGTTTGAAGGTTTTATGAATGACATGGAGAATTTATGAATGAAATTTTTTCCCACGACGTCAAAGGGAAAAAAAACTTGACACCTCCTACGTCACTGGCTTACATCCGTTCACTAAAGCATTTCTTTGCAACAAGTTTTATCGCGTTTGAATGAATAGACAAAACTATTTGCGCACCGTAGTTGAAGGTTTAAAACAGTGAACATCAATCAAGCACGTGGTTATCTGAAGACGCTCAAGTGCTTCCAAGTGTTTCTACAAATTAATCGCTTGATCCCTTTATTATAAGGCACGTTAAAATAAGAATTTTATTAATTGTATATTTTTAATTAGCTATAATGTAGGCCGAAAAGAAAGATATGGACGCCGAATCTGGAATCTGGATGTCTGCCTGGTCGAGCGGTTTGCACGCTGGACTGTCGTTTGGATTTATCGATGGTCCCGGGTTCAAACCCTGCCCGCTCCCATCCCCCGTCGTCCTGCGGGAGGTTTGGACTAGGAAGTAACTATCTTCAATTCTGAAGGAACATCCGAAACATGTAAAACAACAAACAAACAATCTACGTCTAGATCTAGGTCTTGATTCTAGACTTACAACTAGATTCTCAGTTCTCCGTCGAAAAAACCGCCATGTTGCTCGCCGTTATTCTTCCCTAATAGCAGGAGGTTTGCGGCGTTGAAGAGATCTAATAATAATCTAATAGGTTTTCTGTTGTAATTTCTAGAAGAAAAGATGTTCACAACTTTTCAGGAAAACAAATAGATCTAGACGTCTACGTCTGAGCTATAGGATTTCAGCCAGATTTCAATCGCTTTTTTTCCTAGATTAGATCTAGATGTAACAGCATTGCCAATTCCACTCTAAATTTATAGAAGACAAATATTATTATAATTTTGTTCGATCTAAATCTTTGTTTTTTTTTTAGAAGGTCTTTTATATAGATTCATTTAGACAAACATTATTTATATAAACATAATAATTTTATTATTATTATTATTATTATTATTATTATTGACGTGAAGTTAATATTTTATTGACATAACGTTATTATTCGTAAATGCAATCATTAGTAATATCGTCAAGCTAGAAAATTCTGAGGAGCGTTTAAGGAAACTTGAGGATCTGCGACTTCGAGCTTCACATCGACTCGAAAAGGAAACCAACACACAATATTCTAAGCGGTCAACGAGTTTGCGTACGCTGCAGCCACTTTTGATTTAACTATAAACCTTAGTAAAAAACATGGGGTTAGGGTGTGGTGACGAAAGGCCTAGAAGATATCTGAATGGAGGGATGTGTAAAAGCAGGCCATATCCTTCCATGGGCTGTAGCACCAGTAGCACCACTGGGATAGATGGATGGCAAAAGCCGGTATGAACTTCTTATAGTCTGACAGTCTGGCTGAGCAGGGCACATATCCCGTAAAATAATCTGAAGAGTTTCTTTAGTGTTCTGTTTGTTCTATATGTAATTGTACATGGCGATTAAATATCAAGTCTCTTAAGTCCTCCTACAGTCTAGACAGCGTAAAACTATCGTAGGCCTACTATTATTGGCTTGTAAGAAAGTCTTTGAAGTTTTCCCCAATAACGTAGAAATTTGCGTCACTCGATGTTTCGTACTAAAGCCATAATTGAATATACTAATTCCAAAATTAAATGTCTGAACGTACCAATTTACATATAGAACAAACAGAATACTAAAGAAATTTTTCGAATTAGTAGTCTTTATCCAATCGTTCATTTTCGTAATTATAAAAAAAAAATCCAAAAATGACTTCGGGTATATGAAATTATTTAACCGAGCAAGGCTAGGTCACCTGATATTATTCATTAATCAAACATTTTAGTCTTAGGGAAATTCCCACTTAGAATTACATAACAGCTATAATTAGCACATTCTAGACCGCACAACACGTGACATGTATTACGTGGCGTCTGATTTAACTCTTTTATTCCTATTGTATTAGTCATCCTGCTACTGAATAATACCAAATACTGTGCCACATAATTAATAAACTAAAACGGAAAAAAAAATGCACATACCAAACATTTTCATATTCAAGCGATTCCTTATTTAGTACTTGGCATGTAATAATAAAACAAGATTACAAAGAGAGGCGGCCCCCGTCGGAGTCGGATCCCTGTCAGATCCGCCTATTCGCAAGATGTTTCGGATGTTCCTTCTAAGTTGAAAATAATTAACTTCTCGCTGGACGACGGAGGATGGCGAGCACGGTATAAACATGCCTTATCTTGATGTTTGCGCACTAGACTTTAGTTCGGATTTATCGTTGGTCCCTGGCTCAGTTCCTGTATGCTCCCATCCTTAAACTATCGCAATATTTCTGAAAGAACAGTAAAGGTTAAATCATATTTTCAAAAGCCTTTAGTGTTTTTTTTCTAACCGTGACGGACAGACCAAACAACAGAGAAAACGCACAAAAATATGCTTCTTTCATTCTAATGGGGGCACTAAACAATGTTTTTTAAAAAAATTAAGAAATTAGTTTAGAATCATGTCATTTCCGGGCTATACGCTAGTACACGAAAGCCGCTGCTAATAGTTCATTTTAAAAAATATGCGTGATATCTACATGCCCAGAGCATTTCTTATAGTAACATTTCCTCCCTTACATTTACGTAGTTGTTTTAGAATTGGTGTAGGTTATTAAAAAATCTCTTGCATAATTAATTTTATAAATTAAACGGTTTGCTTTTAGAAAACTAAAAGTAGCCGTTGCACCTAAACTTTTCAAGCCTCATATAATGGTGAAAAAATATTTTTCGTATCTCTTCTAGTTTTGGCGCCCTGAGTGTGACAGTCGGACAGACGAACAGACGGACAGACGAACAGACGGACAGACGGACATTTTGCACAAACCTAAACCTTTTTCCCCTTACGGGGGCCGCTAAAAAATAAAATTCTTGTTGAGAAAACTATACCAATTACTACACATACACTCATTGAACTCTTTGTATTTAAACAGGTCAGTGCAGGTAGAGAATTAATTGATGTGCATTGTCGTTTATCTAAATCACGGAGAGAGTTGTAAGACCTATCAAGGATCTGTCGACTCTCTTTGTCTTTTTCTCTCAGTCTTTTGAATGGACTAGGGTTTATATTTTTTCCATAAAAAGGGTCATCCATTCTTCTTTGTCGTCTTCCCATCGCTTTCTCTGTCTGTATTTTCTTCTACTTCTCTCTTCTAGAAGTTCTTTGCGAGCCCTGAGAACCTCGTGACATTTCCATGAAGTCTTAGTTTTACAATGGGGTATTTATTCAAAGAATTGAAAGTACCAGGCAACTAACAGAAGCCTGGAGCTGTTCTTACAATTGATGGGGAATGGAAACTTAACTCTTTCTCTCCGTAATTATTTTTCCACGTTTTGAAGGAATTCTTCATTTCGCTCATTACTTTTTCACTACCACTGTTATGATTGGGCTTCAATAGATTTGTTGTTTGTTATCAGAAAATGTTACATTTGGTATAGAATTAAAGGGAAATGAATGCTCTTTTTATATATAATTCAAAGTCAAATTAAAAACAAATTAAAATGAATTTAATTTAATTAGTTCAAAATCAACGATGGTATCGTTGATTAGGAGAGAAAGAGTTAACAATATCTTAAAAAATATTATCTCCTCTTAGTGCAAAACTATTTGTTAGAAACAATTTTTTTTAGCTGCCCCTGAAGGAGAAAAGATGCGATTCGTTTTCTGTGGAATGTCTGTCCGTCCGTCCGTCCGTCCCGTCTAGATCTCGTAAACGTGAAAATCCAATATAATTATATATTAGACCCGGGGTGGACAAATTACGACCTGCGGGCCACATGCGGCCCGCCGAAGTGTTTTAGGCGGCCCACAAACACCTACAAAAATCAGGTGTGCCTACAGTATGTACATAAAAACTGTAAATGTTATAAAATAATTCTAAATATCTATATAAATTGTTGTGAAACTGTGCCATTATACAAATTTTCAAGTAATCGAAGATAATTCTTATTGACTATACTTCAATACACTCAGTCAAAGACATAATCTCAGGCCTGTGTTGAGTATTGGGTATGCTTGGAACAAGATGGAATGTGTTACAACTGATGGAGGTCGATCTTTGACTGAGAAAAACATTTTAAAAAAAAGAATATCCAACCATAAACTCTAAACAGCAAAGTTAGCGCAAAGCTGTATTCGTTTTTCTTTCTATGAAACTAACAACGATAATGAGTCTTCACCACAGACAGTTTAGAAAAGCACTTGAAGATTTAGAAACAAACTATTCTGATGTATCCGATGGCTTACCATGGGATAGGTAGTGAGAAAAATATAAAAGCTCAAGAAATAAATGTTTATGCTCCTTGAACGACTTTGTCGTTAATATTTCTAATGAAGTGTGGAAGACAGACTTCATGTTTTTAATGATTATTGTTGCGATTAAATGCATTTGCATGTTAAATCTTTTCAAACAAAGCTTTCCCATTTCCCAGGCAAGCAATTTATTGTCATTTTCCTTTGCTGAAAGCTGAAACTATTTCTAGTGAAATGGTGAAACTTAGAATACTAATTTGAATTCCTTAATTTTGGAATTTATAAAGCAAATCTTAAGACCTCAAGAACCAGTTTTCGATTCAATCAGTTCACCATTTAGCGTGGAAGTTGATTCAGCTCCAGAGGACATCTGTGGCATTTTAGGTCTCTAGAGACGATCTTTTCCCCTTGCAATCTCTTGTGTGACTAAAGAGGCCGATCCTTGATACACAGCTGCGATCGCAGGTTGGGCATATGTAGTCACCAGGCGCCGTTGCACTTTCATCCTTCTTTCTGCTTCTGTTGTGTATGGCATATGCAATCAAAGACCCCCTCTTTATGCTCTCTCTCCAAGTGGATCTATCTTGTGCCACCTCTTCCCAGTTGCTGGTGTCGATCTTAAAGAGCTTCATGTCCCGTTTGCATACATCTGTATAACGTAAGAGTGGGCGACCAGCGGCTCTTCTGCCTTCTATTAGATCGCCATACAGAATATCCTGTGGGAGTCGACCTACTGGCATTCTACGAACGTGGCCAAGCCAGCTAAGGCGTCTGCTGCTGATAACAGAGCGGATGTCCTGGCAACCTGCTCTTCGTAGCACTTCCTCGTTGGTTATCTTATCTTGCCACTTTATTTTAAAGATCCGTCTTAGGCATTGGAGGTGGAAGACATTCAGCTTTTTTTCCTGCCATGAGTAGGTTGACCACGTTTCACTTCCGTATAGCAATACACAGGTCCGTTAGACTAGAGCTTTAGTGCTGTTAGTCAGCAATATGTTGTCCAGAGGACATACCTCCAAGCAAATTATGACTTGAAATTTCTTCCGCGGGACATTATGGATGCCAGAATTTATATTTACACTTTAAACTTTGCAACCAAACTTTCACATTATTTGGGTACACATTACATATTTGACCATTGAAATATATATGTTGCCGTTATACTTTTTCAAATTAAAACATTAATAAATGTAAAATTGGCTGGACTCTACCTAGGTCTAGAGCCAACATGGCGTAATTATGCGATAACCATAGACATAAATAAAGTATATCATTGGAAAAAAGAAGTAACTTCATGTCACTTGAAAACATGTATATCTATTGAATTCGGATTTCCGAATTATGAAAAATCTAAAAATTGCATGATCTTCAGTCCTAGAGATTAAACAAAATTTATAGACATAAAATAAAGTACACACAATTGCATTTCACAAATTTTCATTTCATAAAACTCTCTTATTGGTCAGTCTATATTTATTTATGTCTAAGGCGATAACTGAGTAAATTTAAAGTTGATTCAATGTTATTGAAGTTTATAAGCGTTGCTTATATTTGGACGTGTATGTAAAACAGGCTAGACGTAGATCTAGACTAAATCTTAAGAGTTCTAAATGATGAACTTAAAGTCTAGTGTTACATCTAGATGTCCCTATAATGAACATAAGAATAAATAATCGCACAAGTATACCTTTCTTGCTGGTCAAAACAGAAAATGCGTTTTAGCAGCTGACGGTATTTGGGGCTCGCTATCTGAATTGAATCGAAAATCTTTAAAATTATTTTATTCTATTTATAATAATGGAGATATGTAGAATTAAAAAAATATTTTGTAAATGTTTCTCTTGTAAATGACTTTGTCCTATATTTTTTGTCGGCAACATAGATATTTCAATGTCCTTGACAGCAAACAATCAAATACTAATGGCTAAAAACAACAATGTTCATTTGAAGCTAGATTTGACATGTAATCCATTACATCCTATGCACAAGATCTAGTTCCCGTTCATTTGATGTGGGAATTTCGACAAGCTTGACTATTGCCTAAGTTTCTATCGTTGGCCAAGCTCAGTGTCGCTGTCACCTGTCACCTAGAGAAGAACATAAATCACTAATTAATACATCTTGTTTACAGATCCACACAAGCATGTGTGTGTGTGTGTATTTACTTGTCTTTGTATAGAAAAAAAATAACCATATATATATATATATATATATATATATATATATATAGAGAGAGAGAGAGAGAGAGAGATTAGATAGATAGATAGATAGATAGATAGATAGAGATATAGATAGATAGATAGATAGATAGAGAGACAGACAGACGTACAGACAGGTGGACAGAGAGAGGAATATACATAGATAAGTATATCATTGCCAAGTGGAAATGTAAAAAAAAATAAAGTTCCCCTTTCAGACCTTGTGGTCTATAGTGCAGATGATGTAAAGGTCATCTGTTTCTGTGGCCAACAGGTTAACAATGGTGTCATTTTGCCAGCACGACTAACCGCCTTTACTTTTCCCCAACTAACGTCGGTGCCTATCGCAGAGCATAGTAGTATATGTGGGTAAAGGTAAATGCTCCTTAAAACATTATTAATAGTCCTAAATTAGGTTCAACCTATAATGCATACTAAATGTACTTTTTTCTCTTTAAAAATTAGTAAACATTGTTTGTGTGTAAATATAGTATTTTGTATAACATACAACCTCAAAATTTACGCTATTAAATTTTAGCTTATCATTATAGCAATCCTTCTGCCTGTTCTTTTTTTTACAGAAACACACAAGACAAACAGGTTAACTTATCCACATCCGGATTACATGCAATTAAAAAAATAATAGTGTGACATAACATTATTAATTGTCCTAAGTTAGGTCCATAGTATTTTGTATAACACAGGTTACATAATTTAACAATTCAAATATGAAAAAAATAAATTTTGACAAATTATCTACAAGGTTTTCCATAATATGTTAAATATATGATAAATGATCGTCTCCCATTTAAAAGGCTTTTCTCTGTTTGGATAATTTTTGATTGTTTCCCTTTATTTATTTATTATTTATTATACACATACACAGCCTGATTACATACAATGTGGATGGCTTGTTGCTGTTTCACTAGTGCGGAGGAGTGTGATAACATTAAAACATTATGTAACTGTACTATTAGTTGTCCTAAATTAGGTCCAACTTATAATGCATAGTAAATATATTTTTCCTCTATAAAGGATAGTAAACATTGTTTGTGTGAGAATAAAGTACATAAAGGTTACATAACTAAACAATTCAATTCTGAAAAAATAAGTTTTGTCAAAGTATCCTCAAACATTTTCACAATGTGTTAAACATATGATAAATGATAAATGATCGTCTCCTCTTTAAGAAGCCTATCTCTGTTTGACAATTTTTGCTTGTTTCCCTTGGGAATCGGAACACTACTTCCTTTTCACCAAGGTAACAAACATGTCTGATAGAGTCAAAGAGAGAATAGGTTTTAGGAAGGCAATGAAACTTCCGAAAACGATCCCTACGTGTGTGAAGAAGGGAAAGCAGGACAGTCCGGGAAATGATACTGTTTCAGTAGATTAATAGGGGTTAAAAAAAAAATATAAAAAAAAAAAATAAAAATAAATAATAAATATATATATATATATACATATATATACACACACACACACATACATATACACATACATACACACATACACACACATATATATATATACATACATATATATATATACACATACATATATATATATACACACATACATACACATACATACACAAATATATGTAATAATTGTCAAAAGGACTTGTTTGCATGGAAATGTTTTTTTTTTTTTTTTAAATTAAATTTGTGTACAAATGTTTGTTTCAAATTTGGTAATTACTACCAAACTTACATACAATGTGAGCGATATGGTTCTGTTCAATTATGAGTTATGTGTGACTAATAACATTGAAACATTATGTAACTATACTATTAATTGTCCTAAATTAGGTCCAACTTATAATGCATAGTAAATATATTTTTCCTCTATAAAAGATGGTAAACATTGTTTGTGTGTAAATAAAGTACATAAAAGGTTACATAACTAAACAATTCAAATATGAAAAAAATAATTTTTGGTAAAGTGTGTACAAAAATTTTCACAATGTGTTAAATATGATAAATGTCACCTAGTTTATTCACTTCAATGTTTAGGTGTCTAGAGGTGATAAAGACAAGGAGTCTCAAAGTGGGCACCAGCAGTCATGGCAGGCACGAGGGGATAACTTATTTCTGAAGTTGATGAATGGAAGCTTTGGTTTGTTTTGTATGAATTCGGCATTGCAGACGTGATGGCTCACAGAGTAACAAGTGAGGGTCACGCCAAATTTGGGCACTTCCTTAAAGTTATTATCAGGCAGTTAGGGATAGTGCCTATGAAAACATTCTGGTCAGCAGCATAGAACAGAACATCACAATCTGGGGGGTTAGGCAAGTCCTGGAACTCAAGCTCGTTAAAGTCTGCATTCTCAAGCTCTTTAGGATGGTAAGTCTTGTGCCCCAAGAGATTCAGCTTCTGCACGTGGATGACGCCATTGTGATCCTCATCGACGATCCAAAGCTTTTGGTTGACTATCTTCCCGTCAGTTGCGGTCTCGTAGTAAAATGTTAATTTATCGGGAAACGCCTCGAGGCAGACAGGCTTCCACAAGTGAGACGACTCGCCGTGGTCAGACTCGCCATTGTAGACGTTTGGTTCCATATAAAGCAAAAACTCTTTATCTTGGAACAAAAAAAAAAAGTGAAATTATATGAAATTTATAACATTATTAATTGTCTTAAATTAGGTTTGATTTACAATGCATACTAATTAGGTTTTTCTCTATAAAAAACTGCTTGCATTAATGATTTTTAAAAATTAGATTTTGAGCTTTTAGAAAAAAACGTAGCCGTTGCATCAGAACTTTGAATGATCTATATTATCGTGATGTCAGATTTTCATTTTCTCTTCTACTTTCTGAGCACTAAACGGGACGGACGGACGGACAGACAGACAGACAGACGGACAGACAGACAACACAAAACTAATAGCGTCTTTTCCCCTTTCGGTGGCCGCTAAAAAACTTAGTCAACTTAGTGCATATTAAATTTTACACTCGCAATTTGTCACTTTCAGAAGAATAAGTGAAGCGATTGGATCTGCTGAGCACGTGACAAACCAATTATGCTAAAACGTTGAGCTTTTGAGATGTAAAACTCACAGACGGACAGATAGACCACACAAAAAAAATACACGATATTTTTTTTAGGGATAACCGTATTTGAAAAAAAACAACTGAAAATGTCAACAAGGACAAAAATGTGGCGATTAACATTTCATCTGGAATTCCCAAAGCGAAATACTCTGTTTACCGACATAGTACCACTCCTATGTGTACGCAGATTACATGCTTATGGATAGAAGAGCAACTTTTTTTTTTAACTGAATCTTTTTGTTTCATGTAATGCGGTGAGCTTAGTGCAAATCCTTCTATTGCAGTCAGGTTCATTTCTATATAAGATGTTACGCAAAATACAAATACAAAGAAACATTTGAGTCGTGTGCGGGAATATCCGCTATTTGTCGTAATAGCTAAATTTAAATTATTTTTGTTTTATTTTCAAACGTTATAACGGCCAAACTACAGTTTTGTTTTGGTATATGGCTATTAGATATTTATTATTTTCCTATAGACATACATAAAGTGTCATTTTTGTAGAAAATCATTAGAACCGTATTCATGTAGCAGATCCACTACCCTTGAAATAGTTAGTTTTTGATGTTTAGAGAGGAACATGTTTTCATTATCTAATAAAACATCCCGCATTTCAAATCTCTCTAAATTGAATACAATTTGTTTTCTTATTCTCAAAATTATATAAGATAACTTTATGTCTTTTTGTATGTATGTCGAACGGCTGCAGTCCCTTAACATAGAGTATGAATTAACACTTCTTTGACCAGATGTAGACTTTTTCCTTTGCTACATTTTAACGCCCCCCCCCCAAACACTCAAATGAATTACCTCTCTCAAAATGACACATTTTTTGGCCGTTGTTTCTTCTAGTTAATTAATAGAACAGTTCCCCTTTCACAGACAAACCACACAATTCTTAGCTCGTGAATTCCAATAGCGCAAAGGCTTAACGGAATTTTGGTTAGTCTGTCCAGAATATTTTTTTTTTAATCCCTTTTCTTCGCGAAACAGCCAGCATGACATTGGCATCGCAAAATTGTCTTGGTATTCTCCGATACAGGGGTCCTCAACCTGTAGGTCGCGACCCATTTGGGGGTTGATTGACGATTTACAAGGGGTCGCCTAACACCATAAAAAAAAAATGAATTGTTTTAGTCCATTGCTGTGTGTTCGAGTGGGGGAGGGTCGGGGCATAGTTAGAGATTGTAAAAAGGGGTCACCGAGCCTAAAAGGTTAAGAAACTCTAATATTCTCTCGAGACCTAAAATGCTACAGATTTCGATGTAGATCTGTACAGAAAGTAACATTAATAAAATATCTGGAACGAAAGAAATTACACATTTAAAAAATATTACTAAATTCGAAAGAAGGATCATTTTGTGCTCTTAGACATTTGAAGCAGCTTTAAAAAGCATATGGGGTCGAAATTGCGAATAGAAAATCATTTTTTTGGGTTAATTTACAACTGAATAATCGTAAATTTGGCGTGTTTCTTTAGGGACAAGTTAAATAATAACATGTTAACATTTTCTTAATTTGTCATCAACAGCTAATTGAAGAATTTGTGATGAGTCAGATAAGAAATGTATATAGTCCTTTGATAGGAAGCGTGAAACAAACAACTGTTTACGTTTGTGTTGTACATTGAAGCTTAACAGAAACAGTAATAAATGTATTTCTAAAAATAATGGTATTGTCCGATTCTATTCTTAGAAGTGCGTATATGGAAATTTACGACATCCTGTAACGATGGGTATATAAATGAAGTTCATGAGTAGACACTCTTTTTTTTCTCAATTAGTAGCTTTACATTGGGTGAGTTTTTAGATTTCTGTGAGCTAGTATTACGTAGGTTTAGGTTAGGTTAGTTTGATTAGGGTTAGAGAAACTTGAAATAAAGCTAGGTAAGAAAGAAAGAGTTAATGAAATCTGAGATCTAAGACTTTATGTTTCTTGGATTAATATTTCATAAATCCTATGCGGTATATTTATTAAGCATTTAACTAGAGACTCTATCAGAATGCAAATAATAATAAAGAAAATAATTTAAAATAAATGTAGTAATAATGCACATACAAAAACTTGAGGCATAGTTTACATGTGCACTAAAGTATGCAAACCTTACAGTTTTTGCATCATTTTTAACTATAAAATTATTTGCTCTTTTACTATTTATTAATGGCTTCTAATCAACAAAACAAAAAAAAACATTTATGACTTTACTTGACAAGAACAATCTCAGGTTTAAAAACATGAGATTGTTTGAATAAAAATTGGAACCGAATAAAAAATAATTGACGAAATATTCAATAAAAAGAAAAAAAAACTGTTTTTAAGTATTCGCTAAACTGTACGAGGATAGGTCGTGTTCTGAATCGAAAGAGCTAGGTCCCTAATTGTATTACATACATTTCAGGACCGTTATGGGGGATAATATCCCCTACAGATGGTTTTGAGTTTAAAATCCAAAGTAGCCGAGAGCTATGAGGTTGAAAATATATTATTCTAAAGCAAACTAAATTCACCAAAATCTATTTGACGATAAAACTTTCCTTTTCGATATAAAATCTTTAGCAAACTACAGACACCCAATTAAACGAGCGTAGTCAAGAGAGGTTACACATTTCTACCAGTGGCTGGGCTCCATTAATAAAATGCAGTGAAATTTAAAAAAGTGCTGCGAAATTTAAAAAAAAACAAAAAAAAAAACAAATGTAGCCCGAACTAGGAGTCGAACCCTTAGTAAGCTTGTGACAGAACGTCGCATGAGGTTAGCGGGACATGTTTTCCGACAAAATAAATTACAGTATAATAAAAGTTGCGATGACATACAAGTACAACTTGGAGGTCCTCAGAGCGGGTGGGAAGAGGCTTCGGAACTTGCCGGTCACAAATTTTTGTGGAAACAACTTGTCGTCAAATGTTCGGGAGGTTCTAAGTCAGTAAGAATATCCCATAAGGTTTTTAAACTTTTTAACAGCAAGCTCTCGCCGCTCCCACAGACCCTCTTGCTGTCAAGGGGGCAGAGTCTACAATTTTCCCACTAACTCCAGGAAGAAAATATTCTAGGACACAATAAACGTTTTCCGAAAGAATGAAAAAAAAAATGGGAAAGTGAGGGGGGGGGAGTTTGCAGTAAGGGATATCTCCAATTAATCACCAAGAAACTAGCAAAAGTAATTAAACAAATGGTAGTAACATTATTCTTTTTACAAATCTTTTTTTTTTTAACTCATTATGTATGTTTGTTAAAAAGTGTGTAACACGTTATTTCTCCCACACGCATTCTCGGCTCAAGGTAAAACTTTGCATAATTATTCATTGACATAGACAAGACATGAATCAGTGGGGGAAAAAAAAATCATTTAGGTATCAATTAAAGGTAATTCATTATTTTGTTTTATATCAACAAGGGCAAATGATAACTCAGTATTCACAGATATGACTAAATTTGTTGGGTTTAGTCCCCTTTAAATAATTAGTATAGCCCAGTGGTTCCCAAACTTTTTTGTCTTGTGGACCCCTTGACATGTTTTTTTGGTTTTCCGTGGACCCCCTGTTTAAGTTATATTGAATTTTTGAAAATTCATCAATTTCAAATTACACATTTTGTTTAAATATTTTCCAACCAGTGACATGAGTAGTGAAAAAATAATTTAAAACTACATTTTAAGTTAAATTCATTTTTTACAATAAATTTATTAACAAAATTGAAATTTAAACCCATTATGTAATAGTTAATATGTATCGTTTACTATCACTAAACACATTGGAAACTTTTTGTTTTTAAAGGTTTGCAAGGTCGACTTCCATTGCTATGGAGATTATTTTTCATATTGAGATTTGTTGTTTCAGTAAAAAATTTCACAAAGAGCTGTTTCGTGGATTTCTTGAGCAATAATAATTTGAATAAAAAAAATACAACATTACCAGACAAGGTTGACTCGGCCAGCTATATAGAGAAAATATTGTTTGCAGAAATATGTCGTTTGCAAAGACTTACATTAGAAAAAATAAATATTTAGCTATATTCCAACAGAGCTCAAGAATTTAGTGAACTCTTCTACAATACCATTGCTCTAACAGAGTTTTCATGGATTGTTCTCAGAAAACCACCACAAACGAAGGAGCTGGAATATTTATTGAATGGCCCAATGGAGAAAAAATAATTTAAAAATCAAGATCATAATAACTAATGAGCTCTATGACAACCACAGAGAAGAAATAGGAGCACTGCATCAAAAAAAATGGCACATTAACACTCACGTGTTTGATGACACGTACACATGTTGTTTTGCAAAAGGCAAGGTCAACAAAAAAAAAAAACAAGAGTTATTTTTAGCTTGTCGGAACATCAGTCACATGACATAGAGACGTCTATGTGGTTGGTTGAGAGAATGAATTCAAAACGAGTCTGCTGACAACTTCCGCCCAGAGAACTGGAATTAATTCAGTTGGAGTCTAATTTTTGTAGATAGCAGTCGCATGTAATTTTGTAGTTCTAGAATTTGTTCAGCTTCTTGTTTCATTGAGATATATTTGTACATAGCTGTACTTATGTTGAGTTTTAATAAAGGTTCCTGAATTGTTTTATGAAGGCATTTACTCTATTGAATCCTAGATCGTCATTGTTTAATATTATATTTCAAAATACAATCCCCGGCAACTCAAGACTTCTCTCTTAACAGCTAGTGACATCTAACAACATCACAAGAACAGATTGTGACAACAACCACTAGAGAGGAAGAGAGTTTGTGACATTTGACAAGGAAGTAATGAAGTTCAATTTGAAATACTTAACGCTGCACAGTCTACATTTCTTTTTGTTAAAGTTATAACTTGATAAAACTACAGTATGAAAATATAGTTATTAAATTAAATAAAACAATTGTTCACACATAAATCATGCACTCCTTTGTGCTGAGAATTAGTTTTGCTGTAATTTGGTCCTCTCCTGGTGCTTTGTGATTCAACTGATCAATGTTCTTGTCATTTTCTCTTCACATTTGAGCAAGTAATAGCGTATTTAGTTTCTCATAGCTGTGTTGATAACAAATTGAAGATATTCCTGCAATCAAGATCTACTACTGCTTCATTTGCTGCTACTGATATAATAGTTACAGGGTTTGCTTTTTCTTCGAACGATTCCTTCAAAACATCAAATGTGTATTCGACTTTATTTTCAATTATCAGTTTTCACAAAACCAAATTTTGTCGTGAATTTCTTTATCCATAAATAAACGAACATGTGCCCAAAATATTCTTCAAGATAGGCACAACTCGGTTCACATATAGACCTTTGAACTATTTGTTGCTTAGAAGAATTCTTAGCAAATATCAGATGCAGGTTTGTGTACAAAATAGTTTTAAAAACTTCAGCGGATGGTTAAATCATTCTTTTTTTTTCGCCAATTGTATGTAATTTTCATAATTTTGCAAGATATTTTAAGACACAGCAAACCATTATATTTTCCTTAAAATTTGAAAACAAATATTTTGTCAATTGTAGATCTTTTGTTAACTTTTTCATTGAGTGTTCAATAGTTTTTAAAATCTTATCAGGGTGGCTTAAGCAAATTTGTCTCCAACGATGCTCCAGCTTAGGTGGTTTCATGGTGTCATTACATAAAATGTTGTTAAACAAAAGACACATAGGCAATATAAGATCGACGAGAAAAGAAGAAAATATTTTTGAAAATTAACACAGCCGTCTATTTTACATTTAGATTCAGCCATGTTAAATATTAGTTATCTCTAGACCAAATTTAACTATTTGAATGGGGTATTAAAATTTAAAATATGTTTTTCATTCCAATAATGCATATATTATTTAATGGCCTAGCTATAATAAAGTATTAATAATGTATATTTGCATAATAAAATAGGTGATTTCATTAATGTGAGATTAATATTAAACTCAATTCCTTCTTAAATGAGATCCACTCTCGTGGACCCCCATTTGTATGTCATGGACCCCCAATTCTTTTTTTCACTTTCGTGGACCCCCTGGAAGTCCTCGTGGACCCCTGGGGGTCCATATGGACCACTTTGGGAATCACTGGTATAGCCATTTCTCCCTCACACATTCTCCAATCAAATTGCTACTTTAAACAATTATGTATTGTACCTAACAAAACTTGAATCAAGTAAAAAAAAAAGTACTCAATTTGATAATCAATTTTTGGTAAATAATTATTTTGCTTGATATCGAATAAGGAAAATAACTACATTATTGGTAGATATAGTTTTCAAGGTAGTGTTCTCCACCTCTAGGTTAGCTTTGTTTTTGTTTGTAGAGAATTCGAATGTCTTTATATATCTGCCTTATTCTCTGAAACCGAATTTAACTTACTCAAATAATTTTACTTTTATAAACTTAAGAAGTTAATAAAATAATGTTTTGTGGGAACAAACAACGTTACGATTATATGACATTTTTTGTTATCTTTTGAAATATATATGACTGAACTGTGTGTATCTCTTTCCATGCTGGGCAGCTAGGGTGTACTAGTGATGGCGAAAACATTTTGTCTTACCCACTCCCTAAGGGGAGTATTACATTTGTCTCGGGAGGGGGGAACTTTGTGACTATTATTATGTTTAATTGTTTCTTTTTGTTTTGTTTTTTGTTTTTTTGAAGAGGAGATAATAATATTAAACAATCACATGCCAAAGCGTTGCCAAGGGGGGTTGGAAAAAAAAAGATCTACAAAATCATTTTTAAAAAAAGTATGCAAGCTCGCAGTCACCAATTTGAATATAAACTCCCACTCCTAAGGGGTTCGAGTCTGAGCCCCACTAGACCTAAATAGACACAAATAGGTAACATGTTATGGTTATTAATTTCAGATATTTCAGTGTTACTTCTAGTTGCTAACTATTGGGCGGGCTTACCGCCGCTCAATGTATCAATATTAACAACCATCCAGCTTATATTTCCCTCCAACCTCTCGTTATAAAAGAGGTAGTGTACAAGGAGCTTTTTTTAAAATTAGACTTGAATAGACCCAAAACATGTAAAAAAAAATTACAAACATTTTTGAAGATTTGAGAAAAAACAAGATTACAAAGAGAGTTTGTGTGATACACAAACTCAGAGGCGGCCCCCGTCAAAGTCGGATCCCTGTCAGATCCGCCTATTCGCAAGATGTTTCGGATGTTCCTTCTAAGTCTCTGGCTCAATTCCTGTATGCTCCCATCCTTAAACTATCGCAATATTTCTGAAAGAACAGTAAAGGTTAAATCATATTTTCAAAAGCCTTTAGTGTTTTTTTCTAACCGTGACGGACAGACCAACCAACAGATAAAACGCACAAAAATATGCTTGTTTCATTCTAATGGGTGCACTAAACAATTTTTTTTTAAAAAATCAGATTTTTAAAAAAAATTAAGAAATTGGTTTAGAATCAAGTCATTTCAAGGCTTTACGCTAGTACACGAGAGCCGCTGCTAAAAGTTCATATTAAAAATGTGGGTGATGACTATTTATACAGAGCATTTCTCATAGTAACATTTCCTCCCTTACATTTACGTAATTGTTTTAGAATTGGTGTTTTGTTATTAAAAAATCGCTTGCATAATTAATTTTATAAATTAAACGGTTTGCTTTAAGAAAACTAAAAGTAGCCATTGCACCTAAACTTTTCAAGCCGCATTTAATGGTGAAAAAATATTTTTCGTATCTCTTCTAGTTTTGGCGCTCTGAGTCTGACAGACGGACAGACGGACAGACAGACAGAAATTCATTTTAAAAAATGTGCGTGATATCTACATGCCAAGAGCATTTTTTCTAGTAACATTTCCTCCCTTACATTTACGTAATTGCTTCACAATTGGTGTTTTATTATTGAAAAATCGCTTGCATAATAATTTTTATAAATTAAACGGTTTGCTTTTAGAAAACTAAAAGTAGCCGTTGCACCTAAACTTTTTAAGCCGCATTTAATGGTGAAAAAATATTTTTCATATCTCTTCTAGTTTCGGCGCCCTGAGTGTGACAGACGGACAGACGGACAGACGGACAGACGGACACTTTGCACAAACCTAATAGCGGCTTTTTCCCCTTACGGGGGCCGCTAAAAATGAGACATTGCCTTATATGGAAACAAATTTGTTACGTAAAAATAAAATCACAGCATATGTTTATGAAAGCATGTACATTTTTGTTCTAAATATTTTTTTTATTTCCTCATTTAGATAAAAGAGACCCGGTAATGAAGGTACACATTACTGATTTTAATTCAATACAGGAAAGACAGAAAGTCCAATGAAATAAAAACAAAACAAAATAAATAAATACAAACAGTATTAAAAATGTTTTACAGTTCAGAGTGTTTTCTAGTTGCACTAGTGTTCACTCTATCACTTACCCCGTGTCTCTCTCGTCCAGGGCTCGCCTACAACACATCCTCCGAAGATTTACAACTTAATATTGATAATGAGTTTGAATACCTATTACCTGTGAGGTATGGTATGAGACGTATTGATATAGATACCTGGAAAATGATGCGTGAGAAGAAGCTCAATTCACTAGCACGTCAAGGGATGATCAGTGTAAAAGCTTCTACTAAGTCTTCTTCTGACATCAAAAAGCAGAGCCATCACGTGACTGACATCGATAAAGAAGAATTAGTGACACCTGCATACAATAGCACTTTAAAGCGGAAAAAGATACATCGACAAGTTGACGTGGATTCTAAGAGATCTAACCATTGCAAGTTTTATAATGGACTTAAAACTTCCGTAGAAAAACTCAATCGTCATATTAATGTCAGTGACACATTCATGTACAGAAACGTTGCGTCTCTTCAACCAAATATACCCGAAGAATGTGTCAATAGTAAGACGTTATCCAGACACTTGATGGAACAATGTTTCTTCACTATCATTTATAGAGATCTTGGTTCTAGCTATTTCCCAAGGTAAGTTTTCATAATTAAAAATCTTTAATAACAGACAACTCCGTCTTTAAGAAGATGATTAGTGTTTCCTAATATACATTTACTCTTTATAACTAATTAGTAATACATTTACATACAAATTGAACATTTTTTATCCCGCTTATATTCCTCATTCCCACGAAAACAAAACTCCTGGTTTAGTGGATGTATAAATATAAACAAATTTATAACAAATTCTTATGCCAGACCTCTAGATCCATAAAAGGGAAGTCAAGCCGCAAATGTTTCTCATAATCCATCTATTTATGAAACTATTTAATGAATGAAGCAAAGACTTTTAAATATTATATCTAGGCTGAAAATCGGAAACAAATTCTTATCCGTGATTGACTGATTCGCAGACTTATTTATATTGATTTGTATGTACGTATCCTCTTTAAAAGATGTAACGATAGATTTTCTTTAGAATGGGATGTTAATCACAGAGCTATATACATATATATATGAAACAAAACTACTTCCTTTTATTTTCCATTGAGATAATGTTTAACAAATCCTAGATCGAAGTAATTAATGTCTGTTAATTGTAACCGGGAGGGGCGGTGGCTGAGCGGTAAAGCGCTTGGCTTCTGAACCGGGGGTCCCGGGTTCAAATCCCGGTGAAGGCTGGGATTTTTATTTCGGGATCCTTGGGCACCTCTGAGTCCACCCAGCTCTAATGGGTACCTGACATTAGTTGAGGAAAAGTAAAGGCGGTTGGTCGTTGTGCTGGCCACATGACACCCTCGTTAACCGTAGGCCACAGAATCAGATGACCTTTACATCATCTGCCCTATAGACCATATGGTCTGAAAGGGGAACTTTTCCTTACTTTTTAATTGTAATCATTATATGTACATTTAATATAGATTGAATCAATTACCTAGATTTCTCTAATATATATTTGAAATTGCAAAATAATAATTTTCAATGTTCAATAACTAGATCTAGATCTAAAACTTAAATATTTTACATAGGCTAGGGTTGAAAGGAAAACTTTACTTCTTATAACTACTTAATAACACATTGTCCTGTTTCAACTTTAAAAAAAAAAATTACATTTTCTGTAGTGTTTAAAAGATACCCATGTCTAGTCTAGATATAATTATAAAAAGTTGCATATAGTGAACAACACCCGTGATGGCAGAACGTTAATACTAAAAAGAGAGGCAGTTTATTGAGTGGAGAAGCACAAAGTTTAGTTGTAGAAGGGATAAGCAACTGTGTGAGGGTGAGAACCTGCATGGGGTGGGGTGGGGGTAAGATTCCGGTCAGGAATCAGTCTTGGAATTTGTGGAGATGTCGTTTTTGGGAGTGGAAGACATTCTCTTAGGCTTGTGTAGATAAACGTTCTTAAGATAGCCAGAAAAAAAAGTCTGATCTTGTGTTAATGACGAGATAGTGAACCCACCCTGTAGGAACGTGAACACATAGGCGGCGACTCAGTTGGTGTAGGCAAGCGAAAACAATAGCGACGACAGTGAACCTTGCAGGCAAATTTAACAAGACCTGATAGCCACTGACATTTCTGTTTGTAATGATCGCCTTACATCTTATTAATGAACACCGTTCTACTATGTCCTTTCACCATTGTTGAGTTGCCTCCCTTAGATTGGATACACTCTTTTCTTGAAAGGATGATGTCTCAATTTGAACAATTACATTGATAGATAATGTTCAGTACAAATGGAAAACATCCAGATGTAGTGAGCTTATGTATAATATGTTGTTTTTTTTTTCAGATATCTACGAAACACGATTTGCATGCCGGGAGCTCCAAGTTATTGTCACAAAAAGACCCAAAATGTCAGAGTGTTCTACATGGTCAGCTGTGAGAGCCAGAGTCCGAATCTGATCCAAGTTTCAAGACGTGTCCATACTGGCTGCAAGTGTAACAAGAACAACTAAATAGACTTATTCCTTACCTATAGCTTACTGAATATCACTACATATTACTATTAGAATATAACTTACATATTCCTGTACAATCTTATACATTTGTAAAACTTTTCAACAAGACTTTAGAAATCTATCAATTATAAGCAAACAAAATAGATAAAAAACACAGCTAGAAAGATAAAGATAAGAAAGTGATACGCAGCAAAATGGAGGTAGGGCAGTGGTTCTAATTTTTTTTTATCCGGGGACCCCCTTTTATAATCAAGGCTTGAACCACGGACCCCCTTAGAGCAGGGGTGGGCAACTTTTTTCAACCGAGGGCCGCATTAACAAAATTTGGGGGCTGGGCGGGCCGCATGCCGTACTTAATATGAACTATATGAAGAATTTAAATTGTTACTATCCTGCATAGTGTTCCGGAACCATGGAGATAGCTTACTAGTTGTGTTTCTTGTGACTACTGTGAAATTACCTTCAATGGGCATCGACCTAATCTAGCACCTGTTAATTTTCAAACAAAAAGAAAAGAATGTGGTTCCGTAAAATGTAGGCCTACATTTCACAAAGTGTAGATATACAACTACTGGCACCCATGAAACTCCCGCGAAAGAACTGACTTCAGCTTCTCTATCAGGTCAAAATTTGATTGGAGGTATGTCATCTGCAGCTATATCGGCTTCTACATTAAATGGTGAGCTGAGGTACTGAAAACTGGTTTCAAGTTCTTGACGTCTTAAAATTTGATTTAAATTTCAACAATCAATGAATCCATATGTCACATAAGTCTTTTACTTTCCAACCATTTCACTAGAAATTGTTTTTTTTTTTTCACCTTTCAACTAAGGTAAAATTATAAAGCACTAAAGCTCTAGTCAACCGGACCTGTGAATTGAGCACCTTGCTATACGGAAGCGAAACGTGGTCAACCTACTCATGGCAGGAAAAAAAGCTGAATGTCTTCCACCTCCGATGCCTAAGGCGGATCTTTAAAATAAGGTGGCAAGATAAGATAACCAATGAGGAAGTGCTACGAAGAGCAGGGTGCCAGGACATCCGCTCTATTATCAGCAGCAGACGCCTTGGCTGACTCGGCCACGTTCGCAGAATGCCAGTAGGTCGACTCCCACAGGATATTCTGTATGGCGATCTAATAGAAGGCAGAAGAGCCGCTGGTCGCTACTCTTACGTTATACAGATGTATGCAAACAGGACATGAAGCTCTTTAAGATCGACACCAGCAACTGGGAAGAGGTGGCACTAGATAGATCCACATGGAGAGAGAGCATAAAGGAGGGGTCTTTGATTGCAGATGCCATACACAACAGAAGCAGAAAGAAGGGTGATAGTGCAACGGCGCCTGGTGACTACATTTGCCCAACTTGCGATCGCAGCTGTGTATCAAGGATCGGCCTCTTCAGTCACACCAGAGCTTGCAGGGGGAAAAGATCGTCTCTCGAGACGTAAATGCCACAAACATAATGTACTTTGTTGGGTATTACCATATTTTGAATTTAATGTAGCTATATGTAAACTTTACAGTTACTAGTTTATGGTTGGGATATCTTCTTTTTTTTATTAAAAAGGTTGTTTTTCTCAGTCAAAGCTCCCATCAGTTGTTACCCTTGATATCTTGTACAAGCCAATCCAACTCTTTCAACAAGTTCGTCATAATATTGAATAAATACTGGCATTTGCTTATGTCTTTTACTGAATTTATCGAAATATTGCTAATAAATATAATCTTCGTTTACTTTAAACTTTTTAGAAGGACGTTTAGAGACAATGTTTCTTTAGCCTTTTCATTATAAGTGGTAAGAATCAAAAGTTTCAATAATTTCTATAGATATTGACAATTATTTACTTTTAATATATTAGCATTTTAATATGTGTATTGTGTGGGCACACTTGATTTATTTAGGTATTCGCGGGCCGCATAAAACACTTCGGCGGGCCGCATGTGGCCCGCGGGTCGTAATTTGCCCACCCCTGTCTTAGAGGAAAAAATTACATAAATGGTTACTGTATAAGTTAGAAATGTAAAAACAAAATGTTGAAGGAGTGTTAATTAAAAGAACGAATTTGGTTTAAATTAAACATTAAAAAAATTGACTTAGATGAGTTTAAGAGGATTTTCTGAGCGTATTTAAGATCAGCTCAATGTTTATAAGTATAAAAGTAGTAACTAAAAATCTCCATGATCTACAATTTCTAGTCGATTTCTTGTATTTCTGATGAGGGTCTTGACGGTAAACCAAAAAAACAACAACAAAAAAGTGATGTATAAGCAGTCGACGATTTAAGAACAAAGATTATAAATAATAAACATAAAAAAGTAATGTGTTTTTGTAATCAGCTTCTCTGCTCTCTTTGTTGGAACATTACTTATGTTCTTCATTGATGGATATTCATTAGGCTGTTCATGTATTAGTATGTGATTGGCACCTGAATTTGTCCACGAGCAAAATTTTTCAAATTCCAGTCAGAAACATCGGAGTGAAGTATGTCTTGAAATCTTTGGGTAAGGTCGTCATAGAATAAAAAACAATAATAAAGATAGTAAACAGTAGAGAGGGGCGAATTTATTATTTTTAAACTTAACTGATTCGACATACTGGCTTTTAGCGAGAAAACTATTTTTACATTTTAATTGGATAGAATGTTCATCTTTCTGAGGACTCTATATTCGTCTCTAGCACCGCAGGGGCTAAGCATACTACAGTTTGAGAATCTCTGACGTAGGGAGCCGATTTTTTTTTTTAATGAGAGATTTGAAAAATAAAAAAAACGACGTGCAGGACGATATACTACAGGATATCTCAGTAAATAACTCCAAGCTGAATAGCTTAATAATGAAGTTCATACAGTGCTTAACAAATAAAAACCTTATTCACACTTCCGTATTCTTCACATTAGCTACAATGAAGGCGCCATTTATACAAATCTTCGTATACCTATTTTCAGTTTCTATAATCGCATACATAAACTACTTTTTCCCTTTGTGACTTACTATTGTATTAGTACATTCACTGACATGTTTTATCAGATAGTATTCAAGTCAGTAAGATTATAATATTGTAATTTGAAATCTTAAACTAATAAATGAGTATATCAATACTAAGCTATGTATGCATCCATAAATATATATGTGTATATCAGTATTACATTCGTTTACATTTGAGGAGGATTTTATTTTTAAACTGTAAGGTTCGAAGCTTGACTCTGAGTTTAAAGAGATAAACTGATAATTCATTGCTGGTCGTGAAGTAAGCGCGCAAGACTGTCCCCTGGTCATTTCGATGGTCCCTGGTTCATATCCTTGCCGCTGTCACCTTCCATCCTTTTGGCTATTATAACCGTTTAATTCAACAAAATACCAATACATACAGTGAAAAAAAATATGTAATGCAAATTTAAATCTTTGTCTTTCATTTTTAGCGGCCCCCGAAAGAGGAAAAGACGCTATTAGTTTTGTGGCCTGTCTGTCCGCTGTCTGTCTGTCTGTCTGTCTGTCCGTCCGTCAGATTTTGTGCTCAGAAAGTGGAAGAGAAAATGAAAATCTGACATCACGATAATGTAGATCAGTGATGCACAACCTCTCTCAGGCGGCGGGCCATTTTAATATTCGACACTCGTGTCGCGGGCTACATGGAGAAAAAGGGGAAAAAAGAGAATTATACAATAAACCGATTTTTATTAGAAACCAGTGAATCTAGTATTTACATTAATTCATGAGAAGTTTATCCTAAAGTACTGTTAAATATCCGGATGCATAGCTGAGACGCCAAGATGACAAACTGACTCTGGAATTCTAGATGTTCGTCCATGAGACGATACGATTACGTAGCATCGGTTTGCACGATTCATCACTGATTCTACTTTATGAAGCAGAGACCTGGAGAACCACCAACACCCTGCGCAAGTCCGCATCCAACATAACAAGGCAAGACCTAACCTGGAACCCCCAAGGAAAGAGGAAGAGAGGACGGCCCAGGAATACATGGCGCCGCGATCTGGAAACAGAAGCCAAGCAGATGGACAAGACATGGGGACAGTTGGAGAGACTCGCCCAGAACCGAAATGCCTGGAGGAAGCTGGTTGGTGGCCCATGCCCCAGTAGGGACCACAGGCAGAGATGAGATGATGAGATCCCCACTAGCGATCCCATGCATGCTCCAAATAGCTACTAACTGCTCGGATTTTAAAACCTTTCTTTTTTTTAGCGAATAAATACCAAGATTTTGAGTTATATCAGTTATGTTGGTAGCCTTGTCGGCAGCAACAGAAAACACACAAACAGCCGACTCATTTTCGTCTATACTCTCATCAATCCTCCACTCTAGGTGTTTTCTAACAATCGCGTCTCAAACCAAGAATGTTACCTTATTTGTTTGATTTCCTAAAGCTTTTTTAAAGAGAGCCAGTATTTGTTTATAAAACAAGTATATTTGCTTACCAACCCATTTACTCTAAGTAGGGAAAGATATTTTTTTTTATTTTTTTTTTTTGGATATTGGATTTTCTATGATTTTCTGCACTTTGTGTCGATGTTTCGGCGGGCCGGATAGAACCACGTCGCGGGCCGGATGTGGCCCGCGGGCCGTATTTTGGGCATCACTGATGTAGATCATTCAAAGTTTTGATGCAACGGCTACTTTTTTTTTTCTAAAATCTCAAAATCTAATTTTTAAAAATCATTTATGCAAGCAGTTTTTTTATAGAGAACAACCTAATTAGTATGCATTATAAATCAAACCTAATTTAAGACAATTAATAATGTTATAAATTTTTTTTTTTTTTTTTTTTTTTTAAATTTCACGATTATGTTCATGTACCTAAAAGAATATTTGTTATCTAAGGAACCAACCCAAAAAGAGGCAAAGTAAATAGGCATAATGCCTAAGGATTGCTATAATGATAAGCTAGAATTTAATAGCGTAAATTCTGAGTTTTTTTTTTTATTAAAGGTCCTGTTGCTTTTGAGGAGATACAATTATTTACCATATATATAGACATTATCTAACACATTAGGCTAAAGGCTGTAGTTGTTTTTACCAAAATTTTTATTTTTACTTTAATTGTTAAGTTATGTAACTTATGTTATACAAAGTACTATATTTACACACAAACAATGTTTACTAATTTTTAAAGAGAACAAAGTATATTTAGTATGCATTATACGTTGAACCTAATTAAAGACAATTAATAATGTTTTAAGCAGCATTTTTCTTTCTCCTCCTGTATTGCGGTACACTTCACAAATAAATCAAATTAGAAAATCAATTATATAACATCAGTTGGTCCAGATGCACATCTAACTTAACTTTCACTTACAACTATCCTTTGATCCGCTAGGGCACTGCATAATATATGTCAACCTTCTATCCGCATTCTTATCTGTCAGAAGTTCTTTCTGAAAATCTGCCTGGGTGGATCACTTCGGGGGCCAATTTTAAGTTGGTGTTTCCACACAAACTGTCTTTGTAACCTTGTTTTTCTTTATTTTGTTTTTGTAAATAGTTTTTTTTTTTATTGACATTTTAAATATTATTTATTTTTGTTTTGTTTTTATTTTGTTTCTAGTAATAGATCAATTCATCAAATAATTGCCTTTTCATTTTTAGATGAGTTTTATTTATTGATTTATAATGAAATTATTGGATACTTGTCAAGAATCTAAAGTGTTCAACTTTTTTTTTTGCAAATGTAGATAGAGTCATGTATTACATAATTAAAAGAAACATCGAAAACGAGCTTCCATGTATTAGCTTCATATTATAATCCATTCACAAAGAAAGAATTTTAATAAAAGACTTTTGAAATGAAACACATTGTAAATGTACAACTCACATTTTTAGCGGCCCCCGTAAGGGGAAAAGCCACTATTAGGTTTGTGCAAAATGTCCGTCTGTCCGTCTGTCACACTCAGAGCGCCAAAACTAGAAGAGATACGAAAAATATTTTTTCACCATTAAATGCGGCTTGAAAAGTTTAGGTGCAACGGCTACTTTTAGTTTTCTAAAAGCAAACCGTTTAATTTATAGAATTAATTATGCAAGCGATTTTTTAATAACAAAACACCAATTCTAAAACAATACGTAAATGTAAGGGAGGAAATGTTACTATAAGAAATGCTCTTAACACATAGATATCACGCACATTTTTTAAAAAGAACTTTTAGTAGCGACTTTCGTGTACTAGCGTAAAGCCCGGAAATGACATGATTCTAAACTAATTTCTTAAACTTTTTTAAAAATCAGTTTTTTAAAAAAAATTGTTTAGTGCCCCCATTAGAATGAAAGAAGCATATTTTTGTGCGTTTTGTCTGTTGGTTGGTCTGTCCGTCACGGTTAAAAAGAAAACACTAAAGGCTTTTGAAAATATGATTTAACCTTTACTGTTCTTTCAGAAATATTGCGATAGTTTAAGGATGGGAGCATACAGGAATTGAGCCAGGGACCAACGATAAATCCGAACTAAAGTCTAGTGCGCAAACATCAAGATAAGGCAAGTTTATACCCTGCTTGCCATCATCCGTCGTCCAGCGAGAAGTTAATTATTTTCAACTTAGAAGGAACATCCGACACATCTTGCGAATAGGCGGATCTGACAGGGATCCGACTCGGACGGGGGCCGCCTCTGAGTTTGTGTATCACACAAACTCTCTTTGTAATCTTGTTTATAAGTAATATAGCAAGAACATTACAAGCAGCAGGTATATATGAAGAAAACATATTTGGACATTTCCAAAAAATATTAAAGTAGTAGACAGTTCCAATACAGATGGTTCAGAGAGAAATGTTAACAGATTGTCATACAGTCATAAAATCCCAAATGTCAATTGATGCACTCAATAAATGGTTGACGGACAACTGGTTCACCAATGACTGGCTCACGACTCATACGACAATTGGCTCATTGAAAATTGGTTCACAGGAGAGTAATATGTTGTTATTATTAGTTTTTATTTGTACACACCATTGGACTCGAATTGAGTTTCATAATCTTATTAAATTATGCGAATTTTGAAAGAGAAAAATTGAAATATTAAATACCATACACAATTTTTTTTTCTAAAGAAAATAATTTCTTATTTATGAGTTGAATACATACGGTGATTACTCTACTACTTTTGTAATACTTCTATTCAAGTCAGAACGTCATGGCGCCAGGATCCTGCATGGACGCTATTATCTAAAACGGCTTTAACACTTTCTTACAGTTGATGTATATTACTATTAGTATTGGGAACCCTTATAAATATAACAAAGTTTCTAATACAATTATACATTTGCGAAACCATTTTTTTATTTGGGAGTGGGTTGGGATGGGTTGAATAGAAATGGGTTACAATAATTGGTTAATAAAAGATAACTTAATGCCAACTCGGGATTCTTCTAGTAAAATTACATTTAAAAAAAAAACTGCAAAGACGTCAATTCAGGTTGTCGCCTTGTGGGAAACTTTATCTCTAGAAATTTGGACAGAACACGAACTTACACTATCCTAATAAAACTATGGATTATTGGGATGGGTCGAAGAAATTATAAAACATGTGTAGATTTTTTTGTCGCAGAGTAGAGCTCAAAATGAATGTACACTTTAGTTATTTTAAATAAAATACATAAGGGATTGGAAGAGAGTATGTGTGTAATAGAGAGTGTATGAGTATATGCCTCTGAGAGATAGAGAGAGAAAGAGAGATAATGCGTGATAATAGCAGATTTGTGAGGCTTGAAGTTTTTCAACAAATGGAGTGTGGGTGTTCTTAACATCCTATTGAGTCATAAAGACATGGAATAGAAAACGCAACATGGTATAAAATGAAACTAAAACTTGCATATAGTTCTTTGTAAACCATTTAACCTGAATAAAGTCGCCACTTCTATAAACGAAAACTATAAATGAAGAAAGAAATCGACAATTGCTGTAGGTGACAGAGATGAATTACAGAGAGATGAGTTAATTAGCGGTGAGTGTTGTTTGATTTAATGTTGATTTTTTTAAAAAAATATAAAAAAATGTTTTAATTACCATTACAAGAAAATGATTATTAAAAGTATTATGGGAAGAATACATTGTTTGTTGAGTTGCACATTTTCACTTTTTTGGTGTCATTGATGTCAAAATTCACATTGACAAATCACTGATAGTGCATAATATTTTTGTTTTCCAGCCAATTATGCGTTCACATTTTACATCAAATACATGTGAAGCCTAATTTAAACAATTCTGTAATTCTGTATGTTAAGTTGTCACCGTGTAAATAGTCTAAGAGCTGAGCCGAAGGCTCTTCGAGCTCTAAGTTTGAAAAAAAAACCTGTCTGCATCCGTCCGAGAACAAACACAAACAGTAAAAAAAACAAAACCTGCGGACCACAGGCCTGTCTGGGAGCGACCCGAGTCAATGCTTATAGGGCATTGCTGTTTCCAATACCACTCGGTGGCACCGGGGGCCTCCACCATCTACCTTCGTTGTACCAAGCTAACTGTGCGGAATCCGCCATTGATGAGACGGTCCCTTGAGGAACAGCGCATGGATTTGTGACTGGTTTGTGGGAGCTTTCTTACAAATCCGCACCGTGAAGGGGCAAGACTCTCGTCCGCCCATGGGCACTCCCACGGGAATCATATTTGTTACCCTTTCGCCTAGCCACTTCCTCTTTGAGCCGTTTCCATGGGAGCGCCACGTTGAGGCAGGATAACGTGCTCCCGACCACATCCATTCTCGGATCAAGTTGAAACTTCGCCCAATTATTCATTAGCATGGATAAGACATGCATCTTTTTTTTTAAAGCTACAAATCAGTCAATTTAATAAAAAAAAGTAAAGTTCCTTTTCAGACCTAGTAGGGCAGATGATGTAAAGGTCATCTGTTTCTTTGGCCTAGGGTTAACGAGGGTGTCATGTGGCCAGCACAACGACCAACCGCCTTCACTCTTCCACGACTAATGTCAGAGCTGGGTGGACTCAGAGGCGCCCGAAGATCCCGTGATTAAAATCCCCATCCTTCAGAAGGACCCCGGTTCGGAAGCCAGGCGCTATACCGCTAAGTCACTGCGCCTCGTAGTCAAGTAATTACTGATAATTAACTATCATGTGTGATACCAACAAAAGAAACTAATCCATTAGTATTTACAGATATGACTAAATGTGTAAATGTGTTGGTTGTTGTACGCTAAACGATATTTCTCCTTCACTCATTCTTCGATCAAGTTGATACTTTAAACAATTATTGATTGTACATAAAAAAAAAACAAAAAAACAAGTCAATTAATTGTTGCTAATTAATTACTTTGTGTGAAATAAAGTAAGGGAAATAACTTGTACATTATCAATAGATATAATTTTAAGGGCGAATTTTCCCCCTTTAGATAGACTGTTTTAGCTGCCCCCGAAAGAGAAAAAAAAAGGCTATTAATTTTGTATGGTCTGTCCATCCGTCCGTCCCGTTTAGATCTCGTAAACTAGTTAACATAGTGAAAATCCGACATCATAATATTTTAGACCATTCAAAATTCTGATGCAACTGCTACTTTTTTCTTTTATAAAAGTAAAAAATCTATTTTTTAAATAAATCATGTCAGCCGTTGTTGTTTTTTTTTCATAAAAATACACCATTTTTACAAATATTCACTATTGATAGTAACATACATCTATTTAGTAAACAAGACAGCTACTAACCATTTTCTAAACATATTTATACAAGCAGTTTTATTTTACTTTTTTTGTCCAAAACATTTCTTTTACAATTGTATTGCTAAGTTAAGCAGGCACAGTTATTCTAACTAATACATTTAAACAAATTTTTTTACTCTTTTTTTCAAAGAGAAAAAATCTATTTAATATGCAAATAAGAGGAACATAATTTAAAACGATAGTTAACAATTAATTTTTTTCATATTATCGCGTCGTGAACTGCAGAGCTACACAGTCTTAACCAAGGCTAAGGAGGTTGTTTTTTTTTTATATTTTTTTGTTTGTTCGGAATTTTTTTTTTCTTCAAGCTTTGAATAAGAGATTGACCCTTTACAAAACAATGAGATCAATTAGACAATCATTATAAGACATCAGTTAGGCAAAGTTCAAATCAAACTTCACATTCACTTTAACTTATCTATTGGTCTGCTGGACCATACGGGCACCGCACAAGATCTGTCAAGCTTCTTTCTCCATTCTTCTCTTTCATTTGCCTTTGATAGAATTTCATTCTGATGTTCTTTCTGAAAACATTGAAACCTGCCTGGGTGGACCACTTCGGGGGCCTATTTTGAGTTTGTGTTTGCACACAAACTGTCTTTGTAACCTTTTTTTAAAGGATTTTTAAAATATATATTTTGCTTTTTTTTCATATTAAATTTTTCCTTTCGTAAATATTTTTATCTACATTTTTACCATAACATATCTTTTAGGTATAAGTTCTCAAACTTTTTCAGTTGCACGTTACAAGCTATACGACATTAAACCTCCAGCACAGCCTAATTCGTCTTTCAGAATCATGTATTTCTAAAATCGCTAGCATAGTCTAACACTGCGTGAACACTGTATTATACTTACTCTTCGGAATCGAAGACATTGCAATTATATTGTCACTTTTGTACTCAAGTATCAGTCCATCTCCCTATGAATATGTAACTGATCATGTTCAGCATGATGGAATCTGCCGAGACATTCGAGATGACTAACCTTGCATTCCGTCATCACCCCTTACAGTGGTCTAGAATGCAATAATAGTCTGTCTTGAATGAGTATCTAAGACTTTCAAGTCAAACTATAAATTGAAGTGTAATGGTATTGGAAACACACTTTACGACCTGGAAGGTCCTTGAAACTCGATGACCTGATTGTAGATTAGTTATGTCAGCGTCAAATTATAACGTCTCAACAAATGTGCACTAGTATCAACAAGGATCTACTTTTTTTTCGTGCTAACTATTGACGTCAATATTACGTCATCTTTTATCTCGTGATGCAATCAACGATTAGAAAGTACTCTCTAATCTTGTGTGCCTTTTACTTTGGTTTCAACTGAGATTATAAACGTTGGTAAAAAGGAAGAAAGAAAATGACATGGGGCAGGAAGGAGGGGGAAGTGAAGTATGCACCTTTTGTGACTTAAATTAATGACCACGAAACAAACAGGCCTAAACAGAAATGACCGGAAAAGGAGACTTTTTAATCTCAAATTCATCTTTAGCGCACTGAGTAGACTTTAATTGCGTTAAAATGCATTTATTTCCCGTGTCGCCTTGTTGCTTTAAGACATATTCATGCAGCCATTTCCTTATTTCTGATTTAATTTCAACCATCTCTTTCGCTAGTCATTTAACAGGGAGCTAACTGGCGAGGGCATCTC
This sequence comes from Biomphalaria straminea, assembly GCA_021533235.1. NCBI lineage: Eukaryota > Metazoa > Mollusca > Gastropoda > Planorbidae > Biomphalaria > Biomphalaria straminea. Next base: position 25,511,689 of record JADKLZ010003044.1, on the reverse strand, counting down.
AACGACATTTCATTTGTTTTAATTAGACTTTTTATTCTGTTTAATTTCTTTGTTCGATCACTGGATAATAAATATAGGTGACGATTAAATTGCGGACATAAAAATTAGGTGTAAGAAGGATTGAGAATTTCATGTAAATTATGTCTCGTTAAGTTCTGAAGTACCAAAAGGTGGTGAGTTAATTTATTAAATACATTTTAAGTTACAAAGATATACATTATCTAACAATCACATGTTCAGATAACCTCAGATGCATATTTGATAAAGAAATGTGATTAGCTTAATTGATTTACATTGATAATTATTTGTTTGATTAACAACGTTAGAAAGATATAAATGTTATTTTTACAAAAAAACTGAATAAAATAATGGACGTTTTCAGTTATAAAATTCAGGTCAATTTTTTCTTATTGACTTATACAATTATAATGTTTGTCCATGCAACATTTGGTTTGATACTGTACTCCAACACAGAGTGAGTGCCGGAAGGTCCATTGACTCCGACTTCAGCCTGATTTTTGTTTGAGTGCACTCCCATTGCTTTTGGTCAGCCAAGATCATCTGCGAGGCAGCAGTTCCCTTATTAAAATAAAGACGCTACTAAAAAAGATGATTACTCCCTACACTTGTCCCACAGTCCATCTCGTCTTACATGTTAACCTGTCAGGTCGTTGGTTTGCCTGGTTGGATCATATAACACATTACATTCTCTAATAGCACCAGTGAAGAAGAAATGAATGTATGTAAAACTGTGTCCTAGCTTACGTAACGAAATATCGCCTGTATCTTTTTGTCTGTCTATTTTATTATATTATGTTTTTGTATTTGAAGATTATGGTACAGTGTTTTATGCATAATTGCTACTTTACTTTTAAGTCTTCTATCCTGAAGGATTTCTAAATTTATTGATTTTACTAAAGGTGTTACCCTAGTCAAATGTGAGGATTCGTTTGTTATGAATCTCACTGCTCTATTTTGTGTCTGTTCCAGTTTCTTAATGTTTTCTTGATGGGTCCCAAACATAGGATGAATATTCTATTATTGACCTAACCAAGGTTGAATAACAATATAGCTCTACTTTCTTTTTTGATCTGAAAAAAAAATATATTCATAAACCTTAATGCTTTGTTTGATTTATTAATAATGTCATCAATATCATGACCCCATGATAACGTTTCATGTATTCAAACAACAAGGTATTTTGAGTAGTTAAGTTCTAGGATTCTATTACTGAAATACTCAGAAAGACACAAAGATAAAGGCACATTACTCGTCCCATATGCTAGGACAAATCTGTACAAATGCTCTTTCTTCCCTAGTGCCATTAGAGCATGGAATGGGTTGCCTGAGCTAGCCAGGAAAACCAGTGACTTGGCAGAATTTAAGTCACTGGTAAATATGCATGACTGAATGCATGACGCGTAGGACGTAATCATCTTCTTTTTTGAAGTAACGTCTGTATTATATAAGATAAGAGAAGATAGACTGCTATCTCTAGCTAACAAGCTTCATCACAAGAGCAGCACTTATATCGTATGTCTCTGTGATTACGGCTTGTTATCTGAGGTAGAATTGAATAAGTTGCTGTATTGTTAGGGATAGAGAACTGTAATTGAAAACAAAGTCTGTGTTTGTCTTTGGAAAGTAACCTTAGTCTCAAACGTGTGGTGAATCTGATATATAATAGATTATTATTATTATTATTATTATAGCTTTTATATAGCGCTACCTTCATGCTTATAGCATGCTCAGAGCGCTTTGGTCCAATCTCATATGTGGACCAGTGGTGGGGGAGGGGGTATCTAGGAGTTGGTTTTCCGTGCTGCCTTTGGGCTCTCAGTAAACACAACTCTGCCCGAGTCGGGTGTCGAACCTCGAGCCCCTTTCTAGGTAGCCAAGCAAAAGCCAAGCTCAAGCCGCACTTGGCCTCTCGACCACGCTTCCCACATTTTTGATTGTGAAAGCGATTGTTTATATTAAAATGTCTCCTGCCATTTCATCACTAAACCACACTGTATGGACTCGACGAACTAAAATACAAGGCCCCCTCCCCCTCCCAACTC